>OY829914.1:147850281-148305644 GCA_963691935.1 Nephrotoma guestfalica | reverse complement strand
TATATATATATATATATATATATATATATATATATATATATATATATATATATATATATATATATATATATATATATATATATATATATATATATATATATATATATATATATATATATATATATATATATATATATATATATATATATATATATATATATATATATATATATATATATATATATATATATATATATATATATATATATATATATATATATATATATATATATATATATATATATATATATATATATATATATATATATATATATATATATATATATATATATATATATATATATATATATATATATATATATATATATATATATATATATATATATATATATATATATATATATATATATATATATATATATATATATATATATATATATATATATATATATATATATATATATATATATATATATATATATATATATATATATATATATATATATATATATATATATATATATATATATATATATATATATATATATATATATATATATATATATATATATATATATATATATATATATATATATATATATATATATATATATATATATATATATATATATATATATATATATATATATATATATATATATATATATATATATATATATATATATATATATATATATATATATATATATATATATATATATATATATATATATATATATATATATATATATATATATATATATATATATATATATATATATATATATATATATATATATATATATATATATATATATATATATATATATATATATATATATAATATATATATATATATATATATATATATATATATATATATATATATATATATATATATATATATATATATATATATATATATATATATATATATATATATATATATATATATATATATATATATATATATATATATATATATATATATATATATATATATATATATATATATATATATATATATATATATATATATATATATATATATATATATATATATATATATATATATATATATATATATATATATAGTTATATATGGTGAAAAATTATTAAATATATCCCATTTTTCCTTATGTCTGATTTTCTACCGGGTTCAGGGCTAAAAATATTCGTTTCGATTAAAAATGACATCACACAAATTTTTAGGTCTATGCTGGTTTAATATTTTTAGATCTATGCTGGTTTTTAAGTATTTTTGAGTATGTCGAATACTAAGTAGAAAAATAAGTAGAAAATATCGGGCTGTTTCTTTCAAAAAAATTAAAACTGGTGAGTTCCGGCTAATTTTTAAAACAGTGCCTATCATGTTTGACTAAATTTTATTAATTGTGGCTATATAGCAAAGAATAACGAAAAAAATGAGACATTGCACGTCAACATATCTAAAAAAATAACAATTTTTCTGTTGAAAAACGCCCAAAATGTCGTTTTGTCGTGAATACGTATCTGCGAAAACACATCTACTTTAGTGGATTTGTACTTATTAAGGGTATTTCTGTGGAGGGAAATAAATTGCAATTAAACACATGTATTCTTATTTTATGTGTACGCCTACGTTTAGGATATTACTTTCCGATGACTTATGGTGAGTAACCCATTTATTACGAAGGATGAAATTGTGTATAAAAGAGGATCAGTTTAGTTTAAGCAATTACTATTCTTTTGAAAGTTGAACCATCTTTATTCGAATAAAAAAATAAGTTTTATAAAATATTAATTAATTTAATTTTGTTTTTGATTTTTAACTTTGAAAATTTCATTGGGTTTTCAAGAAGTTTCTAAAATAGTTTTGGTGGTTAATAATCATAGAAAATAACATACAGACCGCATTTTGGTTGATTGGTAGGTTTTGCCACTTAGTATTGTTAATCTCATATCTGATATTTCTCGTTATATAATTTCATAGGTGAATCTATTGAAAATCTACAAAAAGATAATCTTCCAACGAATTGAGACGAAATTAGACGATTCCTTCACAAGCTGACAAATGCTAATATAAGTATGCAAGCTAACTAGCACTGTTGCGGATGAGATAGTTACCATTTGGCATAAGTTTGGTATTTGTCATCAGGAAACTCTTTGACATTGGTCATAGTATTAATATTAAAAAAACAGAAGATCCGTCAAAGTTGTGGTTTCTCAAGCAACAATGAAATATTAATGCTTTTAACATTCTTTCATTATGATCAATGGAGGAGAGCAATTCCACGTTGGCGATTAATGATCCACAACCTTGAACAAGTAGATTTCATGAAACATATATGAACTTGATCATTTCGGACACCAGCTCACTTAAATTGTCTTCTAGCGGTACTGAATATCAAGCACCAGTAGCAACTAAAGCAAACAAAAAATTCCGTTCACCTCACTAATCGCTACATATGAAAAACGTGATTGATAAGAATATATTAAGTGCGTTGGATCGATCGAAAATAAGCAATTCAGGGGCTGATCTTCTACTCACCACTGCAAATGCATTAGGGCATCATTTAGAATCAATTGCAGCTTCAAAGAAGAGCATACGTCGCCATCGACAACGGCTGAGGAAGGAAATCAGTGATGAAATATTTAAGTCTTACAGTTTTGATTCTATTCTAACCATGCATTGGGATGGGAAAATATTAGAGTATATATATATAGCTATATAACTTAGAATCATTATTAAGGCATTAATTAATTGTCAAAGACAGTACTAATAACATTTCTATATCATTTTATTAATAACCATTAATTTAGCAAGTGACAATCAATTATTGAAATTTGTCCTTTTTGGTCGTTTAATGGCTATAAAATTGTTGATTTTTTAGTTATGATGACGTACAATACCTCATATTTTTCGTGTTGCATTACTCTATACCCACAAATAGTGAAAAGTATAATAAAACAACAGGCCCAATTTTAATAATTCGATGAAACTTATGAGCTACAATTTTTTTGCGAAAAACAACACGAAACTTATTTTTCTACTAGACCAACTAGCTTTTTTTATCATCTCATGAATTACGCTTACTCAAAGATGCTTAGAAAAAATTAAACCAGCATTATTTGAACGAGCTGAAGCGAAAGGGAGGAAGAAACGTTATAAAGGTCTTGTTAGTGATTTTTTTGCAAAAATCCAATTTGAGCGGCCTCTAAGCGTGGTACAAAAATTTGTATGAGGTCGTTTCTAACAGAAACCAATATTTTTAGCCCTGAGCTCGCTAGAAAATCATACATGAGGAAAAATTGGTCGCCCTAATATAAATATATGGGTCATTCCATTATATTTCAGGGAACCGCCCAAAATGACCTTCTTAAATTTAAATTTTTGTTCTTTTTTATTGTTTGTTTGTCGTTATTCGATATGTCAGTTTCGACATATTTCGCACTTTTAATATTGTGTCTATACATAAAATGTTGTATTATCAGTTCAGTAAAAGATATTGGTTTCGTTTCTACTACGTTAGAAAGATGAATATTTATGGTTAACAAATAAATTTAAAAAAAATTCAAAGTACCGTTATTTTCGAAGTTATGGCAAGATATAAATGCGCACGGCTTTTTGCCGCTAGAGGACGCAGCTACTAAAATCTTAACATTATTTATACAGGGTTTGAAAGGTAGAGGTTTAGCCTTTTAAACAAGCTATAAATTATATTTGCACTGCATCTAGTTTGGCTGCTACATGACTTTAAAGTTGAAAAATTACAAAATTTTCATTTTTTCTCGTTGTGAATGTGAATCAAATTTAGGGAAAAGGGCGACAAATATGCTATTCCTAGGAATAACTTTGATCACAATTAAGTAGAGCTTCAAATGAGTCTTGAAGCAAAACTTTTTGTTACATAATTTGAGCACCAGAGGATTTTAAAAATTAAAATGTTATATTTTGTTCAGTTTTATTATACAATACAAGTTTGTTTAAAGTTAGAAGAAAAGAGAATTTCTCGGTCCTGCACTAATTTTATGATTTTAAAACACAATAATACAATACTTGAAATGAGTCAACAAGCACAAATTAAGAAACACATTTAAATATTACAGAAAGAATTTTTCCTCATAAACAACTTTTATTTACAACTATTGAATTGGAAAACATTTTAGTATTAATAAAGTTTAAATCGGCATTTGGCGTTACCTGAAAAATTTGTCTAGTATTTTTAACTGTGCTAATATTACGAAATCTCTTATTTAATAACTTTTTAGTTGATGTGTATTTTAATTTAGACACATAGTCAAAGTACACGGACTTGATGTTACTTCTAAATTTGCACCATTTAAAAATTCTTCTGGGTTATTGAAAAGACTGTCGTCAACAGTTCTCAATGATGCTAATCTAGTTGGTTCTCTTAATGATGCCTCCTATACCATCTGATGGACCCTTTCCATGGCTAGGAGCAAAGAAATTCCATTCGCAGTCAACGCCAAAATCCGCCTTGTGATAGCTGATGTTTACACAATTTTTCTTATTTTTGAATTGGGATACAGCTCCATCAGAAAAATTATATAATTTCGTCGGATTTGGATATTCAGACCCATTTGCTGACTTTATTTGACATCGTCCTCTGCACAATCTTATTTATTCTCAACGCCTTAATACTTGTTTACAAACACTTTTGACTCGTCACTGTCACATTTTAATTATGTATTTGTTTATCTAAATATTGACATTTTATACTCAATTCAGCACTATTTAAATTTTTTTTTTTTATTCTTTTGTGTACGGGTCTAGCTGTAAACGCTTATTTGTTTATTATTACTTATTTTTATCCCCGATTGTACTCAATTTTAATCATATTATACAGTTTTTGTTTATTTTTTATTTTTCTCATTATTTTTTAGCTGTAAACGCTTAATAAGAATTCAGCATATTTTAAAGTACATAACACACTACAATATTTTATTTATAAGTATCATCCACCGAATATTGATATACAATGCAAATTTTCTCTGTGCAGTAATTATCATTATATTATTTTTTTAATTTAAGCGATATGACATTTTTTTTATTTAATTATTTATATTCTCAGTAATAATACAACTACTAGATTATTCAGTGGATTTACTGTCCTTTCAAGAATAATCTGCGTAGTATGTACAGCAAAATAAACTATTAAAATATAAAAAGTAATAAGAAAATAACAATATCAAAACAAAACAAAAAAAACAATAATGATAATACATAAATTGCTTAAAATTAAAAATACAATTCAATATTTGACTTAAAATATTTTTTAATACTATTCTTAAATTTCATAAATGTTTCAGATTTTTTTAAATTATTAGGTATTTGATTATAAATAAATGGTCCCAAGAAGGTAATCGACTTTCTACCAAATTCAGTCTTTATGTGATGGTAATTAATTCTGTCACAATTTCTAGTTTTATAAATATGATGAATACAATCAAATTTAATATTAGATAAAACTGAAGATATAGGTAATGTTTTATACATATATAACGTTATTTGAAATTTGTGTAAACACGTTAATGGGTAACATTAAATAATTCTCATTACAATATAGTTCCTTAGTTGGAAACAGAAATGGCAAACTATAAACTGATTTTAAACTTTTGTTCTGCAATACTTGAATTTTATTTAGCCTAGTCGCAGTGGCTGTTCCATATGTAAGTAGACCGTAGCAGATTCGTGACTGAATAAACGAGAAATAAATCATTAACCACACCCGTCTAGGAACAAAATACGATAATTTCCTAAGAAGACCTACAAGTGGAGCAATTTTGTTACTTATATAATTAATATGATCCTGCCAACACATATGGACGTCAAAAGTTACTCCTAAATATTTAAATGAATTAACTCTTTCAATAATATAGATATTCACTTTAAGTGGAGGTACCGTAACTATTGATTTATATGGGGAATGAAATATCATATATTTAGTTTTAGATATATTAAGTGAGATTAAATTAGATTTGAAGTATTCTAATAATATATCGAGATCGTGATTCATGTCGTTCATTATCCCACTGGCATCTAGGGTTTCATAGAACAAAGCAGTATCATCTGCAAAAATTCTAATTTTACCAATTAATGGTAAATAAGAGATATCATTAATGAAAATTAAGAATAAAAGTGGTCCCAGAACACTGCCTTGTGGAACACCACATTTGATATGCAACATATTACTTTTAACTTCATTTACCATGACATACTGTTTTCTATTTGATAAATAGCTTCTCAGCAAGTTATAAGGAACACCCCGTATACCATAAATATATAATTTGTTAAGTAGCAATTCATGATCAATACAATCAAAAGCTTTCTGTAAGTCTAAGAAAAGTGCTCCAACATATTTTTTCTTATCAAAAGCTGTAAAGATCATATTTGAAATTTCAACAAGAGCAAATTCCGTACCAGCTCCTTTGCTAAAACCATATTGATGTGAATAGAAAAACTTATTTGAATCAAGAAAATGCTATTAAGATGGATTTTCCCCTATTAATAATTATTTGTGTAATGGTTTTATTAATATTAATCTTCTGGTAATGGTTCTATGTTTTTTTACCATTATTTTCTTTTCTCATATCCCTTGTTATTATTCTTCTTATGGTTATAAGTTTAAATTATTATTGTGGTTGTGAGCTTCAAATCATTGAAATATAAGTGCCATAACCTTTACTTGGAAAGTGTTAATGATTATTCGGCAAATATTGATGTATCGCGTTCAAATTCTATTAATTTAAATATGCTTCAAATAAATATTTGGGGTATGAACGATCTAGCTAAATTCGATAAGTTATCACTTTTTATAGAGTCTCAGAACGGATATACATATTGTAGTAGTTTCGGAAACATTTGTTCAAAGTTCAAATAAATTTTCTTATAATACATAAGTATTTTCTCTTCGGAGAGAACCCTATCGGATGATAGAACGGGTTGTGGTATTGCTATGTTCATTAGGAATGATATTCCATTCACCATGAAAATTATGGATGACGGTGCTTTAACATTCCAATACAAATATTCAACTTTTGCAGTTTAATCTAACGAAGGTATGCGGACTATATAGGCCTTCTAATTCTGACCCAGCATCGTTTCTTGATTTTTTAGAACAACTTCTCAGAAACTATAAATCTACACACGATTTTGTTTTAGTTGGTGACAATAACATACCTGTTAATAAAAATTCTGACTTAATCTCAGACATCTCATGGTATGATTATAACAAATACTTTCTTTACCAGCAGTTTTCATAATATTGTGCAAGTTCGGAATTTTACCATTGAAGCCGACATAAGTGATCATAGTTTTGTACTCTCAAAATTTTGCTTCAAGCCTAAATATTGTACTCGGACACTAACGAAGAGATACGTTAATTACAAAAAGGTTAATGAGTCCTTTGAATATTTTTTAATGATTACCGTGTTTGACATCAGAAATCCTGAGTCTACTCTAGAACGGATTTTTGATATGTATAATAAACTTGTTTTACAGTTTTCCGTATTGAAGGAAGTAAATGTAAAAATTAAAAATTCAAGTGTTTGTCCTTGGATAATTCTTGAGCTCTGAGATTTAATTAAACTTAAAAACCGTATATTGAAGCGTTTTAAAAGGAACAGTACTAATTTAGAACTAAAAGATAAATTAGATTTGCTAAATAGGAAGATCAAAAACGGAAAATATTTTGCAAAGAAGCATTATTTTGACAATTTATTTAATAATTTGAGCCAAAAAGAGGTCTGGAAACAGTTAAATCAGTTCATGCTAAATAACTCTAATAATAAAATCGACTCCGTTATTTGTAATGATGTTGAGTATCATGATCCTACTGCAACACATTGATTTACCACCACTTCAAGTAGCAAATTGCACCATAGAGCGTGTGGACAAATTCAAGTACCTTGGAGTAATATTCGACAACCATATGACGTGGGAGACCGTATTAATTTAATTATATTTGTATTAAAGTTTGCCCATGTATTTGCTTGATTAGAAAATTGGCTGATTTTGTTCCAGTGTGTTTGGCCATTCCACAACTATGACAAATTTTTAAAAATCGTCGTGGTTATGGGTATTTGATATATCTAACATAAAAACATAGTGAGATCGATGATCATCTCGCAATATCTCGATTTATATTTCGTTGAAATCGAAAAAAACTCTTACAGCAGAGTTATATGCTTCTGAGTCATGTTTGGCCATTCCACAACTATGACAAAATTCTGAAAATCGTCATGGATATGGTTATTTGGTAGATCTAACATAAAAACATAGTGAGATCGATGATCACATCGCCAGCAGTAGTAGTATTTCGATGAATTCGCAAAACTCTTTAAACCATATTTTTATTTTAAGTTTAATTTTATCACGTACATTGAATTTACTTTATATTATTAATTTTAAAATAAAATTTAAAATATGTTTGTTATTTCATTATTGATTAATAATTTATAACACATGTTTTTAATTATTTTACGTCTTAAGAGTAGTTTCGCCTAAATGTTTTTTAGTGTGTATCATTACAAACATACAAACACACAATTTATACTTATGTTTTTTTTAGGAAATATTTCACTCCGATTATACCTAATGGTTTGATTACAAGTATATACAACACAAACATATTTATATTTTGGGTTTTGGCTATTTTCAGTTCTTTCATATATGAAGTGCCTTGGTATTTATTGCTGTTTTTTATTACAATCTCAATGAAATATGAATTTTTTATAAAATGATTTTGTAGTACGAGTAGCGAAGTAGATGGTCACCTCAACTCAAGAACTGACCTCAATGAGCTAAATTTAAAGGAATGCTTTAAATTATTAATATTTCAGGTGAAAACGCACATAACTTTAAATCACCCAAATATCTAAAGATTGTGATCGTATCCCCTATAGCGATAAGAAATCTGTATTGCTCATTGTCCGCGAATGATTTAATTATTTGTATATACGAGTACCATACATAATATCTAATGGGCGCATTAAAATTTGTTAACCAAAAAATTTCTTTTGTTTCTGTTTTTACACTTTTGGTGTAGAACGGAAGTTTGGTAAATTTCACAAATTACTAAGTCCGCTTAGGAAAACATTTCTAACTGATATTGAATGTGTAAATAACTTTTACCAAAAATTTATATTTTTGAGGAATTTGGCATCCTCAATGATATTACTCGTACTTCAAATTTTATAATTTACAACAAGGAGATGAGAAAAACCATAATCGAATGAGTTTAGATCCCGCTTAACGTGATATCAGTATATCAGTTCTTCCGTCAGTTCTACTTTCCAACGAAACTGAGTTTTTAACTTGCTGACTCTAGAATTTAGTGAATTTTCAATGACTCCAATTAAACATATATACTTTTTCGAGATGGATTCGTTTTGCATAAATCATTCATAATTACGAATGAATCGTAATTTTCCAACCGCTCAAGTACAAACGCTCAAGTACAACAAGCCTCTGGATTTGTCTTACCGTTAGAATCAACCACTCACAACTAATAGCGACCACTAATCTAACCAATGCAATGTTCAGATGTTAATTTTGGAATGCCTTAATAAATGTGTAAAAGTGAATGGCGCGTTATTATAAAACTAACTTTACTATTGGGAGCATATTATTAAGCCCTTCCTCGCATAAACGCTTACGCCAACGTGTTAGTGAGCTAGGATAACAGGGAAGGCGCCACTGAAGGTATTCATAACCACAAAAATATTGCCAGTAAGGTCTATCTACCCACTAGGTGACTACCTGTATGTCAGAAAGACCACACATATAGCTCAGCATGAGGAGGCCAATGACTAAACGTATCGGTAAAGGGGGTTGCCCAGGACCGTCATGGAATTGACTATCGAGATCCTGCTCTAATTGCTTCCAGGATAGGACATGAGCTAGTTGAAATAGCTTATGAGCTGGATTAAGGAGCTAGATAAACGTTGTTTAAATGGTCTGCCTTGACCGGTAAATGTTTTCCTAGACTGAGACCGTTGCAATTTAAAATACTTGAAAATCAGAAAATAATACTAGAAATTTCGGTGCATTTTTGTTCAAAAATGGAAGATTTTCGGAAATTGTTTGCAAATTACGAGTAACAAAACGGACCGAACCCTTTAACAGTTAGCAATTATTAAATAAATTTTATTGAAACAGGTCTTGCTGGTTATTAAAAGCAGGGCTCGTTTTTGGCCAGGACGATATACGAAAAATTTCCAAAGTGAGGGAAGGTGTTGCTATATATGTTTAAATAAAAGAGCGATAGCTTGACAACAAGATCGTTGCAGCTATTTGATTTATGTCTTGATTGATACTTAATCGGAAACTATAATAAAATAAAAATTTTAAACCGTTTTTGAAGCTTTATCTTTACCTTCTCGTGTCGTGTGTCTCCCCAAATAAATTCTTAACATTTCATTTTTCTTGCGGTAACCATATAAATGGGTTTCTTTTGGTTCATTTTTCTGTCGATTTGGTGAGCTGGGAATTATAATGGCAGGATGATTTGTTTCAGGAGAACAACATTGCGACTTAAAACTCAGATATCGTTAACATATGCTAATATCAGCTGCACTAGTCTATGTTAAGCAGACGTATGAAGTATTGTAAGAATAAATTAAAAAGTATTTGACCGATAGGATCACCCTTCCATAGTCATGATGTAATTTTAAAGGCCGCCGAAAGTGTATCTTTGCTGTATACTTTGAATTAAGATGCTATTGATTTTTTTAAATAAACTACAAATATGAAGATTTGATCGCCTGTTCATATGTTTGAATAAATTCTACATACATTGGTACTCGTGGTTAAGATGCGCTCGCTATAAATAACTTTGCTGCCACTACGTTTTTAAAGCCAACCAGTGTTTAACAAAGCTATTCCACGATAGATATTACAATTTAATCGATAAACCTAGTTGGAATCTACAAGCTCACAATGTTGAATGGAATTTTAAAATGCCTGAACCAATTTTGATTAAATTCAGTTTTATGGTGGGATTATAAGCCCATCTTAAATTAAACATAAGGTAGTTAAATACAATATATTAGGTTGGTCAGGCTGAACGAAACTCTACAATGTCTCAGCATATTTCAATGTATCTTGTCTAATATTATGAAATAATAGAATTTGAGATTTACTTATTTATTTATTAACAAACGTTCAGTAAACGCCACACCTCACTTTAAAGGTAGAATTCCATTCGTTTAAGGAGCGAATTTCCAAAATATCCTAACTATTCCCTTTTATTACCTGTTTGGCTTTTCTTATTCCAACATAATCTTCTGATATACTTTTTAAGGGATGTGTGATTCTAATTATTCATCCAATTAAAACTGCATTCTTTTCGAAAAATATTAAAAAATTGCTGCAAAATAATGGATAAGGCAAATTTTTGAATGCTTCAAAAATACATACGGTTACAATGTCCGGTAATGAAACCAAATAGCTGAAACTTTTATCATCGTGTCATCGGAGAATATCATCCGACAGAACATAGAGCAGCGCAGCTCCTTATATTATAAATCAAGTCAGTTCGTTTCCGATAAACCGTCCAAAAAATGTGCTTCACATCAGCGTTGTGAACAAAAAAATGTCAGTTACTAGAGAGCAACCATATGGTAAGTGAGAAGATATATGATCAAAATATAATCTCTCGCATGGTAAAATTACATAACCGAATTACAAACTATCACTAAAACTTTTAATGTTTCGTCAAAAACTAAACTACAAACAATCTACAAAGCGCTGATTACACCATATTTCGCTATGAGTTTGTTCATACGAACCAAATTTTTATAGAAATACAGACTGGTTCGACTCTTTAGAATACGAGAGCATTGCTAAGGTAAGATAGCTTATGATCGCCGATAGTTTATGTAAGACCCATCCTGAAGTTTATATCTTTTGTCTGTCAAGACGACTGTTCTTGATTTATATGTATATTACTAATTTTATAGCAATAAATATTCATTAGCATTTAGCCTCTCATTACTGCACCGTTTGTTAATAGTAGGATCAATATTTGTTTCAGTTTAGACAATTTAGACAAAATTGTTTAATTTAACACAATTTGTTAAGGAATTAACGTCAATTAATTGTATGAACGAAGTTTTTTCTGTATGTATGTTTATTTATAAAATCACAATTTTACAATTCAACTAAATACGCAACATTTTAAGATACTTTGCATAAGTGTGCCATCCAGTTTTAATTTTGTCAGAAGAACTGGTTTTGAGCTACGTATGTTCTTTCATAATGCTGTAAATTAGTGTAATTTAAGAATTTGATAAATGTTCTGGAATACTAGGAGCTGTCATAAAGAGCACAAGTAGTTGGTTACATATTTGTATTTAAAAAAATTGTTGGGTCTATCTTTTTCAAAAAATATTAATTTGTCCTCTTTTACGAATTTTATGTTCTTTGCGGTAAAACAAATTAAATATAAATATGTTTTATGGGATCCCTTTTATTTACTGATTTCAATCTGGTAATTGCTGAAATTGGTGTATTTCCATAAGTGATTTTTGATTACATAATGTTGCTTCATGTTGACTTGCCGTAGACAAGGTTCCCAATAATGCCTACACATAGTACTCGTGCTCGACCTCTTTCCCAAGTTGGTAACCTATTTTTCACTGTTGGTCTCTTCATTTTATAGACGGTTGAGGACCAGCATAAAATGAGAATTACTGCTGTGCCATATGAAAATTTAGCGGGGAATTGCACTTATCGGATCAACCATATACAAGTCAACGTCGCCAAAAAAAATGAGAATCAAAGGATTTTGAAAGTACATTTGAAACGTCGATGCGACTGCGACTTGTGTCAGGTTTCAAATTATTCCAATATGCATTTGATGGATGATTGTTTGATTTTCTCTATAAATGGGACTTGTGCGACGGCACACTAGGATTGAAGGTTTATTGACAAGTTCTGGAGAACTAAAGTTGCAAATTAAGAAGCCAATATCATTATTATTAATTCACCATTATTAAGAGTGTGTGACCAAGACTAACGGTATTAATAATTATAAAATTGGCCCGGTTCCAGATGCCTAGTAGTCAAAAGTAGTTAGAAAATTTGTTATAGTTCTATAAAATATACTGGAGCAAAGATATTATTATATTTTATTATGGATATAAAATTTGATCCTCTTATGCACTCAACTCTCTTGTGCAATTCAATAGATTTTTGATATTGCACACTCGACTATGAATCTGATCTCTGAAGATGGATTATGTAAGCATTACGACTTCGACTTACGACACGACAAATATCGTCAGAAGTCTTTTTTATTTAAAGTATTTTGGGCTGTCGGTTATAAATGCGAGAAACAAATAGTAATGATTTTTTTCTGTTTTCATTAAAAGTTTGTCAACATTAGTTTGAGTCGTAAATCGTACTCATTCTGCTTACATAATTAGCCCACTAATATACATCTTGAATCTATAGAAAAAATATGAGCTTGTTTTGTAATTTTAAACAACAAACGATCAGGCCTTCCTATTATAAAATTATGTTTCGCAATTTACGAGATGTAAATTCAAGGTAAACAAAATAAAATCAATTCTCTTGTGAAAATGTTGATAAATGGACTTATTGCCTATTATTATTCTAAATCACTAAGCCAACAACAGTACATAATAAATTTCATTCATTTTTGTGTTTATCACCAATATATAGTTATAATACATTCAAACTACTCCTAATTTATATACAGTATACATATACAAAATACCTACATACGTATATATTAATATATATTTCAGAAAAATACTTATCCTTTTATTCAATAGTAAATAAAACACAAATACAATTTATTATTGTAATTATTAGAGATTGAAAGAAAATCATAACTTCATACACACCACTACAAAATATCAGCTGTACATCGAACGTGCTCTTGCTGTTATTTTCCATATAAATACCTCAAAATGTATCGAAACACATGTATGTATGTATGTATATTATATAATGCCTTCTAGTATTATTAGTACACCTCGAAAATAAACTGCAAATAAATCTTTTTATATATAAACGGAGTACATTTTGACATTTATTGTAATTTTACTTTCATTAGAACTCACCAATTATTGATTATAAATTAAATAAATGACTAAATAATGAAAAAATAAGTATATTTTTTTTAAATATCCGAATACTTTTGTTCCATAAGAACTGTAAAGGCCAAATTGCCATCTTTGGTATTCAAGGTGAACTAATATTATGAAAAATTACAAATGTGTCTTTGATAAATCGATAAATAATTACCAAAGGATTTTGTTTTATGCAAATTTTTAAGTAACAACTTCAATATCAATAACTTTAGTTTTTTTTCTGCGTGTTTTGGTATATCATAATGTAATTTGCATCGCCTGATAGAGCCGCAATGGTACAAAAACGTTTTTTCCGAATATCATATACGTTGAAGTGAGGTAGAGGAAAAACTTGAGGAAAAAGTGAAAAACGCCACCGCCAATAATTTAATTAAACTTCAAATAATATTTTAAAATAAAAATGTTGGAGATAGGCCAGTTAGTTTTTATGCTATGGTACCACAAAAAGTGCCATTTGTTGCAATATACGTGAATCGGGGCCTTCGTTTTCACTCTGCCAGTCTTTATTACTTTTCTAACCGCTTCCACTGGTAGACTCACTACAACGGTTTGAGTGTTACCAAAGTTGGTAATGGATTTCACTTCAGTAAATGTTAGTTCAAACTGACAGGTTAAATCGTTACAAACTACTTTCCCAGTAGTTATTCCATTCAGGTTGCTAATGTCTCACTATTCTTACTACGGCACAACGGTTTGAAATTGTCTTGGCTGGAATACACCAGTTGTCTTAAGTTTCAGAAGCAGCTCTCCATCTGTCGTTCATCGAATCTGAGACACGTTAGCACGTAACAATGTGTCTGTTCTAGTTCGACTATTACGAACCCTAATACTCATTATCTCCTTATCTTATATGCTTACCTTTTACTCATATAGAATTCTTGTTGGTGACTACGTTTCATATTATTTCTAGAGCTACTAGTATAAATTAAAAAAGGTAACTACACAAAATTATGTGCGTTTCTGAAAGTTTCAACGGATAAAAATTTAAGCCAATCCGACCGTCTGTTTGGATTTTTTGGAAATTTAAAAAATTTTACAAATCGGATTAAAAATCGTATTTCATGAAATGTTTTTACATTCCTTACGTAATTTGTTTCACCGAACTTGATTTTTAAGTGTAAAAACTTTGACGAATTTAAGTAAAGAACGCCATTGTCCACTACTAGTTCTACAGTTCTACGTATCTGCAATAATTGCATTGTATTCTAGATTGTTTGTAGTTTGTGATATTTTACATATGACACATGCAATTCCGCGAAAAATAATAAACAATATTATAACAATTGCGGACACTCGTTTAGTTTACTTTTTTCGCTCTCACGATGTGTGGGTTGTGCTCAATACTAGTGTGGAAGGCACAATGCCTGTGCCTGTCACATCGGGTTACCTCGATATCATTAATATTATATAATAATTGAAGAATTTTTCTTATCAAATTGATGTTGTTGGAAGAAATATTATATACGACACGCTTGAGAAGTACTGTTACAGCACTGACACGCTATAACACTCGACCGGAATTATAAACTGGCCGCTCAGGCTATGATAGTATACTTCTCAACCTTGGAACATAAGATACTATTTTTGTTAAAAATTTTCATTGGTTAATACCATCTCAGAAAAATTACGCCGCATGGACCACTTTTCTTTTAAAAATTTAACATATAATCGTTTTGTTACAATTTTCCTACAAGTGTTCTTGTCACAGCCGAGATAGTAAGATACTCTACTTAGGAGTACGCTACGTCTCGATTATATTATAAACTTCGCTGAACAGAATTATATAAGTTCTAATAAAATAAAGTGCACACGAAAATTTGTTATACATTTACTATCAACCGCCGTAGCCCATCGACTGCAGACTGTTACACGACTAGGTGCTAGAAATTGAAGGAAACGCAAACACCAACAATAATTCTAAATGGGTAAAAAGTAAGGATATAAAATAAGAAGATAATGAGCGTTAGGGTCCGTAACAGACGAATTGTTACGTGCTAACGTATCTCAGATTCAGTGAATGACAAATGAAGAGCTTCTTCTGAAATTTAAAACAACGGGTGTATTCCAGTCAACACAATTTCAAACAGCGGTGTCGAAGGAAGAACAGTTAGATATTATGTACCTGATTGGAATATCAGTAGAAGTAGTTTGTACCGCCTTAAATTGTCAGTTTGAACATTCATTTACAGCAGTGAAATCCATTATTAAATGTTGGTAACACTGAAACAGCTCTAGTGAGTCTACAGTGGAAGCGGTTAGAAAAGTGATAAAGACTGCTAAAATGAAAATTAAGCTTGCGAATAATAGGGAAACCGCTCGTAGGTGCTTCAACTGTCTAGAGTATGGTTACTTGATTATATCATATAAAAATGATAAAAAATTATCTTTAACAAACCACAATGTATTAATCGCTGGGGGCAGGATGCTCAAAACAAGAATCATGTAGAATGCAGTAGAAAGTGACAAGATAATTTCAACCACTGCGAAGTGATACAGCAGAAACTTGTTTCCTTTTCCTGGCCGAGTTTCAGCATAGAAAAATAAGAGATCCTAAGCACCTTTCATGTGTTCCCGAACATTGAAATTTTTGTTAAGGTTGTGCTTACGTTCGCAGATGTGATAAGGTTTTTGGCTGCAGGCAATATTTGCCAGTTGTATCTATTGGCGGCACTAGTGGCCACAATTTGAGAAAAAGCCGTGTAAGCCATGTCTGCTCGGCTTAGCAACGATTCCACAGATCATGTTAGATAATGATAGGAGGAGGGTAGGATAAATTTTCCACCTCATCTAAAACAACACACACTACACACACGCACATACACAAACACATACATGTACACGTATACACATACACGTAACGAAAACATACATGTACACATACACACACATACACATGCACATACACATACATGTACACATACACATACACATAAACTTACATATCAGACACATACATATACACATACACTTACACATACATACTTACACTAACCGACGACTGGGATATGATGCGATTATATTTGGTACTTTCACCACTAGACGTAGCCTCTTCATCCCTACTCCGCTTGACTACGTCCACACTCATGTCGGTGGTAACTCGGTTCTAGGAAACTAGGCCGAGGCAGAAGTCAAAGGGGGTCACATAGATCACTTGCAAATGATGCGCTTAAGAGTTATGTGACTTAAATCCTGGAGCGTCTGTCTCACATTGAGCGGCTTCCAGGTCAGCGACTGTACCCCAGGAGGAGCGGCTGTGTACCTACTTGGCAGAAAGTATGAAACGCTAGGGGCAGCACCTCGAAATAGAATCCATCGTGAGTTCAGTTAAGGAGAGCTTGGTTACGGTGCAGGGAGTAGGAAACCCAGTACCGGCTGAAGGGAGCAGGCTCCCAACAGTCGAGATCCAGCGACTGCAATGTTACAACGGTGGCGACCTTGGCCGATGTAACAGATATTTCGACAAGCGAAGAGAGAGGAAGCACTACATCCGTGCATGGGAATAGAACCCCTGGTAACCCATTTGGTAAGAGTGCGTTAATGCAATGGTCCCCAAAGAAGAGAGCGATGACCAGTACATTGGAGAGATGTTTTTCGTCGCCTTCTTTGGGGAGTTACAAGGAGGAAACCCAAGGAATAAGGCTAGCCAGGCTTGGGAAAAAAATTGAGGAACTGGTGGACTTCGTAAGACCTCGAAATAATGTTCATAGCGAGATTAAAAAGATGATAAGCACCAGTAGCACGCTTTGTGGCTCAGCTATAGGTAAAAGGAGTGCTTCGGAAAAGCAGTGCCAAACTTCACCGATCAATAATGACAGGAAGGAGAATTTAGGTCGCCTACGAACTGTGAGCAGGAAAGAGGAGCTGAAGGCTGCGACGACTGTCGGAGACTCTTATTAATGAGGACGACGGAAACAATAAGCAAAAGACCACAGCATCTATGTCGGATAATGGAGATATAAACACTACGAGCTCAAATAAATTGGAGGATGCGACAGTTGGTTCAGAACAAAAATGGCAGAAAGTGAAGGGGAAAAGAACGTCAAAAAAAATCACGTCCGCGAAGGCAAAGGGCTCGCCCGGATGCGGTGCTAATAAAGAAGAGTGATGAAATCTCATTTACCGATCTGCTGCGGAAAGTTAAGGTGGACCCGACGCTAAATACTCTGGGTGAAAGGGTATCAAACATACGTCAAACTTATAGTGGAGACCTATTGTTGGAGCTACAAACTACAGAAGACCAGCCGAAGACCGCAATATTTCGAGAACAATTAGCGAAAGCGATCGGGGGCAATGCGGCGGTTAAAACTTTGACCCCGGAAGCGTTACTGGTGATCAAAGACATGGTCGAGGTTACCACGTCCGAAGAGGTGATAGAGGCTCTGGAAGCACAGTTTGAAGGGGTGAAAGGTGTCTGTATTGTTAAGTCACTAACGAAGGCCTACCGAGGAACGCAGACAGCGGTTATTAGCCTCCCTAACACTATGGTTGGGAAAGTGCTAGAAGTGGGTAAAGTTAAAAAAAGAGCTGACTAGATGCTTTAAATGACACGGTTATGGGCATCGGTCATGGAACTGTAGAAGCGAAGCGAATAGATCAAACATCTGCAGGAGATGTGGTGAAGAAGGACACCTTGCTAAGACATGCCAAAAAGATTCAAAATGCTTGCTATGCGACGAAACGGCAAAAGGCTGTAGTAAACACGAAACGGGTAGTGGTAGATGTCCGGTATACCAGAAAGCGCTGCAAAAAGAGCGTTGGAAATGAAAGTCATCCAAGAAAATCTTAACCACTGTGAGGCTGCCCAGGACCTGCTGCAGCAATCCATATAGGAAGTGCAAGCGGACATTGTAATCGTGTGTGAGATAGATCAGATAGATCGAATCGAGCTGCTGTATGGGTTTGCTGTACCTACCCCCTACAGGAAATTGGTGTGAATTCTGTACCCGGGTTTGTCAGAGCCAAAGTGAACGGCGTTCATATTTATAGTTGCTACGCACCTCCTAGTGTATTGATTGAAGAATTTAAAACATTTCTTGATCAATTAACGAACGATGCACGGAGCCAATACCCGGTGCTCATAGCCGGCGATTTTAATGCATGGGCCGTAGGTGGGGAAGTAGAGAAACCAGTAGCAGAGGAACCGCATTGTTAGAAGCCTTCGCATCATCGCCGATCGTATTAATGAATACTGGAAATACACCTACTTTCTGTAGAGGAAATGCAACTTCGATAGTTGGCCTAACGTTCATGAGCTATTGTCTTGGCGATAGAGGAGTAGCGTGGAGAGTGAGCGATCTATATACGCATAGTGATCATCAAGCTATTGTGTATGAACTGGCAGATTTACTATCCCCAAAGGACTATAGTTAGACACTGGAAGATAATAGGATGGAAGTCCACAGCGTTTGATGAGAACATTTTCCGTCTCATGATGGAGGATCTTATCCTATCTGGTACCGCAAATAACAAAGCCGTCCAGCTTATGAGACATGTTAAAAAAGCCTGTGATGCAGCAATGCCAAGAAGGATGGTGGATAATCGTAAAAAACCAGTCTTCTGGTGGAACGACGAGATTTCTGAATTGCAAAAAAGGTTCCTGAACGCAAGCAGGCGATACCACCGTGCTAGACACGTCGAAAACTCTCCCCTTCGATAACAATATTGAAAAGCTCGATCGGAGCTCAAGCACGCCACCAAATTACGTAAGCAAAAGTGCTTTCGTGAACTGTGCGAGGGAGTCGACCGCGATCCCTGAGGTAGACCCTACCGATTGGTGATGAAAAAACTCAGAAGTAAGTACGCCACTGCTCCCACATGCCCGGCAATGCTGACTGACATAGAGAGTCACCTGTTCCCGCAGCAACCCGATTTAGTATTAGAAGTATTAGGCAACGAGGAGGATGATATACCACCAGTTACTGAGGAGGAGGTTGTGAAGGCATGTGGTAAAGTGGGTACCAATAAAGCTCCTGGCCCGGAGAACATTCCGAATATTGCATTGAAGTCGGCGGTTAAAGCATACCCAAACTTATTCACGGAAGTATATACTGCATGCTTAGTTGAGGGGTGTTCCCTAGTAAATGGAAGGAACAGAGACTAGTATTGTTGCCAAAAGAAGACAAACCACCAGGTGAGCCGCCGTCCTGGCGTCCAGTCTGTCTGTTGGATACGGCAGGCAAAACCCTAGAGAGAGTTGTATGTGACCGATTACAATAGGCTATAGTTAGAGCAGAAAATCTGGCAGAGCAGCAGTATGGCTTTCGAAAGGCGCGCTCAACAGTGGATGCGATTAAAGAGGTTGTAGATACGGCACACCAGGCTATATCCGGTTCTCGATGGCTACATGGTAGTAAACAATACAGTGCCATAGTTACATTGGACGCGAAAAACGCATTCAACACGGCGAATTGGAGCTGCATATTTAACGCACTGACGCGGATGAACGTATCAAAGTACCTGCTGAGACTAGTTTCCAGCTACTTTAGCGAGAGGATCTTGATGTATGATACGGAGGAAAGAAAGATAACTTAAGAGGTGACTGGTGCAGTTCCTCAAGGATTAGTGTTGAGTCCTATACTCTGGAATGTGATGAATGATGGTGTACTTCGACTGCCCATACCAAGTGATGCACGGGTGATTGGATTTGAGGACGACATCGCTATTGCAGTTGTCGCAAAACACAGAGAGGAGATTGTGGACAACTGTAATAGGACGGTCAGACTTATTCAACAGTGGTTAACATCTGCTGGGCTGCAACTAGCAGAACATAAAACAGAAGCTGTCCTTATTACTAGCCGACAAGTAATAGAGAACGTAACCTTAGAGATTGGAGCCCAACAAATTGTTAGTCAACCATCCGTAAGCTACCTAGGAGTAATGATCGATGCCAGATTGTCATATAAGACACATCTCATTACCACCAGTGGGCGAGTAAGGAGAGTTAATGCGGCACTAGCACGAATAATGCCGAATACAAGAGGGGCGCGGATGATCAGCAGAGTTCTGCTCGCCAACGTCGTTACATCTATAATGATGTATGGGGCACCAATTTGGGTCAACTCGTTGGAGAAGAATACTTATAGACAAAGAGTAGCAACAGTTCAGAGGTTAAGTGCTCTGAGAGTATTGTGCGCTTTTCGGACGGTGTCAGAAGATGCTGCTGGTGTTCTTGCGGGAATGCCTCTAATAGACCTACTTGCCAAGGAGTGCCAAACCACTTACCTGTGTCGTGGCCAAGGAACAAAAGCGAAGAACCACCGATTAGCACGTGCTAAGACGATCACTGTATGGCAGAGAAGATGGAGTGAGTCGACGAATGGTAGATGGACTCATCGTCTGATCCCCTACATCGAGGCGTGACTAAACAGGTGACACGGTGAATTGGATTACCATCTAACGCAGTTTCTGACGGGTCATGGTTGCTTTAGATCGTACCTGTTCAGATTCAAACACGAAGAGTCACCAGATTGCCCTTTATGCATCGGAATAACAGAGAATGTAGAGCACGTATTATTCGAGTGCCCAAGATTTCCTGAGAAGAGAAGGAGTATCTGTGTATGTGGGGTCAAACGAACGCCGGAAAATATAGTGGAGTTTATGCTGGCATGTCAAGATGGGTGGAACGCCGTAAGCGGAAGTGTCTCACGGATAATAAGAATTGAGACGCCTCGAAAGAAGCAGAAATTCAGTGAGGAGTTAATTCCAGCCGAGCAGCGAAAGCTGAGCCTGCCTCGCGAAGCAATACCTAACGGTAGTTCCACGGGGCCGAACGGCATGGTTCATTGGGGGTGGTGGTTTGGTCGGTATCACGAGTTTGATATATGGGTTCACGCGTGAAGCCTATCGAAGGTTCCCCTTCTCCGCCCATAAAAAAAACAGACACTTACACTCACGCATACACAAACACATGCACATACACAAACACATACACGTAACGAACATATACATGTATACGTACACACACATACACGTACACATATGCACACACACATACACATCCACATACACATACACTTACACATACAGATAAACATACACATACACCGCGAATGGGATATGATGCGATTATATCTGGTACTTTCACCACTAGACGTAGCCTCTCCATCCCTACTCCGCTTGACTACGTCCACTCTCGTGTCGGTGGTAACTCGGTTCTAGGAAGCAAGGCCGAGGCAGAAGTCAGTAGGGGAGTCACATAGGTCACTTGCAAATGATGCGCTTAAGAGTTATGTGACTTAAATCCTGGAGCGTCTGTCTCACATTGAGCGGCTTCCCGGTCAGCGACTGTACCCCAGGAGGAGCGGCTGTGTACCTACTTGGCAGAAAGTATAAAATGCTAAACGCGGCACCTTGTAAAAGGATCCAAGATGAGTTCAGTTGAGGAAAGTATCCAAGATGAGTTCAGTTGAAGACCGTAACTAAGTGCAGGTAGTAGGAAACCCAGTACCGGCTGAAGGGAGTGAGCAAGCAGACCCCCAGCCGTCGAAATCCAGGAACTGCAATGTTACAACGGTAGCGAACGTGGCCGATGTGACAGATATGCCTACAAGCGATGAGAGAGGAAGCACTGAATCCGTGCATGGGGATAGAATACCCGCTAACCCGTTTGGAAAGAGTGCCTTAATGCAGAGATCCCCTAAGAAGGGAGTGATGACCATTATATTAGAGAGAAGTTTTTCATCGCCTTCTTTGGGGAGGTACAAGGAGAAAACCAAAGAAATAAGGCTAGCCAGGCTTGGGGAAAAAATTGAGGACCTGGTGGAGTTCGTAAAACCGAGAAATAATGTGCATAGCGGGATCAAGAAGATGATAAGCACCATTGGCACGCTTTATGGCTCAGCTATAAGTAAGATGAACGTTTTGGAAAAGCAGTGCCAAACTTCACCGATCAATAATGACGAGAAGGAAAATTTAGTTCATCTACGAACTGTGAGCAGGAAACAGGAACTGAAGGCGGCGACGAACGAAGATATACCACTTGTAGAGCCCAGTAAAAGGAAGTTGTTCACGCCACCTAAGAGTGGGCTGCTCCGCAAAGTAATCCTCAGAATGTCCTGCAAGCACTCCGAATGTCGGAGACCCTTATTAACAAGGAGGACGGAAACAAGAAGAAAAATAGCACGGTATCTATGTCGGATAATGTAGACATAAACACTGTACACCGTACAGGAAGTGGAAGCCGACGTTGTAATTGTGTGTGAGCAATACAGGAACCTTGATAGACGGTGTTCAGATAGATCGAATCGAGCTGCTGTATGGGTTTGCTGTACCTACCCCCTACAGGAAATTGGGGGGAGTATTGTACCCGGGTTCAGAGCCAAAGTGAACGGCGTTCATATTTATATCTGCTACGCACCTCCTAGTGCATCAATTTAAGAATTTAAAACACTTCTCGATCAATTAACGAACGATGCACGGAGCCACAACCCGTTGCTCATAGCCGGAGATTTTAGTGCATGAGACATAGAGTGGGGAAGCACAGAAACCAGTAGCAGGAGTACCGCATTGTTAGAAGCATTGTTACACCTACTTTCTGTAGAGGAAGTGCAACTTCGATAGTTGACCTAACGTTCATGAGCTATTGTCTTGCCGATAGAGGACTAGCATGGAGGGTGAGCAAATTATATACGCATAGTGATCGTCAAGGTATTGTGTATGAACTGGCAGATAGTGGGCCCCAAAGGACTATAGTTAGACACAGGAAGAAATTAGGATGGAAGTTCGCAGCGTTCGTTGAGAATATTTTCCGTCTCATGATAGAGGATCTTACCCTATCTGGTACCGCAAGAAACAAAGCCGTCCAGCTTATGAGACATGTTAAAAGAGTTTGTGATGCAGCAATGCCAAGAAGGATGGTGGATAATCGTAGAAAACCAGTCTTCTGGTGGAACGACGAGAATTCTGAATTGCAAAAAGGTTCCTGAACGCAAGAATGCAATACCAGCGTCGAAAACTCTCCCCTTCGACAACGATATTGTAAAGCTCGATCGGAGCTCAAGCATGCCACCAAATTAAGTAAGCAAAAGTGCTTTCGTGAACTGTGCGAGGGGTCGACCGCGATTCCTGAGGTAGACCCTACCGATTGGTGATGAAAAAACTCAGAAGTAAGTACGCCACTGCTCCCACTTGCCCGGCAATGCTGTCTGACATAGTGAGTCACCTGTTTCCGCACAACCCGATTTAGTATTAGAAGTATTAGACAACGAGGAGGATGATGTACCACCAGTTACTGAGGAAGAGGTTCTGAAGGCATGTGGCAGAGTGAGTAACCATAAAGCCTTTGGTCCGGATAACATTGCGAATATTGCGTTGAAGTCGGCGGTTAAAGCATACCCAAACATATTCACGAAAGTTGTAACAGCGCCAAGCTGTTACATTAGTCTATTTTCAAAATTTAACCTGACACACGATCAGTTCATGCAAAATACATTTGATGTTATGTTTACCGACGCACCGTACTAAAATGTACTGTTGTTGATTAATTTGACTTCCGATTTACCTTTTTCTCTTTGCATTGGAGTATGTAAATGTTGATTTTATTTGATTGTTACGGATGAGCTTTACGGTCTTTTTTTTAAATCATTAGTAAAGTGACCGCCGCCGTGGAATAGTACTTTAAATTACATATAAAGGTAATATTTAAAATAATTTAGTTGTGAATTGTGCAAATAACTAAATTCATTAATTTGTATATGAATTTATTATCGACTAGAATATACCGGTAAGCGTTTATTAAAATTATCTACTGGTGCAATTCCACGGCATATTTGCAAGGGTACGTTATTACATCTTATACAAGAGCATAGTACATGTGTCTATGCTACAACAGTGCTTTGTCATCGAAAAACGTTAAAGTTATCTTGTTAAACAACAACAAAATCGCATAAATAAATACAGATATTTATTGATCAATTATTATAATAAAACAACACGGTTATAATCAATTTTCATTGATATTGTAAGCTTAGTAGTTAGAAAAAAAATATGAGTTCCCTTAAATTATGCATTTGTGCTTGGGCCATGGTTCTAAATTCTCCATTTATTATGCATGCATAAAACTTAGTTATTTATTATATTTATTTATTTATTTAATCATATTATATTTATATATTAACCAATTTATTTATGAAACTATATTTAGTCATATTTATTTATTTAATAATCAATCTATATACGAGTACATACTATATAAAACTTGTTTATTAAATTATTTATATACCAAATTTATTTATATATATTTATCAAATTATTAATTTACTTATTGATTTACCTAATTTATTTGGTTAATAAAACTTATGTTAAGCGTTGATGGAAAGAAAATTCCTAAATCTTATTATTCATCTATTAATTTTTAGATAACAATTTTATTTTTCTTGCAATAAGTGATCATGTGTTTTGCAGGGATCCGTATTTTTGTAGAAACTAGTGTTATTATGAGTGATTAAAGAAACAAATATCGGTATAATGATTTAAGTTTAACCACACGAAGGGTACACCATTTTAATGGCGGTACAAACGGTAGGGTGGGTGTAGAAACAGTGGTCACGAGATCTATGAACACTAAACAGTGCCAATGAATTTTAATTGTGATAAACATTTTGGTGATACATTTTTTTTTGTGGAAAATTTCTCCTTGATATTCATGTCATGAACTTTATAAAGGGTGTTTCAACAGGTGCGCTTCAACTTTTTTCCGATAGGGACCGCGAACGACGCCATATTTTTTATTAATCTTTTGTCATTTGGAAACTTCATTAGTATACATTTCATCATGGAACGCTACACACGTGAACAGCGATTGCAAATCGTGCAAATTTTTTATCAAAATAATCGTTCTGTTGCTGCTACTTTAAGAGCATTACGGCCATTTTACGGTCCATTTAACAAGCCAGCCCGTTCGACAATCGACCGTATAGTGGCAAAATTTGAGTCTACGTTTTCGCTACATAATGTTCTGGTGCCCTCGAGAGTAAGAAGTGCTCGAAGTGTTGAAAACATCGCAGCCGCCAGGGCTTCAGTTCAAGAAGACGCGAATGTGTCGCTCACACGACGTTCGCAACAATTGGGCCTTTCTGTGACGTAAAGATCTTGGCCTACATCCGTATAATATCAAGCTGACACAACAACTAAAGCCATTTGACCATTTGAAGCGACGCCGATTCGTGAATTGATCTCAAGAGCAAATAGAAAATGATGCAGATTTTCACCGAAAAATCATCTTCAGCGATGAGGCTCACTTTTGGCTAAATGGATTTGTCAACAAGCAAAATATGCGTTACTGGGCAGGAAACAACCCACACGTGATTCATGAGGCACCGTTGCATCCCGAAAAAGTCACTGTTTGGTGCGGATTACATGCCGGCGGCGTCATTGGGCCATATTTTTTCATCGACGATAACGATCGCCACCTTACTGTTAATGGAAATCGATACCGCGATATGATAAACGATTTTTTTGGCCGCAATTGAATGGAATGGACTTGGACAACATGTGGTTTCAACAGGACGGGGCCACATGCCACACAGCACACGATACAATCGCGTTATTGAAGACTAAGTTCTATGAGCGTGTTATTTCGCGAAATGGGCCCGTCCAGTGGCCGCCGCGCTCGTGTGATTTGACACCTCTAGATTATTTTCTTTGGGGTTATGTGAAGTTATTGGTCTATGCCAATAAGCCGGCGACGTTGCAAGAGCTCAGAGCCAATATAGATTGTGAAATTGCTGGAATTTCGGCCGATTTATGCGAAAGAGTGGTCGAAAATTGGGTTCAAAGATTGGACTTCGTAAAACGTGCACGCGGTGGTCATGCAAAAGAAATCGAGTTTCATACTTAAATGTATATGTTCAAATTCGTTAATAAAAAAAAAGTTAGTTCAAAAGTCGAACAGTTTGTGTTTTATTCAAAAAAAAAGTTGAAGTGCTCTTATTGAAAAACCCTGTACATATATACAGCACTTCTAGCTCCTGTAGTTAGTGGAAAGATCCCCCCAACGGACTGTTATCTAGCCGGCAATGTGCTGTATCCACTTAACAAAACTAACAGGAGATTCTGTCAACGAACGTTGTACAACTCTAGCCTCTCTGTAGCAACAACCCCCAAGCAAGGGTTAACTTTTGAATCAGTTCGTTACAAAGTATATACTGCATGCTTAGTTGAGGGGGTGTTCCCTATTAAATGGAAAGAACAGAGACTGGTATTGTTGCCAAAAGAAGACTAACCACCAGGTGAGCCGTCCTCCTGGCGTCCAGTCTGCTTGTTGGATACGGTGGGTAAAACCCTAGAGAGAGTTGTATGTGACCAGTTACAAGAGGATATAGTTAGAGCAGGAAACCTGGCAAAGCATCGGTATGGCTTTCGAAAGGCGCGCTCAACAATGGATGCAGTTAAAGATATTGTAGATCCGGCGCACCAGGCGATATCCGTCTCTCGATGGCTACGTAGTAGTAAAAAATACTATACCATAGTTACAATGGACGCGGAAAACGCATTCAACACGGCGAATTGGAGCTGCATATTTAACGCACTGACGCGGATGAACGTACCGAAGTACTTACTGAGACTAGTTTCCAGCTACTTTAGCGAGAGGATCTTGATGTATGATACTGAGGAGGGAAAGAAAACTTACGAGGTGACTGGTGCAGTTCCTCAAGGATCAGTGTTGAGTCCTATACTCTGGAATGTGATGTACGATGGTGTACTTCGACTGCCCATACCAAGTGATGCACAGGTGATTGGATTTGCTGACGACATCGCTATTGTAGTTGTTGCAAAACACAGAGTGGAGATTGTAGAGATCTGTAATAAGATGGTCACACTTATTCAACAGTGGTTAACATCTGCTGGACTGCAACTAGCAGAACATAAATCAGAAGCTGTCCTTATTACTAACAGAAAAGTAATGGAGGGCGTAACCTTAAAGATTGGAGCCCAACAAATTGTTAGTCAACCATCAAGTACCTAGGAGTAATCATCGATTACAGATTGTCATATAAGACACATCTCATTACCTCCAGTGAGCGTGCAAGTACAGTTAATGCGGCACTAGCACGAATAATGCCGAATACAAGAGGGGCGTGGATGAGCACCAGAGTTCTGCTTGCCAACGTCGTTACATCTATGTATAATGGTGTACGGGGCACCATTTTGGGTCAACTCGTTGGAGAAGGATACTTATAGGAAAAGCGTAGCAACAGTTCAGAGGCTAAGCGCTCTGAGAGTATTGTGCGCATTTCGGACGGTGTCAGAAGACGCTGCCTGTGTTCTTGCGAGAATGCTCCCAATAGACCTAATGGCCAAGGAGCGCCAAACCACTTAACTGTGTCGTGGTCAAGGAACAAAAGCAGTGAACCACCGATTAGCACGGACTGAGACGTACACTGTATGGCAGAGAAGTTGGAGTGAGTCGACGAATGGTAGATGGACGAATGGTAGATGGATTCTGCATCGGAGTAACGGAGAATGTACAGCACGTAGTATTCGAGTGTCCACGAGGACAGAAGCAGTATCTGTGCACGTAGGGCTCAACTAACACCGGAGAATAAAGTGGAGTTTTTGCTGGCATCCAAGTAAGCAGAGGTGTCACGGATAATGGGAGAGTTGAGACGCCTCGAAAGAATCAGGAAATCAGTAAGGAGTTAATTCTAGCCAATTAGGGGCAGCGTAAGCTGAGCCTGCCTCACGAAGTAATACCTAACAATAAATCCACGAGTCCGAACGGCATAGTTTATCGGAGGTGGTAGTTTAGTCGGTAAGAGTCCGACACTTTCACGATTTTGATATATGGATTCATACGTGAAGCCTATAGAAGGTTACCCACCTTATTAGAAATTCTTTGGTATAACTTACATAGGAATCGATACTGTGGTGTGACCACTTCTTTCCCAAACCGTTTCGCTTTGCCGTGCGAGATAAAAAAATTATAAATTAATATACCGGTGCCCAAAAGTTAGTAGGATGAACGCGATTTATACTTACCGATTTTATAGCAGATGAATTATTAATTTGCTTATTAACTTGCTTCGATGAGAATCTCTGGGTTGTTGTGAATGGAAATACTGTTTTTATTCTTTTACTATTTTTTCCTTTTTTTTCAAACGATACTTTATTTATAAAATCACTTGTTTACTTAATTATCACGCGATTTTAACTTATTTATTGAACTGGTGCACAATTTATAATGAATGAACTATATGTTTCTGACGATTTTTACAATGACATGTAAGGATGTCAACGATTAAAAATGAACTATTGTTTTGGAATGAAATTTTTTAATCTTATATACTAAAATAAGTTAATTCTACCAGCAATTCGTTCTCGAAATTTAACTCGACAATATTAACACGCGTAAAATTGAATCGTTATATACCTATTTTCAAAAATTGCTTTTCTTAACTTAATATGCATAAAATTGGGAAATATATTTATCAAATTTGCAATCATCAAAAATCGTAGGTCGATAAACGATATTTCGTGAGAATCGACAAAAAGTGTATTTCACTTATATAGATCATATAAAATATCGAACGATATTCGTATTGTTTTTGTTGTTGTTGTTTTTCTTTAATTAGTAACGTACACTATTTGTGTTTACTTTTTAATTATATTTTCTCTTAGTTATATGGGAATGCAACAACAAATATACTGAGTAATACATTTATGTCGTATACTACCTGTTTTGTTGTTGTTATTTCGTTTTCTTTGATTTTATGTGGGAAAGCGAAAAACGTATAATAATATTGTGTACGACGTACAAAATCTACTTAAATATAACTCCTGCTGACTTCCCACATATGAAATAAACAATAACTAACTAAAATTGTATTGGTATTTTTTTTAAAAAACTAAGTATAAATGTGTAGGTGCAGAAACAAACAAAAATAAAAATAAAATTCAAATTTACATTGCATTGTTAGTGTATCCAACACACTCTTTGGTAGTTTTTTTTATATAGGTATCTGCCAATGAGCGTTAGAGCAGGACTTATATTTAAGTAGATTTTGGTTCTGCTCTAACGCTCATTGTGATGACTCCGATTTTGCTGTCTAATCCTCTAGTAATTTAGACGCGTGAAACCGCCACACATTTGTCCCAGATATCCCTAAGAGCGGTGCTGGAAAATTCCAAAATTACAGAAATGCGTAATAATTCATAACACGCATCTGGTTCAATAATTTGATAAATTATTTCTACCAGTAGTCCCCGTGTTATCATAATGAGATTTTGCTGTCTAATTAGCTAATCATTTCGACGCATGAAACCGCTAACCATTTGCCCAGGCATGCCTGAGATCGGTGCTGGAATAATTTGATAAATTATTTCTACCAGTAGTCCCCGTGTTATCATAATGAGATTTTGCTGTCTAATTAGCTAATCATTCCGACGCATGAAACCGCTAACCATTTGCCCAGGCATGCCTGAGATCGGTGCTGGAAATTTCCAAAATTGCAGAAATTCGTAATAATTCATAATACTCAAGTGGTACAATAATTAAATTTATTGTTTCTACCAGTAGTCGCCGAGATATCGTAATGAGATTTTGCTATCTAATTCTCGAGTGATTCAGACGCGAGAAACCGCTATCCATTTGGCCCAGGCATCCTTGAGATCAGTGTCAAGAAATTTCAAAATTACATTCATAAATTCGTAGTAATTCGAAATACGCAAGTGGTAGAATGATTCAAAAAATTATTTCTACCAGTAATTTATTTGTTTATAAACTGTTGTTTATTTATTACAGTTCTATTTGAATATAACAATGTATGGATAGTAATTTAAAGATTTTTTTCTTTAAAATAAAATTTAATGGATGAAACATAATTAGATTTTTCTTTTTTGGTAAATATTTTTTAAGTGATACTCATATTTTCATTATTTTTTTTATTTTTTCGGGCTGATATTTGAATTAAACACACCAAATAGAAAAAATATTTTCGGGATAGTTTTTCGGGCCAAATTAAGAGGCATTGAAACTTCATGCTTAAGCTTTTCCATAAATTAGAAGATCTCAGTGAATTTTGGTCGGAATCGGTCCACCGGAAGTAATAGCTTCCATAGGAGCATTTCCAAATATTTTGAGAAGTACTCATATATCATTTAATAGAAAAACGATCATGAACCAAAAGATTTTAATTTTGCAACAATACCGGTCCAAAACAGCTTTCCGTAATTTATGCGGAAATGACGATTTTTGACAAAAAAAAACTGTTTTTCAACAAAAATTCAGCCTTTGTACAGCCCAGACTGATTGATTGATCGGGATGAATCTTCATGCTTAAGATTTTACAATAAATTAAGAGATCGCATTAATTTTTGGCCGCAATCGGCAAAATTCGAAAATATTTTGAAAAGTATTTAACAAAAAACGTAATTTGTATAACAATTTACAAAAGGTATTGTAACATTTGCGAAAAACAATTAAAAACCAAACCACTGTAAATTAAATTCCAAACCAAATTTATTCAATCATTTTAATTTATTTTACGTAGTTACGTTACGTATATCATGAAAAATGTTGACCTTGCGATTTTTGCAGATTTAACATTAGCTATATTACCGCCCAAAAAATGCTTTTTAAAAAAATCTCTGTGCAGATGTGCTTATGCGGTTCCGTGCAGATTGGCAGACTAGCTTCTCTACAGCTCATCCGCAATTTCTGATCGGAATGAAACTTCATAATTAAGCTTTTGTTATAATTTGAAAGATCCGAATGAGTATTGGCTGAAATCGGTCCACCGGAAGGGGCAGCCTCTATAGAAGTTTTTTCGTTTTCTGCAAATATTTTAAAACATATATCATTAACAAGAAAAACGATTAAGAACTAAACGATTCTAAATTAATTTTGCAATAATATCGGCCATTACCAGGTTCTCAAAATTTAAGCGGAAATGATTTTTGATAAAACAAATGTATTTGAACAAAACTTCGGGACCTGCACAGCCTAACGGATTAATTTGGATTAGACTTCATATTCGTACTTAAGCTTTTACGATAGATTGGGATGCCACAGTGATATTTAGCCGAAATTGGTCCACCGCAAATGACAGCTTTCATAGGAGTGTTTTCGTTTTTAGCAAACATTTTAGCAAATATCCCAATAGAGACGCTCGAAATTTGTGAGGTTATAGCAGCCATTTGTTAAAACACCATCAAATTTGTTATGAATTGTTCAATTAGAAGGTTATAGTGGTGATTGTATCCTCGCCACAGCCGTCCTGCTGAGTCGACTATTCGATATTTGGTGGTTAAATTCGAATCAAACGGTTCGATCAATAATTAGCCAATACTCGTACCTTACCGAAACGCAAGGTCTGCTGAAAAAATCGCTGCTGTGCGAAAGTGTACGGGAAACCCCGAGGCAGTTAATTTCTCGTCATTCACAAGAACTTGGCCTTTCTGGGATTTTAACTTGACGAATTTTGCGCCTGGAAATTAAGGTTAACGAAAGTTGATTTACGAATGCTCGCATATCCATCCACACAAACAAAGTTGGAGGATTTTAGGCCATACCAATTTACAAGAGATACACCATCTTCAAATGCATCGAACTGGCCATAAGGATCGTGCCATTTAACGCCTTTAGACTTCTTCCTTTGAGACTATCTTTAATCACAGGTCTTTGCAAATAAACCGCAAATAATTGATGCCCACAAAGTCAACATAACGAACGCCATCCAATAGATTAAGCCAGATTTATGCAACAGTCATCGAAAATTGGACCTCACAATACGTGCCACCAAGCAAAGCTGCAGCCAACGTTTGAATGACGTTATATTTCATATTAATTGCCATAAAATATTATTTCAAATAAAACAAAAATTGAGTGGATATCTCACACAAATTGGTTTATTTAGAATTAAAAATCGAGCGTTCTTATTATAAGACCATTTATAAATATAACATTTACGAAATAACGATTAAAACGATTAAATGAGTGTAAATTTAGTTTCAAACAAAATTAAATCAGTTACTAAATTAATTTTTACAAAAAATCATGAGTTTTTATGAAATAAAAGCTTATTTCAAGAAAATTCGGCATCAGTAACCATTCTGAATAAATTTTCATACTTAACATTTTTCCATTAATTGCGAGATTTTTACAAAATTAAGTAGAAATCTGTGTACCAGAAGTGGCAGCTTCCACGGGAGCTTCGTTGCTCGTTGTCCGAAATTTAAGCAGGAATAATGATTTTTCATTGTAAAGTCAGTTTTAGCAAAAGTGCGGTAAGTTTAATTTTTCGCTTTAGAAATCAAGTCAGGTGTAATCTTTTATTATTATTATTTTATTTTTTACCCCTGCAATCTGTTCTAGCCTAGGGCCAAGGCTCTCCCAACTCTATCGCGGTTCGCTTTTACCTTTAACACCGTTGCCAGTTAATTCGAGGACGTACGGCTATAGGACCGATTTTATCACCATCTGCACATTGCATAGCTCCATGCCTGCTTATACTGACATGAAAGATGGGTCGGCCCATGAGTTTTGCACTCGGAGAGGGGGTCAGATCACAGATCGTAATCTGTTGATGCTAATTCTCGTTTGCATCCTACCCCAATCGGGATTCGAACCCGGTACCTTCCGATCCAAAAGCCAACGTTTTAAACACTTAACCACTGTGCTGTTTGGTCGGTTCAGGTGTAATCGAGATCTATGTATACATTCGTGGTAAAAGAAGGTCTGGTGGTGGCCACAACATACATATTCATTCCTTCATTTTTATACACAGTTTTTCTAAGATTTACCGTGCAGACGCCGGAGTTCATGCGTAACAAAAAAATAAACAAAAGTTTGATTTACATAGTATAGAGGTTTGGAACATGAGACTAAGTAACCGTATTGTGGAATTTTAGTGGAAATAATAAAATCTCATTTTCATTCCAATCATAGATTTTTCACTTCGAATTAAAATTACTGAACTATTTCCATCTTCCAGAATATCACTTGAATAAGTGAAATAATCCCACTTAAACCAACTAAGTTGAAATTATTCAATCGACAAAGAACTCTTAATCAGCAATAGCTTTGGTCTCAAATTTCCAGATATCAAACTTTTACAAATTACAAGGAATTACAAATTGTTTGAAGATTTAGTATGCATATAATATTCTCCTTCACCTAAATTTTTATATAGAGCTTCGAAGTTCTAGTTAGTTACTACAATTGCATGGTCGTAGCGAATTACTCCATATTGGAATACATATCTCATGCAAGTATTTTCTTAATTCATCGGGTTTAGCGATTAACGATTCAAAGATATTAGTTTCAAGATATGTAGCGTTATTAACGTTCGTCGCCACTACAATTTTTGTTTGAGGGTTTTTCCTATTTATGATCCTGCCCGGTACTATCTTACATTTTTAAGAAATCACAACAATTTTATGTTTATCGCATTTATTCATATAATATGGTGTATAGCATACGTTTACATCAGAATATCGTACTTAGGAACAGTGGGCGAAGTGCAACGGAAATACCTACTAAAATGTGTCGAATATTTCAGCAGCAACGAACATTAATATTTACTGCGTTTCAAACTTATAATAATTAATTGTTATTGATACCGCATCTCAAAATTTACCAATTTTCCTTCACCAAACAAAGTTAAATTACCATCTTTGAATATTTTTCGTTTGCAGTATGCATTATTGTAAGTTAAGTATATTAAGTATTATTCTGTGTATTAAGCCCCGATTCACGTATATTGCAAAAAATGGCGCTAGTTGTAGTATCATAGCATAAAAACTAACCAGCCTATCTCCAATATTTTATTTTAAAACATTATTTGAAGTTTAATTAAATTATTGACGGTAGCGTTTTTCAATGTTCTCTCTAGTTTTTCCGCTACATCACTTCAAAGTGTATGATATTCGGAAAAAAACGTAAAAATTTTGGGACCATTGCTCTATAAGGCGATGAAAATTACATTATGAAATACCGTGGCTTTTTGCAATACGTGGCTTTTTGCAAAATTATAGGTAGTTACTTAAAAATTTGCAAAAAACAAAATCCTTTGGTAATTATTTATCGATTTATCAAAGACACATTTGTAATTTTTCATAATATTAGTTCACCTTGAATACCAAAGATGGCAATTTGGCCTTTACTATTCGTATGGAACAAAAGTATTCGGATATTTAAAAAAACATCTTATTTTTTATTATTTACTCAGTTATTTAATTTATAATCATTAATTGGGGAGTTCTAATGGAAGTAAAATTACAATAAATGTCAAAATGTACTCCGTTTATAATAATGTGGGTCAAAATATTTCTCCAAATCTATTCGTCCCCCTAAAAGTAATCCCCCCCCCCCCGGCCTCAATACACTTGTGCCAACGTTTTTTCCAATTCAACGTCTTCAATTGACTCAAAACGGTTTCCTCGGAGCGGTCGTTTGAGTTTGCTGAATAGCCAGAAGTCACACGGAGCTAAATTAGGCGAATACGGTGGTTGCGGAACGATATGGGTGGAATTTTTGGCGAAAAAATCACGTAAAACCAATGCAGTATGAGAAGGTGCATTATCGTGGTGCAAAAACCAAAATTTGTCGACCCATAATTCCGGCCTCTTTTTACGAATAGCTTCGCGCAAACGACGCATAACACTCAAATAGTATTCCTTGTTGACAGTTTGGCCGGTCGGAAGGAATTCGGAGTGCACCACAACTCGATAATCAAAGAAAACTGTCAACATCACCTAGATTTTTGACTTGCTTTGACGTGTTTTTTTCGCCTTCGGCTCATCTTTGGCACGATATTCGGCCGATTGATCGACTGTTTCTGGGTCGTAAGCATAGATCCAAGACTTATCGCCAGTTATAATACGTTTCATGACATCCTGGTCGGAAAGCATTGTTTCACAGACGCCAACGCGACGCTGTTTTTCCAAAAAATTGAGTGATTTTGGAACCAATCGTGCTTTCGCTTTTCTTAGGCCCAACTGATCTTTCAAAATGGTTTTCACTGATCCTTCCTTCTCGAGCACCAATTGATTGATTTTATTAACGTGTTGATCATGAGTTGATGTTGATGGCCGTCCTAGACGTGGTTCGTCGTCAACACGTTCTCGATCCTCTTTGGACAATTTGTACCAATCAAAAACACTTGCTCGCGACATACAATTATCACCGAAGGCGTTTTGCAACATTCTGAACGTTTCGGCACCACAAAATTGATTCTGCACACAAAATTTAATGGAACTTCTTGGTTGAATAATTTCACTCATTGTAAAAATCGCCGAATGCACTTTTTGTACTTCAGAAAGACAAGCGTTAAACACTAATGATTATTTTGATGTGACATTTGGCACAGATGTCACTGACAGTCATACCAACATAGAAAAAAAATGCTAATGAAGTTTATCCTAAATTATAATAATGGCGGTTAGTACTATTTTAGGAAAAATGCATACTTCTACTGAGAAATATGAAGTTTATACTATAATACAAAATAAACGAAAATGTATAAATGTATAAGTGATTTGCGAACATTTAGGCGATTTTACAACATTGTTCGGTTTACAAATAATTTCATTTCACAATGTTTATATTAGGATCAATTTGCACAGCAAAGAAATTATGTTATGCTAGAAGTAACTAAACATCGTTCAAAGATTTTATCAAAAAAATTAAAAATACGATCAAATAAGAGTGTGAATTATCGGAAAATAATAATCGTTAAGATCTTATGCACTTTAACCCTACTAAGTACTCAAAATTAAAGTAAGATAGTTACAGAAATACTAAATAATTTAAATTCCTCAACTATGTATTGCTAACCAAATTAAAATTCCAATGGAGCTGGCATACCTAAAATGCCTATCTTATGAAAAACGAAATTTCTTACAAATTTTGATTCTAAGAAAATTCGTATCTCAAAATTTTCACCGATCGGCAAACTTGCCACTATAATATTTTGGTAGACCCATATGTGCACTCTACTCGTGCCAAGCCGATTAAAATTCTAATGGAGCTCGCATACCTAAAATGACTATCTTATGAAAAACGGAATTTCTTAGAAATTTTGATTCTAAGAAAATTAGCATTTCAAAATTTTCACCGATCGGCAAACGTGCCACTATAATATTTTGGTAGACCCATATGTGCACTCTACTTGTGCCAATCCGATTAAAATTCTAATGGAGCTCGCATACCTAAAATGACATTATTGTGAAGAACGGAATTTCTTAGAAATTTTGATTCTAAGAAAATTCATATCTCAAAATTTTCACGATCGGCAAACTTGCCACTATAATATTTTGGTCGACCCATATGTGCACTCTACTTGTGCCAAGCCGATTAAAATTCTAATGGAGCTCGCATACCTAAAATGACATTCTTGTGAAAAACGAAATTTCTTAGAAATTTTGATTCTAAGAAAATTCATATCTCAAAATTTTCACCGATCGGCAAACTTGTCACTATAATATTTTGGTAGATCTATATGTGCACTCTACTTGTGCGAAGCCGATTAAAATTCTAATGGAGCTCGCATACCTAAAATGACATCCTTGTGAAGAACGGAATTTCTTAGAAATTTTGATTCTAAGAAAATTCATATCTCAAAATTTTCACCGATCGGCAAACTTGTCACTATAATATTTTGGTAGATCTATATGTGCACTCTACTTGTGCGCAGCCGATTAAAATTCTAATGGAGCTCGCATACCTAAAATGACTATCTTATGAAAAACGGAATTTCTTAGAAATTTTGATTCTAAATAAATTAATATTTCAAAATTTTCACCGACCGGTAATATAAAAAATATTACGTAGACGTTGTGTTGTTGTAATTTACATGTAAAAATAGTTTCGGCTTGGACGATTTTCGGCTGGGTTGAAACCATCCACTTTACACTACTGTCGCACACTCTAACTAATGGTGAATTAATAATAATGATATTGGTGTCTTAATTTGCAACTTTAGTTCTCCGGAACTTGCCAATAAACCTTCAATCCTAGTGTGCCGTCGACACAAGTCCCATTTATAGAGAAAATCAAACAATCATCCATCAAATGCATGTTGGAACAATTTGGACCTGACACAAGTCGCAATCTAATAAATGACGCAGTTGAAACCGGTTCTGAAATATTGTCGCCACATTATCGACGTTTCAAATGTATAATCTCTTGATTCTTTGCTTCTCATTGTTTTAGGCGACGTTGGCGTGTATATGATTGATCCGATAAACGTGCAACACCCCACTAAATTGTCATATGGCATAACAGAACTCTCATTTTATGCTGGCCCTCAGCCGTCCATAAAATGAAGAGACCAACCGTGTAAAAGCGGTTACCAACTTGGGAAAGAGGTCGAGTACAAGTAATAAGTGGAGTCATTATTGGGAACCTTGTCTACGGCAAGTCAACATCAAGCAACATTATTACCAGATTACCATCAGTGAATAAAAGGGGATTCCAAAAGATGTATATATTTATATTTTAACTTGTTTTACCGCAAAGAACATAAAATTCGTAAATGAGGAGAAATTAACATTTTTTGAAACAGATAGAAACAAATTTTTTTTTAAATACAAATGCAATATGTAACCAACTACTTGTGCTCTTTATGACAGCTCCTAGTATTCCAAAACATTTTTAATCAAATTCTTAAATTACACTAATTTACAGAATTGTAGAAAGAACATACTCTGTTACCCGGTTCTTCATTCAAGTCACCCTGGCAAAAATACGAATTTTAATGGTTTTAAATTTAAAATGTTAGCAAAGAGTGTAGCTCAAAACCGGTTCTTCTGACAAAATTAAAATTGAATGCACTCTTATGCAAAGTATCTTAAAATGTTGTGTATTTAATTGAATTGTAAAATTGTGATTTTATTTTAATTTTATAAATAAACATACATACAGAAAAAATTTCTTTCATATAATTAATTGACGTTAATTCCTTAACAAATTGTGTTAAATTAAACAATTTTGTCTAAATTGTTTAAACTAAAACAAATGTTGGTCCTACTATTAACAAACGGTGTAGAAATGAGAGGCTAATTGCTAATGAATATTTATTGCTATAAAATTAAAAACATTAAAAGTTTTTAGATTGTTTGTAGTTTAGTTTTTGACGAAACATTAAAAGTTTTAATGATAATGTTTAATTCGGTTTTGTAATTTTACCATGCGATGATTCTTGCGCTATACAGAGATTATATTTTGCTCATATTGCATTGACCCTAAGTAATCGAACTTTTCTTCTCACTTACCATATGGTTGCTCTCTACTAACTGACATTTTTTGTTCACAACGCTGATATGAAGCACATTTTTTGGACGGTTTATCGGAAACGAACTGACTTGATTTATAATATAAGGAGTAAGCTGCTCTATGTTCTGTCGGATGATATTAAATGACACGAAAAGCTTTAGCTATTTGGTTTCATTGCCGGACATTGTAACCGTATGTTATTTTTGAAGCATGCAAACATTTGCCTTATCGACCAAGAATGCCGTTTAAATTGGATTAATAATTAGAATCACACACCCCTTAAAAAAGTATATCAGAAGATTAGATTCGAATAAGAAAAGCCAAAGAGGTAACAAATGGGAACAGTTTGGATATTTTGGAATTTCGCTCCTTATTGTAATGGAATTCTACATTTAAAGTTAGGTGTGGGGTTCACTAAACGTTTGTTAATAAATAAATAAGTAAATCTCAAATTCAATTATTTCATAATATTTTACAAGATACATTGAAATTAGCTGAGCCATTGTCGAGTTTCGTTCAGCCTGGCCAACCTAATCTATTTAAGTAACTTAAGTTTAATTTAAGATGGGCTTATAATCCCACCATAAAACTGAATTTAATCAAAATTGGTTCAGGCATTTTCAATTTCCATTCGACATTGTGAGCTTGTACATTCCAACTAGGTTTATTAAATAGATCGATTAAATTGTAATATCTATCGTGGAATAGCTTTGTTAAACAGTGGTTTGCTTAAAAAACGTAGTGGCAGCAAATTTATTTATAGCGAGCGCATCTTAGAATTTATTCAAACATATGGACAGCCAACCAAGTCTTTGATGTTTGATTTTACATCATTTTAATTAGTTTAGAAAGCATAGAACACATTTTAGAATAATTTACAAAATTTGTACATAGTTTTAATTCAAAACATTGAAATAAAATAAAAGTGAGATAGAAACAAGAGACAGATATACAGTGCTGGGAAAAAAATTGGGCAAACATATTTTATTGCAAATTGGAGTCTTTTTTGGCTAAAATTACAAGACTTTTGAAAGCAATTGGCTTATTGTTTCATTTTAAATACATGTATGACGTAATTTTTTGAAAAAAAAATTACTTGCAATTTAGGGGAAAAACCCCGAAAAATGCCAAAATATTCAAAATACGTTGATTGGAGTTAAAGTAATAGAATAATTTAAGCACCTATTTTGTAATTTTAGTTTTGTTTTTTATTGATTTATAGAAGTTCTATCTTTAATATTAATATTTTGTTGGACGCGGCCTTTTGTTTTTATTACAATGTTACAACTCCGCAACTGATGTGCAAAAAAATTGGTCGAGCAATTATTTTATTTCTACCGTTCTTGGCCGTCATTGGGGTGCAGATGTTTTATTGCCTGTAATTATTTTTTTGAGTATTAATAGTGCATATTTTGTAAGATTAAGTTATTCTGTAAGTGATCCTAGTCAAATAAAGAATAAAGTGCAATTTTAGTTTAAAAAAATGGAAAAGTTGGTGAGCAGCGTAAAAGCAATATGTTGATTTTGGCGCGAGAAAATTTAACCACGCGTGAAATAGCAGAAAGATTAAACATTCCTAAAAGTACTGTCGGCAGTACACAAAGAAAGAAAGGCTTTGGAAGGTCCAGAAAGATAACGCTAGTGGAAGATCGTTTCATAATGTTACAATGTCGTTGGAACCGTTTTAAAACTTCATCGGGCATAAGACGGGATGTTGAGTGAGCAACGAGAAAAGAAATTTCAGCCAGCTTAGTGAGAAAAAGACTTGTTAAAGCTGGTTTGAGAGCACTTAAACCAGTCCAGAAGCCTGAGTTCACATTACTAGTGAAAAAAAAACGTTTATTATGGGCCCAGGCGCATGTTTCTTGGACTCCAGAGATGAGGAATGATGTGATTTTCTCCGATGAATCAAAATTCAAGCTGCATGTAGGAAATGGAAGAATTCTCGTAAGAAGAAAATCGGGCGAGAGGATTAGCAACCAATGTCTTTTAAGACTTCCACCGAAAATTGAAGGAATTATGGTCTGAGGATGCTTTTCTGGAAATGAAACCGGTCGATTGTGCCTCCTTAGTTCCAGCATTATAGCAGCTATTTATCTGCAGGTCCTACACAACGAATTTGAGCCTTCTGAGTTAATGCTTTTTGGCGAGACTTGCAAATTTATTTTTCAACAGGACAACGCTCCGTGTCATACCGCCAAAGTTGAGGGTTATTAATTTTGAATTGTAGATAGAAAAATTGCCTTTCAGATCTACATAAATAATTTGTTAAAAACTTGTTTTTTTTTCTTATCTCTTCATTTAAAGATAAAAAGTACTTCGAAGAACGAAGTATCGATGTGTTGAGCTGGCCGACTTTATAGAAAACGTTCAAGAAATTTTAACGATAGTAAGAAACCTTGATGGAAAACCAAACGGTAAAATTATCCTAAGGGCAATCAGAAACAAAGTAGTTGGAGAGGCCAATGAAGTACTAAATATGTATGGCACTCCACTAATTAGAATTAATAGTAGTAGAATTAATTAAAGTATTAGAATTAATTTAGTTAATCATTATAGCGACAAACGAAATGAAACTAGTTTAGTAAGAGATTTGCATAGATTAAATCAAGAAGTAGATTCAATTGAATGTTGAATGAACCATAATGAATAATATTAAAGTAAATGAGAAGGATAATAATGTATTACAGTCGATACAAATGCTATATGAAGAAATGAGCAGAATGAGCAGAAATATATTTCTTTGTAGCATTAGGGAGCCCCTAGGCTCTACAATAAGGGCAATGCGACCCACGACACTAAGCGAAGCCTTTAGCTTCTGTCTAAGAGAACAAAACGTTAGTTACATTAAAAATTATAATCATAATAAGAGTAATATGCCAATTAAATAACCTGTTCATATTAAACCACTAATAATATCGCAACCTAATAACATATTTTATAGATCTAATGCACCAATAAATTTCCCTAGTTCTTCTCAACCTAGATTCAATCATGATAAATTTGTCCAGCATCGATATAATTTCCAACCAAATTTTAATACCTTTAGGCCTAATTTTAATCAACCAAGACCGCCATACCCTCAAAACCCACCTCAACATAATCATCTCGAACCCATGGACACATTGAGTGGCCATTCTAAAATTAAACATCCATTTAGATATAATAACAATAATAATAGTAATGGTAATAATAATAATCAGAGAAGTAATAATAACAATTTCTTTCGGTCGTTGGGTCAACCATATTTCATGCAGAAAAGTTATATACATTAGAAAACAATTTTCCAAATATTTACAAGGCGATAATAATCAAATTCAAGAACCTAACTCTGAATATTCATTCACTACCCAATTGAGAATAATCCACGACCCGATTTGCAGACTGAATACTATTGTCCGGTCGAAAACGAAATAGACGATCAGGATTTTCCTGCTCCAGCCTTGGAAGTCAATACGGGTACTTAGACCTTAACAAACACCAGTCATCCCTTCTGCCGTATATACGAGTACATATTAAAGGACCAAACAATCAAGTTTTCAAATTTTTAATAGACACAGGAAGTAATAAATCATTCATTAGGCCTAATCTTGTAAATTCCGAACTTGTCAAAACTATCGAACCAGTTGGAATCAAAACTGTATTTAACACTCACTCTTTAAATAAACAGATAACTGTAGAAGGACTAGATGAATTTAAAACAAAAGAAAAACTTCAATTCCTATTATTTAGTTTTCACAACTATTTCGATAGGCTAATCGGCCTAGAGATAATGCAACAGTTACAAATAAAACTTGATTTTCGAAATTCAATTTTGGAAACCAAAGATGGCATAAGAATCCCATTAATTTTCAAATTAAATCTTATGTCTAAACCATACAAAATTGAGTCTGAAATTAAATTAGTATAACATATACCTGTCGACATTCAGAATGGCGACATTTACATTAAACCAGTGGAAATTAAAGATCAGTTAATCATTCCGGAAGGAATATGCTGTTGTAAAAATTGGTATGCTTATGTCGAAGTAATTAATTTTTCCAAAGTTCCCCAAAACTTTATTATTGATCAACCTATAAAGATTGAACCTCTAAAAAATAATAGCCATGCTGAAATTCATAATTTCTTAGTAAATAATTTCAATAGTAATTGCAGTAACGAAACACCACATACAGATATTTTAGTCTTAATTCGAATAAATCATCTAAATGATGAAGAAAAGTGTACGTTAATCAAATTTTGTACACCGAGAGAAATTTTTACATTCTATTAACGAACCAATATTCTTTAAAAAAAGTTTAATTAAATTCATTGTATTTAAGAATAATAATATTCTTTAAATGGTTGATTAGTTTTTAATCAATTTTACATTACTCCAACACAATTAAATTAATACAATTTAATTTAAATTTTTAATAAATAATGACGTTACAGCTACGATTATTTCTAAAATTTAAGAATATTCATGAATATTATTTTTACTATATAAGTATATTTCGGTAATGCAATTATTTTTATTTAAATTAACTCAAAACGGTGAAATATGTATCAAGAATATATGTATATGTAAGCCAATAATGTATATGAACTCATTTACACATATATATTTTCAATTAATCTTTCAAGTATAAAAAAATACAATATCCGTATTGCTCATTACGCATTTTTTGAGTAAGCAATTTCGAAAAACGTTATCTTCTCTATTTTAGGAATTAATTTTCTTTTTATTAATTATCTTTCATATAATGTTTACAATTTAATATTCTTTATAATAATTAAAAATTAATAAGTTTAAAAACACTTAATAGCTTCTATTAAAATTCGTCACTTAATTATTAAACATTAATTAATTTAAATAATATTCTTTAAACAAAATAAAATTATTCACATTAAAGAATAAATTCCTTACAGTGCTAAGTTCTCGGCGTGGTTTTGAATCGAACATATCAAAAGCCTCTCGATTGCCTAATTGTGTAGTTCTGTGTTCGTATTATTGTAAAACACAAAATAATAAATAATAATTTTCAATTGTCTAATGGCGGATACATCCAAAATTATTTGTAACTTATTAAAAGAGTGGAATATTGCAGAATCAATTATACAAAAATTCAAAGATAAGTGATTTGCTTATTATTATAATATCAAAAATATATGCACGTGGGTATTTTTTAAAGAAAGCATTTTGTGTAATCTCGAAATAGAAAATGAGAAAATAGAGTACATATTTGTTTCACTACAAAAATAAATTGTTGTAAATGTCTAAAACTAATTTTTTTGTTAGTTCGTGGTGTAAAATAAAACTAAAGTAAAATATCATTATTGTTTTCTTTGAAGTTAATATGCTATAATACCATAATATTGCAGAAACAGACCAAAGCGCTCTATTGCTATTAACAACAAAAGACATCGCTGCATTACTACCGGAAGAATCACTTGGAACTCGAATAAAAGTTGAACAAAAAATAACCGACTGGAAATTAAAACAGGTACATGGTAATTTGTATTATGCTTTATATTAAAGTTTTTAGGCATTTATTACTATAAAAATTATTACATTAAATTAAATTTATGAAAGTATAATTTGGTAATTTAACTGAGGAAAGTAATGTCATTTATGTTGTAATGTAATAATCATCATATTTTTTTCGTATATTCTTTATATTCTTCGTCACTTCGGATTCATCAAATTCTTTATTTTTTCGTCTCTCTGCTACAGAAACAAAAAATTAGAAACACAAACACCAACGTGTAACTGTTTTAAGTAAATAGTTAATTGTTTTAACGTTCACAATTAAATTTTATATAAATTAAATTCTGTTACATTATTATCTAAATTTTTTTATTTTACATTTGTTTTGTGTGTAACTTAAAAGTTGATACTTTGTGCAACCTTATTAACCATTTTAAATACTTTCATAATTTGAAAAGTAATGATAACTATACCTGCGTTGAAAAGTTTTGTGGTCAGTCATTTCAAAGTCGTGGAAATTTTAAAAGACATGTGAATACCATGCATTCCATTTCTATTATTAAATCAGATAATATTTCAGAAATTATTAATAAGGATAGTTTGATAAAAAATATAAAAAAACGGCTGGCCAATGAGTCACTAGAAACTTTAGTAACTGAAAGTGATTCAACACCAATTGACATAAATGAAAATTTAAAGCGTATTTTCGAAAATTCTTTAAAGTTTACTTTGGAATTACTTCAAAAAAATAATATTACTACAAAAGACGTTTTATTAATTCAAAATAACATAAACACAGACCTAATTCATCCTATTTTAACAGAACTCGAAAATATCATTATCAATTTGTCCAAAACTACAAGCAAAGAACTCCAAACATTTATGCAAACTTGCAGATCACCTTCCCAATATTGTAATACTAAATATCGGATGCTCCAGCATTTAAAACAAAATGATTTATTAGAACCCTTTACGCAATTTACAATAAATACCGAAGTTACGAACCGTTACGAGAATGGGGAATTGACTTTAGACGAAATGAAATATTCTGGTGTACTAATGGCTTTGCGGTTCCAATTTAAAAAAACATTTGAAAAGGATGATAACTTGTTACGTTCAATAGAATTTATAAACAATCATAAAGTTAACTCGGAATATATAGAGCATTTTATTCAAGGTGATATCTGGCAAACATGGCAACAAACATTTAGTAATGATGAAATTTTAGTTCCATATTTTTTGTACTTAGATGATTTGGAAATTAATAATCCACTTGGTTCACACGCAGGTGTGCAAAGCATTACAGCCATCAAATATGTTTTTCCAACTTTAGAATTTAGTACTAACCTTCAAAATATTTTTACCGTTGGTATCATAAAAGCCAGTGATATGAAACAATTCGGAAGCAATCGTTGTCTCTATCCACTTTTCGAGCAATCACGAATTTTGGAGAATTGATCCTTTCGAAATTAGAACATCAAAAGGGAGTTTTCAAGTTCGGTTTTTGCTTGGTCTGTTTTTAGGAGATAATTTGGCCGTTAATAGCGCTTTAGGTTTCTCGACTTCATTTTCCTCAAACCATTGTTGTTGATTTTGTAAAGTTCATAAATCGAACCTACATTTTTGCGCAAATGAAAATCAGTTAACAATGCGATCCGAATGGAACTGTGCTGAAGATATCGCATGCAATAACTTGTCCTTAACTGGAATTAAAGAAAATTCTATTTTCAATCAACTTAAATGTTTTAAAATTACCAATAACTATAGCGTTGATGTCATGCATGACATTTTTGAGGGTGTTTGTCATTACAACCTTTGTAATATATTATTAAATTTTATAGAGACAAAACATTTTTTTACTTTAGATCAATTAAATTACAGAAAAACACATTTTAACTATGGGTCTCTTGAGATTGGGAATTAATCTCAGTTCATTAAATTAGATCATTTAAAAAAAAAGCATTTAAATATGTCAGCACGAGAAATGATGACATTTGTCTACTTCTTACCATTGATGATTGGAGAAATTGTACCTAAAGACGATGAACTATGGGCATTTTTCATTTTATTCTTAAAAATTATAGACATTTTGATGTCGTTAAAATTAGTTACAAAGATTTAGAATTGCTTAAAGAATATATCAACAAACATAATTCACTATATACCACTTTATTTAATGATACATTAAAACCTAAACACCATTTTCTGCTACATTACCCATCTGTCATAAAAAAATCAGGACCCCTTCGTCATTTTTGATGTTTCAGATTTGAATCTTATTTAAAAGAAATAAAAATGTATGCACACGCAACATCTTCGAGAATGAATGTGTGTGTAACAATTGCGAAAAAAATGCAAATTAAATTTTGTAAATATCTTTTATCTCCTACGAAAGCAGTTCTTATTTTCAATAACTCGCATGAAATTTTCAACCATGATATGTTCATAGCGAATGCCTTAAATACTTCTAAAATAAATCTAAGATGTTTTTCTGAATTAGAATACAAAGGAACTTTATATAAAAAAGATTTAATTTTAAGTATGCGGGCTAATCATGTATCAGTTTTCAAAATAGTTGAAATGTGTATATACGTAAACACCAATCAAATTTATGTCTTTTGTCGAAGAATTCCTTTAGGCAAACATAATGAACATATGGATGCATACAATATATCCACCATTCCTATTTTCAATGCTAAATATATCATTCCAATTGAAAATTTTGATAGTAGACCTTTGCAAATGATAACACTATGAATTCTGAATGGGAATAAAATCATTCGTTTTAAAAAATACTTATAGATAATTTCAACAATAAACATAAAATAATAATTTAATTTTGATCTTTATCACTATATAAATTAGCATCAATAAAGCAAAGTATCAATTTAAAAGTAAGCACCTCCAAAATTTGATGGAAAATATTTTTAAAACAAAATTTTCAATTCAAAAATGGATGATCCTCAATTTGATATGGCAGAATTTATAGACGTTTTAACTCCTTCAACTACAAATATTTCATCAGTTGTTCTACAACTCGATGCCAATCAACAAAGATCAGAGAATTTACGACCGCAATATCATAACATGGATGGAGAATTTTTAAATAATCATCAAACAATAAATTATTTTACCAACGAGCAGCATACCATTATTCACACTGTTGAAATCTTTAATATATTATCATCATGGGATTTACTACAACTATTACCAACATTACAAAGTAATATTATTTTATTATATTATTTAGAGCAATATATTTATATATATTTTAGTATTTTACCTTAGTAGAAAAATTACAATATGTATGTATATGAATGATATTGTCCCTTTTTCTCTCCAGTTATCATCTGTAAATATATCTAATGCCGGACTATTTTATTCTTTAGGAAATCAAATAGACGTGACAGCACTCAAAGGCATGAAGAAACAACACATTAAAAAACTTCTTAAAGACGAATCGTTAGGTATACGAATAAAATTCAAGGAAAATTTATTTAAATGGCAAAATAAGAACACAACCAGGACTACGTGCGATTCAACAAATTCGGTATCTGAGCGTTCTACCTGCGCACAAGATCAACAGGTTTTCCTAAAAGAAATTTTACAAGGCACTATTCCTGGCAAAGCACTACTGTCGATTTCAGGTAATAAATTAAACCTTTCTGATAATAACAGGTCGATTTTAATTGACGAAATAATTATTTACTATATAAATAAAAATATTTCAATGGGTGTTACACAATGCGAAAATATTTCAAAACAAATTGAGCATTATTTCCCGAATGAAACTGCGGTAAGTCGAAAAACAACAATTTTAAAAAAATGTTTGTTTTAATTCGTTTTAATATTTATTTCAGTTGGTATACTTCGAAACACGCCGAAAAATGAAATCTAAAGGACGACTTTATGACAGATATAACAACAGAATTACAAAACTTCCACAATCGTCTTTAATGCCCAAACTGAAACGGTTTAGTCGACCAAAAGAACTTGCAATTGAAAACCATTTTAACGGTAATGTTAAATCTTGCAGTAAATGATAATATGTAGTAATACTAACCAAAATTATGTAATTTTTCAGAAGCAAGTGCTAAATATGACGAAACCGCTCGCGAGTTATGTCAACATTTGAAATATAATAGAGACGACAATAATTTGGATGACATACTAGAGAAACGGACTTTATCTGCTACATATAGACTGGATTGGATTAAAGAAGTTAGCGACAAAAATATTAAATCCATTATCAATGAATGGCCCGCTTACTCACAGTCATATGGTCCTCGACTTATAGATATAGATTTTCTTAATTTGTATCCAGATTCAGAAAATATGTTCATACAATTTGATCGGTTCTGTAGCGACATTACGTCAATAATGGATACTAAAATTGTGGAATCGCTTTCAAAGCAGATGTTTATAGAATATAAGCAACAAAAAAATGTTTCACCAGGTAATAAGAGTACTAAATTTGATTTTTCAAAAAATTCATGATTTTTTTTCGTTTACTGTTAGAGGCTAGAACATGTGTGATTTTGCTGCTATTGCATGCGCTTATAAAACCAACTACAAAAAAAAAGACTTTGAATAATCAGTACATGAAATTCACAATTAAAGACTCTCAAAACTCTTTTTTGATACTCTTGCCAACACCACAGCATGTCGACAAGTTTATTGAAGTCCAAACAAATCTTAAATCTAAGATTCAACCATTTTTATTTGTAATCGGCGAAAACATTTACAGTAAAAAATCAGTATCGTTTACTGCGATGCAATTAAATATAAATGTTTTAGTCCATTAACAGCCCTGGACTGCGCGTTTAAACTTTTCCAAGTGTTCGACTTGGAATATCCACGCCAATCAAAAGCAGTCTGGCAGTTTATCCAACAATTTTTCTACAAAATAGAGATCAAATACGACGATGCATTCCCGGCGGTCAGTTTATTAATTAATAAGTTAAAACATAATATTAACTAAAAAAAAATGAATAAGTAATCGATGCTATTTTTCGTTATTTAAGTTTTAATTTTTATATTGGGGTTATTTAATTATTTAATTGAATTAATAATTTTTATTTTGATAATGAAAACAATTTAAATCTAGGCCAAGAATTTAGTTTTTAATTTTTATATTTTTTTTTTGTATTTATAAATTGTTGGTAATGAAATAAAACAAAATATTTTGAATTATTGGTGTTTTATTTTCAATCCTTCATTACTTGAGAAATTCAAACAGAAATGGCAGTGGACAACGAAAGACGGGCCAAATAAGAAAATTCTTAAAAGCAGAAATTTATAATTTATTAATTTAATTAAGTCTATTAAACTTCTTTAAACATATTTTTGAATTCCAAAGTGAAATAATTACATTAATTAAATTTTATTAAACACTATATTTAAACTGAAGTAATGTTTTATTATTATAACGAATGCTGTATTAATATTAATAATAATAATATTCTTTAAAATAAAGCAAAGTTAATGTAATCTTAAATTATAGTTCTATGAAATTTAATTAACATAAAAAAAATTATTTAATACATATTTTGATGCTTAAGTAACTTGCTTATATACCATTAACGAATTATTCGTGAGCTAAATACAAAAGAATATTTATTTCAATTAATGCAAGGATTCGTTATATATATGCAATTATTTTTCTCGGTGTAAAAACTTTGAAGACGTATTTTATAAAGGCGGACAAGACTTACCTTTTACTAATCAAATTAAACACTCCATACAAACAACCCATAATATTCCTGTTATAGCAAGTCCTATAGATATTCATACGTACATAAAGAAGAAAAATTACGAGGATGCTAGAACAAGGCGTTATAAGACTAAGCTTTTCGCCATGGTCGTCCCCAATTTGGATCGTTCCAAAAAAACTAGACGCCAGTAGAACACAAAAGTTGAGGCTCGTAATAGAGAATCGAAGACTCAATAATAAAACGATAAACGACCGGTACCCTCTTCCAAACATAAATGAAATCCTTGACGAATTAGGAAAGTGTTTGTATGTATTTCACTACACTGGATTTGGCGTCAGGATTTCACCAAATCGAAATTACAGGTGAAGATATCCCAAAAACAGCATTAAATGAATAAAACGGACATTATGAATTTGTGCGAATGCCGTTTGGTCTGAAGAATGTCCCATCCACCTTTCAACGGGTGATGGATAATGTGCTGCAAGACCTACAAGGCAGAATTTGCCTATGCTATATGGAAGATATAATCATATTCTCAACCTCACTTCAGGAACATCGAGAAAGTCTTAAAAAGGTATTTACAAAGCTTAGAGAAGCTAATTTGAAAATACAAGTTGACAAGTCAGAATTCCTTCATAAAGAGATTTAATTTTTAGGACACCTAGTGACTAGCGAGGATGTCAAGCCTAATCTAGACACAATCAAAGCCATAAAAAATTTAGCTTTACCACGAACCGAAAAACATATTAATTCATTCCTAGGGCTTCTGGGATATTACAGAAAATGTATTCGAGATTTTGCTAAAATCACCAAACCCTTGACAGAATGTTTACGGAAGACAAATAAATATTTATAGATTCGAGATATATCGAATGCTTTGAAACATGTAAAACGCATCTCTGCAACGATCCCATTCTACAATACCCCGACTTTACAAAAACGTTTAATTTGACTACAGATGCTAGTAATTTTGCTCTTGGAGCCGTATTATCCCAGGGACGACCCATCGGTTCCGACAAACCCGTTTGCTACGCAAGTAGAACTTTAACTCAGACTGAACAGAACTATAGTACCATAGAAAAGGAGCTGTTGGCCATTGTTTGAGCCACACGGTACTTCCGTCCCTATCTGTATGGCAGGAAATTCAACATCATTACGGATCATAAACCGTTAACATGGCTAATGTCTTTAAAAGAGCCAAATTCAAAACTAATTAGATGGCGGTTAAAATTGGAAGAGTTCAATTATGAAATCATCTATAAAAAAGACAAATTAAATACCAATGCTGACGCTTTGTCAAGAATTGAAATTAATTTAAATGAAAGTAAGGACGATACATGTAGAAATAGTAGTAGTAATAGTTGTAATGATAATAGTGTTAATGAAGACACAGTTTCTAATGTTAGTTTAATACTTTTAACACTATGCGCCGTTGGTACTTGGCGAAACGTGTGTTTATTAAGTGTTAGTTTAATAGAGGAAAATGAAACCGGAGGATTACCGATTTCTGACCGACTTCTAAATGAGTTCACAAACCAGTTAGTTTTAATAAACGAAATAAATGGTAAACCAAGTGTAAAATTGAAGATATTTTTTTCAAGGAAAAAACGATATATAATTTTAATAACGAAAAAACTATAACTGATAATAAAAATAATTTTAATAACGAAAAAACTATAACTGATATTATAAAAAACTATACCGTACCGAAAAGGGTAACAGGCATAGTAACAGATGATAATATGTTTACGGTCGTCGAATCAGTATACTATAAGTATTTTAGTAATATAAATTTTAAGCTAGTTAGATGTAAAACATTAGTGGAAGACGTAAGCAATCAGGATAAACAAGAAACCATTATTAGAGACTATCATAACAAACCAAATCATTAGGGAATAAATGAGACGTATCAACACTTAGGAAGAAAATGCCATTTTCCAAATATGAAAATTCTAATATCGAAAATAATCAATAATTGTGACATTTGTGCAAAATTCAAACACACATTCATTTCATGTCCTCCTCTTCAAGTGCCGGGAACAAAAAATTGTTTATCATGGTGCGGTAGCGCTCACCATTGACAACGGCGGCTCCTTGCTCATTTTCAAAGAAAAATGACCCAATGATGCCACCGGACCAAAATCCGCACCAAACAGTTACTCATTGAGGATGCATCGGCTTCTTTATGATCACGTGCGGATTCTCCGTGCCCCAAATGCGATAATACTGCTTGTTTACATAGCCGCCAAGATGGAAATGCGCCTCATCCGAAAAGATGATTTTTTTGTCAAAACTTTCGAATTAATGTTTCAATATTTTCCAGCGTTTTTCAAGCGAATACACAACCATTTTCGTTCAGCGGAAGGATAAAACTAACTTTCTGTCAAATCAGAAGTGACATAACCCTTACCATACTCAAAAAAACCGCTAGTTCAAACAAAAATTATTTGGCTCACCCTGTATAATAATTCAATTCATTCGGCGACTAAATTAACACCCTTCAAACTCATAACAAGACACTATAACGAATTCAATCCAGTTAATACTAAAGATAACCAGTTAACACCGTATGACTATTTACAGAACCACATAAAGAACTATCAAAACTTAGCTAAATTAATACACGACAGAAATTTAGAAACCAAACAGAAACGAATAAATAAACCCAGTAAATTTCGAACCCAACGAACAAATTTACGAATTAGAAAATAGACGAAACAAATTTGCACCATGCAACATAAGGTAATCAAGAATAACAAAATCTAGTCAAAATTGTCAAACAGACGAAACGTACACAAGGTTAGGTAGGTTTCAGTGGTTGCTTACTGCACACTTAGGCCAATTTTTAGACCCATTGTGATACCACTCATTCACTCCACATCATTAACCCACCTACTTCACCTACTCACACAACTACAGTATACCACCTGCACAATGCAAGCTCCATGTCAACCTGTACATTGACATGGAAGGTGGGTCGGCGGCCTCTGATGGGATTCGAACCCAGCACCTCCCGGTCCAAGTGCCGAAGCTTTAACCACTGCACCACTTGTCCGGTAAACGTACACAAACATAAAGTTAAATTTAGACGTAAATTTCAGAACAATACTACTGAGCCTAACTCCAACGAGTAGGTGAAAAATTCCCAATACTAGTATTGAGGAAGTGTAATAAGTCGTATGTTTAGCCTTAAGTAGTTAGTAATGTATAAACGTAATTTCAGGTTCACCCTCTTCAGCATAATACAAGAACAGAAGAGAAATACATGACTTAACCAATAACAAAGGACTGTTACCATTAAAATTAGGAGATGCTAGAGTCATCGAAACTTATTCAAAATTGGTACATATAATAAACATAACCGACTACGAAATGAACACACAATTAATTCAACGAAAAATCTAAAATATATGTAATCAAACACGGAACGAGACACAATACAGACAAAAGATAGTTATACTAAAACAAAAATACAACATGTTATTAAATAATTTGAACTTAATTAAGCCAAGATATAGACTCAGACGTGGACTAATTAACGGATTAGGATCTGTAATCAAAACCATAACTGGAAACCTGGATTACGAAGAAAACATTGAAATCAATAAAAATATAGACATTCTCAAATCAAACCAAATTAATCTGGAACATCAGGTAAACAACCAAATAATAATTAATGAACGTTTGATACAGAGATTCAATAACATTTCCGAACATATTAATAAACGACAAAACACCTTAGAATATCGCATTAATCGATTTCAAAACGACATCATAGATAAATTGAACAACGTTGAACTCATGTTAAAAGTCAATCAATACCTTGACTTATAGTTCTTTGACATTCAAATATTGAATAATCATTTGGAAGACGTTCTAGAATCTGTAACTTTAGCACAATTAAAAATAATTTCAAAACATGTTTTGCATCCACAAGAAATAGAATATATTTACGAAAACCTAAAGCAACAAAACATAGATGTGAAAGTCGATGAGAATATATACGAGTTTTTAGAATTAGGTGCATATTTTAACCAATCAAATATAATTTTTATCATCCAAATACCTACCTTTTATACCGAATCATTTTCGTTCTTTAGATTGAAAGAATTACCTATCAATAATACCTACCTTAGAATTGAAATCCCAATTCCTTTTACTCAATAAATATTTTTATCAATATGTCGACGAGCCATGTTCAAAGGTCGAACAAACAAGATACTGCTCCAAAACAAAACTATTAAAAAACACACAAGAAGGATGTATAACAAATTTGATCAACGACAAAACAGCACATTGTAATTTGGTTGAGAAAACAATTGAAGACACTATCGAGCCAATCGAACAAAACTTCCTGTTCGTATTTACACAGACGGAAATCATGATGGAAACTACATGTAACAAAGATGCGGAAAGTAAAACCATAAAAGGAATAGCACTAACATGTTTTGAAGACTGTACAATTAAAATACACAACGTCCAGTATTCAAGCAAGTATGCAACATGCTGGGACTCAGTGCAAATAATGTCAACATTATACAATGAGATTAACACATCAATAACAAAGAAAAATTTAACATTGGAAAAATTACAATTGTGAACAACCGAAAACACTGAAGCAATTAATTTATTAAATGTACGCAATAATAATCATATTTCTACTATAGGAGCGATATTTGTTACAATTCCATGAATAATAGGAACCATCATGTTAATACAAATGATCAAAAAGAGAAGGATCATCGAACCAGTTCCAGATCCAGCAGCCACTTAACCACAGCCAATTCAGCTCAGCTGGGTCTCGCTTCATTCTTAGGGGAGAGGAGTTACGTATCACGTCACCCCAACAACAATACTCAACATTCCTCACCATTGATTCCTCGACATTGGGACATCGACATCAACAATTCAATTTCAATATATTATATTTCTAAAGTCTATGCATATTTTGATTTTTTCATTTTTACCATATTTTAAAATTAATCATATTACATTTTTATTCTCATAGAAAATTAGCTTAATGTGTAAACTCATATTACATTTTCATTTTTTTTATTAAAGTCACTTAATCAGCAATAATTGTATATTTCACGTTGCTAACGATAATTAAATTATAAAACAGAAAATCAGATTGTTGAAAATCAAAAGGTTGATACAAAGTGAAGTCAAAGTGTTTTTAATTTACAGATTCTTTATCTCAGGCACATAGTAACTCTAAATTATTTATTACATCGAATTTAAATTATATTATTGGGGGTACAAATAAGTTTTTATAAATTCGAAGCTTTATTCAGAGAAATTGGTACAATGTATTTTATTCAAAGCATTCTCCATCGTTAGCTACGACTTCTTCCCACCTTCAGGCCATAATCGACCCAATTTATGGCTTTTTCGAAAGCAGTGAAGTACTGCTCAGCCATGCCATGAGTCATAGACAGGAACAAGAGGCAGTCGGGAGGATCGATGTCTAGTGAATACGGCGTGTGGGTAGGACATCCCATTGAAGCGCCTCCAAAGTTTCCTTGACGGAAAGCCCATTTGATCATGAATATTTGGTTTGACGATTGAAGTTGATGCATGGCCGGGCTTACCCAGGATTTTCTGCGCTTTGGGTTGTCTTAGTGGATCCACTTTTCATCCCCCGTCACGATACGATGCAAAAAAACCTTCCGTTTCTGGAGTTGTTCGCACGTGGAAAACGGCGTTCGACGTCTCTTGGCTGGTATTGAAATTGGTACCCTATTTCCATATTTTTGCACCATTCCCATGATATTGAAATGAGATTGAATCTATTGTTGAGTCACTCCCAAAGTTTCAACGAACTCCTCTTGAGTTTGCCATGAATCTTGGTCCAATAACACCTCCAACTCAACGTCTTCAAACTTTACTGGACTCCCATCGCGTTCTTTGTCACTGGTGTCAAAATCGTTTATTGATGGAGCATCCAACAGCTGCAATTTTCTTCAAATTAAAACAAAAAATCAGCGCTTCCCGCAAATTTTGTTTTATTGGCACAACGGCTGACATGGTTAGAGCACAAAATAAATAATTGTTTACACTTCGGCGAAATGACACATACTGATTTTTAGATGTCCGAGAAAATTTTTCTAATTTTTTTACGAACTGTTTAGCAAAATTTTTAGTAAAAATTTCTTGAATCGCATTGATCATGAGAACTAAGCCACATTTTCCTTTATATGTATTAGTTAGTTAACCCTGTATACGACGAAATTACAAGCTTTTGGTTTTACATTTTATTAATTTCAAAAGACCGTTAAATATGATTTTAAAAAATTCAATAAACATAAACAAAAATATATCAAACATACCAAAGATTAAAAAATGTAAAAATAAGTTTTGAAGATTTTAAGTGTATCGTTATTAAATAAATTTTCAAACCCACAGTACTAAAGCCTATCAAAAATACCGTGTAAAAACTTAAAATGTATGCTAACAAACCATCTAGAGCCTTATTTTACCTTACATAGCAATTTGCATACTGTAATAGACGAAAGCTTTCTTATTTCGACAAGATACCTAAATATATATAAAGAACAACAGTATGCTTCATCATTTTCAGTTCAATTAATTTTAATTATAACGAAAATTTCCAAATACATATTCATAGCCACATATGTATTGCAATCGATTAAAGCTGTCCAACTTAACGAAAATACGCCCTATGTCTATGCGGATCATCAGGGGTCGCTACACATTTGTCTGATAATTTTATCATAATTAGGACCAAAAATCCGGAAATGGAAATTATGTTTAGCGGATCGTGTAAATTTTGCCACATAGCCAAATACATAATGCAATAGATTAAAGATGATCAATTACGCAAAATACACCACATATCTATGCGGATCGTCAGGGTGCTCCATTTTGACCCGTTTATTTTATCATAATTAGAAATATAAGAGAGATGAGATTTTGACACATAGCCGCATATAACACTGTATAATTTCCCAAAAGTACGACACATGCTTATGTGGATCGACAGGATGCCTTATTCCGATCCGTTCATTTTATCATAATTAAAATGACAAAATATGTAATTGGAAATTCTGTGGAGCGAATCCTGGAGATGTTGGCACATAGCCTCATACATAGTGCAATAGATTGAAACTTTATAATTTCACAAAAATACGCCATGCGCATATTTTTTTTCTTTTTATTAATATATTTATTTATTACAACTGATTTACAAATCATCTAGTAATTTATCTTTCATAATTTATATTCTTGTTTGGAGGGTTGTAGCCCTTTGGCTAGTCCCCTTTACAATTTTATTATATTTTTAGTCGATCCTGATTGGATCTTGTAGATCATTCGGTTTCTTCCTTCGCAGCCGTCTTACTGGGTTTGAATCATCCAACATATGACGTATCTCAGCATTTTGGTGTAGACTAATATAATACGTTGCATGTGTTTTCTCGCGTGTTTGCTTATTTCTTCACTAACGAAATCCATCTTCAGATCTCTATGGAGGTTGTCATTTCTTATGTGCCACGGTGCATTAACTATTCCACGAAGGACTTTGCTTTGGAATAACTGGAGGTGTATAGAACATATAAAGTTGGCCCCAGAACGCTACCTTGTGGTACCCCTGCTGATATTTTCTTTATTTCTGAGTATTCGCCATCTAATTTAACTCGAAAGTGTCGGTTAGATATGTAAGATTTTAGAATTTCATAAAACTGCTTTGGTAAGTCTCTTTGTAATTATTATTCCAAACCTTTATGCCATACTCTGTCAAAGGCCTGTGCTACATCCAAGAAGACGCTTGAACATACTTTCTTTTTTTCAAGTACGTCTTCAATTATGTTTGTAATTCGGTGTACTTCTTCAACAATAGTTTAATGGTTTTCTCTGAAGCCAAATTGATGTGGAGGAACAAGATTTCTTTCTGCTATTATTGGTTTCAATCTCTTTAGGAGTAGTTTCTCGAATAATTTTGAAATTATTGGGAGTAAGGAAATCGGTCTATACGAATTTTTGCCATTAAGTGGTTTGTTGGGTTTAGGTATCATAATTACTTCTGCTACTTTCCATTGACTTGGAACGTGTTTAAGTCTGAACACTGCATTAATTATTTGGAGTACTTTACGTAGACCTTTTCCAGGAAGAGCTTTTACTATTTGTCCTGTAATTAAGTCATATCCTGGAGATTTCTTTGTATTTAGGTTGAGATTGATTTCCTCTTTTAATTCTTGTAGTGTGACAGGAGATATATTGCAGTTATCCATTTTATATACTGGTGGTATGTTTTCCTCTGCAGTTTGTCTAGGTCTTGCAAACAACGAAGCTTCTTGCTTTGCACTTTTAGCCCATGAGTCATTTTCATTTTTAACTGGTGGAATTTGTAGTTTAGGTCGTTTTAAACTTTTTATCGCTTTCCAAAGGGAATACTCGGTATCTTTTTCTCCAGTAAGGCCACTCAAGTATTTATTAATGGATTCGTTTTTGATTTCTTTAATTAGCAACTTTAGTTTATTGGATAAAAAATTTAGAGTTGTTTTATATTCTGGTGCTCGACTTCTTTGCTAGGCCTTTCTTGCTTTTCGTTTTCCTGCAACCAGTTCCCTAACATCTAGAGGATAAATAGCATTTCGGCGCATTTCCTTTGAACTTGAGGGGGTACTACTCCACGCCGCTTCTTGTATACTGTTGTTGAATTGTTCTAGTTCTTCTTCTAGGTCTATCGGGTCTTTAATTGGCACCTGAAGATCAATATTATCCTCAACAAGTTTCTGGAATTTCTCCCAGCAGATTTTTTTGTTCGTTAGCGAAGGTGGACTAGTTTTTTTTAAAAATCGTTGCACTGATTGTCATAATAACAGGCATGTGATCCAACATAATCCCCTCTTTGGTGATAAAGAAGTCAATGATTTCGGGTATTTTGCTTCTATCCGTAGGCCAATAAGTTGGTTGATCGCCAGAATGAAAATCGCAATTGCATAGTCTTCCTGCTGCAAACAGCTCTCTTCCTTTTTTAGAGGTTACTCTTGATCCCCAGTAGGTGTTTTTTGCATTAAAATCATCTCCGATTATGAAACTTGATCCAAGTGATTTAAATAACGTGCAATAGTCTTCTTTAATTAAATTATATCTTGGGGGGCAATATATTGACGATACACTATATTCTTTGTTGTTATTTATAAATACTTTTAAGGTGACTACTTGCATAAATTCCTCTTCAATTTTAAGATCTATAAAGTGTTTGATGTTTTCTTTTATAACCACCGACGATCCTCCCCTTGCCCTTCCTGCTGGATGAATGGCGTGGTAACAATTGTATCCATATATTTTAAGATATGAAGTTGAAGTAAAATGGGTTTCCGATACTAGGCATATATCTATTTTTTCAGTATTTAGGAAAATTTCTAATTCTGGAATATATTGCATTAGCCCATTTGCATTCCAGGTTACTAATCTTTATGTTTTATTTGTTGTTGTTTGCATCATTTTAATAGAGCATGGATTTCATTTCATTTAGAGAGTCTTGCTTATCTAACCTGTTGCTTAGAGCATGAAGGCATTTCTTTTGTTTAGCTAGACGAATGTTAAGAGCTTCCATGCTTTTTAGTATCTTTTGGAGCACTGCTGTACCTTCAGTAGTGTCCTCCGAAATAACTGGTTTTGTCATGACTACTTGCGAGTACAGTTTTGGTTTTGGTTCTCCCGTTTTACTAGCATGAGGTTTAGGTTCCTCTTTGGTGGAAGTTTGGTAATTTTTTACCGATACTCCTGGACTTTGTTTTCGCGTTTTATTTCTTATTCTTTGTAGCTCCTTAGCTATTTCACATCCCCGGTAGTTTGCGGGATGTGACTTATTGCAATTGACACATTTTGCAGCAATATTTTGACTAACCAGGCATACCTGGGCATGATGCTTTCCGACACCTTCCACGCATCTAATCTCTCTTTGGCAATATTTTGGCAAAACCTTGTCATTTTTTGCACTGCGGTATTAATCCGTTATTCTTTTTCAGTGGCTCTATTTTAACTCTCATGCTAAGTATTGCCTTGATATTATACACATCTTCCACTTTTTGTTGGTTATTAGAGTGAGCATAAACAGTGGAAGCCCTTTTTTGTTAACTTGAACTCCTTGTTCAGTTTCGATTTTTTCTTTCTTAATAATGTTTATGGCATTTTCTATTTGATAACCCTTTTGCTTGAGATCTTCAATAATTTCCTCTTTTGCCCAGGTTGGGTGAAGACCTCTAGCCATAACTTTAATTGGACGATTATTCTTATCCTCAAAGGTAAACCACTGTTGCCCCTTGGAATTAAGCTTTGTAACCAAAGCTCTATAAGTTTCAGAGTCTGCCATGTGCATATGTGGATCGTCACTACGCCCCATTTTAGCCTCTTGATTTTATCATAATTAGACCGAAAAAGTCCGAAAATGAAAAATGTGGCTATGTGCCAAAATCTCCAGGATTCTCTCCACAGAATTTGCATTTTCGGATTTTTTCGTTCTAATTATGATAAAATGAACGGACCAAAATGGAGCACCCTGACGGTCCGCAGAGACATGTGGCGTATTTTGCGAAATTGAACTGCTTTAATCTATTGCACAATGTATATAGAGCACAATGTATGTATATTTGCTATGAGCCAAAATCGTATATACATAAAATCATTCATTAAAATCAACCTCATTTTACGAACTAGAATACTTTCCAACGATATGACATTGTGTTCATTGTCTAACTTAAATCTCCGCCCAAATTTTAGTATCTGCACTGATAGTTCGGTTACATTCTTAACCTACATTATAAGGCGAGGAATAGTCGATTTTTTAGTGCAGTAATATTTTATAGTATCCTTCATGCTTTCAGTAAGGAAATAAATAGTTGTTTTATGTTTCGCTGTTGATTTTCTTTAAAAGAAATAACGATCCAATTTTATAAGCCTTTGATTATTTGTTCGCACAGTGCGTAATAAAAATTCCAGATAATATTAAAATACGGGGCGGCTGAGACCAAGTGTTACCAAATGAAAACGCTGTAATTTTTTTAATTTTGATTATTTTTCATTGAAATTTCGTGGAATATGTTGAAAACATATTACATTTTATGAAAAACATGTTACTGCTCTATATAACCTCCTTTGGCTCTGTTTATTTGATTCAGTCTTCCATAGAAAACATTGCATGCTGGCCGAACGTGAGCTTGCGGAATTTTATTCCATTCTCGAACAAGAGCTGACTTCAACGCATCAAATCAGCCGCGGAACGCAATTTTGTAAAAATTGCTGTGTCGCTCGAGCCTTGTGTGAGGGTGCCGAGTCCTGTTGGAAAGTCCAACTGTTCGTACAAAAGTGTTTACGTGCCCAAGGTAGCAAAGCCTCGTTTAGGATCTTTTGGCGGTACACCTCTTGGTTTACCTTGACTCCATGTTCGATGAAAACCAGAGGAGTGCGTCCATCTGCAGTCACTGCAGCCCAAACCATAACATAAGCTGGTGATTGCTTGCGCATGGCAACTCTTGGGTCCAAATTATCGTTGGACTTGTGCTCTAACCAAACACGATCATTTTGTTTATTCACATACTGTTGAATGGTGAAAATTTTCTCATCAGAAAAGACAATTTTTGGAATCTCATCACATTCGGCCAAGGCCTTCAATGCTCGTGTTCTTTCAAGTCTAACTTTTTTTTGTGCCTCCGTAAGATCTTGAACTTTTTGTATCTTGTAGGGCTTCAAGCGTAGTTCATTTTTCAATATGGTTTGAATGCTGTATCGTGAAACATGTAGACGTGTGGCTAATTGATTGGCACTTTGACGAGGATTTCGTTGGATTCGTTTCTTCACATTTGCTGTCTTTTTAGGACCGCCTCTGTTGCGTTTAGCGATGCTATTAGTTTCGTTGTATCGAGTTATGGTTCGATACACAAACATTTTATTCACATTCAAATGCTGGAGCTGACGAACTATTGCTGTTTGTGAATTTCCACCCAAATACAGTGCAATTACACTATTACGTTTGAATTCCATTACAATTTTTTTATGAAGATATTAATTTAGAACGATTATTTGTTGACCACATGTAAACAACTAACCAAACTTCAAACTGTCAAAAAATTGACGCCCGAAAATGACAACTACACAAATGACAGCAGAGTGAAGTCAGTAACATTTGGTCTCAGCCACCCTGTAAGTCTCCAGTTTTATTTTTCTTGAACAGAGCTTCTTTTTTAAGAGTCATTGACTTCATTCCAGTACTCCACTAAAAATGTATTATTAAATCCCGTAATATTACCCAAAAATCTAATTTTTACATAACAACGGATAATTATCAGATTGGGATCATCTATCCTGCATCTGGTTATTTTAATCCCAAACAGTTACATCTTATAAAAAAATTATGATTTCATCGTCAAATCAATCTAACAAAATTTAAAATAAAAAATAATGTTCGACCACAGAGGAATAAATCACAATTAGAGATCTGCTGTTGCTCATTTCTCGCTTAATATATTTTTTCTATACGCGTACGTATGTGTATACAGAATGAAGGAATAAACAAAATAAAATAGCTACGATCAATTTTTTGATGTGTATGTTTATTCCTTAGTTTTGTGAATGAATGAAAATTTAAAAAAGTAAATTTTCCTAATGCAAAATTTATTAGAATGATCATAATAATAATAAGTGATCATAATATAATTCTGTGCGATTTTATATTTATATCACAACGTAAAGTCAAATTATATTTTAGGTTGCAATTTGCCTAGGATTTCTTTAGTAAGATAAATGTATATGTATGTGTGAAGAAATACAAATAAGATATAACTTTATCAAAGGTGCATGTGTATAAAAATATGTGTGTATATAATTTACTTTTTAATAGCCAATAGAAGATTATAAGTTGTTTAAGTTTTTGTAAGCAGTCTTTAAATAAATGCGTAAAATTTATTTTTGAAATAGAAATCGATGAACGCGCGGTTTCAGTTGTGTTTTAAGTTATGGATTATTTTTAAATTGATTGAATCATCATCATCATTATTGAGTTCTTTATATCATGATATAGGTTCACATGGAGCTTGCAACGTGTAGAATTACATTTATACATTTTCCTTAGAAGGAATATTCTGTAAATCCATGCGTTAATTTCTACAAATGGGTTCGAATAGAAAATTTGGAGTTATTATTCGCACGTTAAAATTTTGTTATTCAATCAGTAATGAATGGTATCTTTTTTACTGATCGATCCTGAATTGTGAATAGTATTTTTGTGGTTATTCATCTTGCATTACATGATAAATAGTCTTTATCTCATGAATTACTTATTCAATAAGTATGCTAACGTGAAATGTTTTTTATTTTCTTAAATTTCGATTTTGTGTTCAGTTTTAAATTAATTTCATTTTAATTGGATTCGAGTATCGTTTGGGACTTCCGTGCGGCGTTCGTGATCCTTTCGTTGATTTAGATCATCAGGCAGGAGGCCTTATTAATGTTATATACTAAAAATATTTATACTACGAAGTCTTTAAACATGCCGAGCAAGTTCAGTCTACTGAAGTCTCACTGAAAACAAAGCCATGTTTCATATAAGGTTTGATGAGGCCTCACTAAAATCTGTGAAAAATGTATATATGATTAATGGTGATGGATTATTACACATTAATTAAGTACATTTACATAAGCACTAGTTTCAAAAATTCACTTGGTTAATGTAGTAAATAGTAATACAGGAGAAGATAATTACTGAAAAATAACTGTCCAGAAAATATTTTGCTCTATTTAGTTAATTTTTATATCTTTCAAGTCCGTTAAAATTTATTTAAATTTTCAGAAGTTTAGAAGAATTTAAACTATCAAATATTCATGATTTTTAGGAAATTGAAAACTTAAGAGAATCCAATTATTACGTATTATTTTATTTAGGTATTATTAGGGTTTTCAGGGTAAATTCTGTTACTCAGAATTTATGGCTGTTACTGTTGTAGATTCCAGGTTAGATGTTCATGCTTGATAAAGAAAATATATCTACTAAACTCCTTATATTTACCAGATACTAGTTTGCAGTCGTGTCATTAAATTCACTTGGTGTTGGGAATATTATTTCATTTCCACATTATGGTTTTGATTATATATTAGATCAACAATTTGTTTTGCTAAGGAAGATAATTTAAGTTTAGGTTTTAATTGTTTAACTGGCCATGTAAAACTTTAATATATTATAGTAATTGTTGTATTTTTATATTCCTTATCTTTGATTTAGCTTGGAGAAATTCATACGTAAACGAGGAAAGTATTTATTATATAAACATTATTATTAATATTTTAAAGTTACTAAATCGTGAAATTGAAACTAATAACCAAAAATTAAAAGGTAGTTCATATCTTGCTTTATAAGGAACTAATAAAAATGCATAATATTACAATTTTATTACTAAACGTAACTATCGGCTATACTTAGGCGGTTACAAACGTCCTGTCTCATTTAATTAGCCTATTCAATCCTTCGGTTTTGTTCTGTGTAAAAAGGGTGTGCCTGGCGAAATTCGAGAGATCCGGTGTGAAAATATGGTCATAAATTGAAAATCACACAATCAGTTTATTTAATTCATTATTCAATACTTTGAATAGATATTGTTATCTACTTCATGCTCAACTCAGATTATTCTCTGAAATCTTTATATTGAAACGAAGAATTAAACAACTGCGCATAGAACAATGTTTCTCAACGGGGGCGATACGGCCCCCCTATAAAGACATACCATATATTTGAGGAGCCATGAGGTAAATTCATAAATTAGTGGGCCTTAGACTTAAACAGGCCATGACAATTTTGCCATGAAAGTTTTATTAATTACTACCATATATGAAATTAAGATATAAAAAATAAGGTTGGGGAACACTGGCAGAGAAGATCAATCATTTTTATATTTTATAAATTTCATTCAAGAACAATTGTATTCGATTTTTCAAATTACACAGAGATAACCCCTTATGTACATATATAAGGACATACATATTTATAGATGTATAAACAAATTTAAATGGTATCTCTCTATCCCATTCTAGGCCGTTTATGGGACGTCAAAATACACTAACTTAATAGCACAAAAGTTAAATTATATGAAAATATATTCGAATTGGTAAAGTGAAAGGAGTCGATACATTATATCAAGACCGGTTTGAAAATTTTAACATAAATATTAATTTGTCTACAATTTTTTTGTTAATTTACAATTTACATAAATGATTGTGGGTTCTGTTATGGAAAATTTAAAGATGGTTACTTTTAACAAGTATTTAATTTAAATGATGTATATAATGTAAATCAAGTATATAATGATAATATATAATAGTATAAAAATAAACATAATTTCAAACAGAGAGCTATACAACAGTTCAATTATTAACAGTGTAATTATACTATGAATGAAATTATTAACAAATCTTATCAAAAAACTAACTAATTTCCGAGATGTCAGGCCTATTTAAATTGTTATGTATAATTCCAATAAAAAGAGTTAGGCTCGTCTGAGGGTTTTCTTGATATCGTATAGTAGTATAGTATTTGTATAATATTACGAATGGAATTGCTCACACAATATAGCAATTATCATAAATCTCAAAAATGTTAAGGACATATACACTAGTATATATAGACAGGGGACAACTCAGACCTATCTTAAAAGATATGTATTATTACAGTAAAACGGATTAGTCACTGGCAAATTTCTAGATATCTGATAATAATATATAACATTCCGAATGCAGTGGCTTACATATTATTAGCAATGAATCGATATCTCGATTTTGAAAACTTTTGATGTATCTTAGTCTCCATAATTGCCGCAGCTGAAAATACAATTGGACGAAAACAACCAAGAACACGCAATGATTGGTTTGATGATCAATTCCGCCATTAACTCGACGAAAATAAACGAAAGCTGTGTAAAAAACCGTTTGCTCGTAACACTAGGAGCACCAAATACCTCTGAGAAAATAATCGCGAATATATATATATATATATATATATATATATATATATATATATATATATATATATATATATATATATATATATATATATATATATATATATATATATATATATATATATATATATATATAAAGACCTGCAACGAAAACTGGTTCCAAACGATGATTTATTTCTCTGTGATTATATTTTACGATACAAAATAACACGGAAAGAGAAACAATGGAAATCTTTGTATAGTTAGCTCATTCAAACCTATGTGTGTGATATATTTATGATCGCCTAGATTACCCCATGAAAGTAATCAACTTTTGGACATAATAGAAAGATTTTCTATGATACAATTTCAAATCAGTACTCGTGCCCGCATCCTAAATTGCATTATTTTTTATTTAATTATACGTATATTTCATAATAAACTTTATTTCCCAAACTAGCATACACAAAAATTAAATTGCTACTAAAACATGTTGAATTTTGCTAAGTTATATACTTTATACGTAACCAAAAAATATGAATATATCATACGAAGAAAATGTCTGAACTAATAGTATAAATGTATGATGTCTGACACGATACGTGCAGGAACTGAACGGGACGGATAATATAAATCGGCCTTAATGCTGAATGTAAATTACGTATTTCACTCGTAAAATAACTAGAAGATAGAAAGAGAGTAGTAAGACATCAGCAATAGCAAAAAATGATAATAATTGGAAAAAGAAACAATCGTGACGAAAGAAACGCAAAACTCGATAGTATCGAAAAAAGCGATGTCATATCACACTCCAGAAACGTTATTGCCAAAGCATAGTCTACGGTTACAAATCGTGAAAAATTAAATTTTATTACATTTCCAAAATAGTTTTTTTTTAAATCTCGTCACAAATAAGTCAGTAAAATCGATTGGAACGGTTTCGCATGATTATTTAAAATTGCGGCAAACAAATAGAAATGTTTGCAATAAGTCGGTGTTTGAAAGACATCCTAAGCCGAATTTTACGAAAAGCGTTTTTTAAATCAAAACCTGACATTTCCGCTTAAACCTTTGAAAGATTAATCTTCTGTTATCATTTTGTTCTTTGGTCGGTATTCGAGAAATGCTATACTTAAACTAGATAAACTTTAATATGAAGTTTTATAATTATCAGTCAATTCGCTGTAGATAGGCCAAATCTATGGTAAAAAGACAATTATTATCTAGGTACATATTAAAATTGAAATGGGCAAATGTATTGGAAATTGAATTTACAATCGTTTTTATGAATGCTATATGAATTATTATTATCTTTCTCGTAAATATTATACTTTTCAAACTTTTTGCACAACCGAAAAGCCGGTATAATCTGCCAGTTCCTGTTGTAAATTTCAGCTAAGTACACTAAGAACCATCCAATGGAAAAAGGCCACTTGGAAAAGTTTGTATTTCATCTTGATCAGTCTAGACTGGTAGATGGTATTTTGATGACAAAAGTTTTTTTTATACAAAAACTCCAATTTATGGATAATTATTTTTCATTGCTCGAACGTTTTCTCCCAAAACACTACACACTTTTCAAAATATTTGCAAACAATGATAAAGTTCCTAAGGAAGCTGCCACTTCCGGTTCATCGATTTCCGACACATTTCTCTAGTTTCCTACATTTCCCAGTTTATGGAGTTGTTTCATCACAGTCAGCCAGTTCGTCTCGGCTGTAGACAGGCCGAATTCAGGTGAAAAATAGGTTTTCCTGCTGCTGTCCTTTTAGAAAAATTGACAAATTTTGTCACAAATTAAATTTAGAATGTTTTGTTTTGTTTTTTTTTTTTGAAAATATTATACTTTCTAAAATATTTGTCAAAAACTATTGTTTGTATACCACAGAAGACACTAGAGGTTAATAGGCCAAACATAATAATTAATTGTTTTATTTATTACTTAAAATCGTGTTTTATTTATTTCAAATAAGCAGCCTTAATTGTGCGGTAATTAACTTTTTATTAATTATCTCATTCGTTAATTAAAAGTATCGGTATTTGATAAAATCTATTATACTCCATTAAAACTTATCAATTAAGTAAGTATTTAGAAACATTAATTACATACAAATAAGTAATTAATCCAAGAACAATTGTAAGCCGTCAAAGTAGTAGTTTAAGCTTTTAAGCACATGTTTAAACATTAGTATTATAATCTAAAGAATAACATTTTTTTAAAGTAAATTATAATTTCTTTCACACTTTTTGGCTGATTTCTGGGTATTACAAATTAAATATAAAAATATTTTAACAGTATATCAAAATCGGTTTGCAAAGTAGTAACGACATATTTGATAGCACAAAAGTAAACTATACCTTTTTGTGAAACTTTCAGTTCGTCTTCTTCTAAGGCAATGAATGGCTGAATAATTGTCAGCAGAGTCGTCAATAAAAGTGTTATTTATTTTCAGTGGTGTGCCTTGGTTGCCTCATTTATTATTTGGTGCAACACTCGGGTTTAACACAATTACTAGCACATAAAATATTGCAGCACATATCCCTCCTGAAAGGAAAAAATACAAATTTCAAATGACACAAGCAATTATTACTAAAAAAGTTCTGGTCGTGGTTATCAAACGTACAAAATTTTTATAAAGAACTTAAAAAATCACTTCTAATTACATAACCAAGGTACAGTAACAAACTCTCTTCACCTGTCGCAAAAAGTTTATTCTAAAGAATCTCTTGAAGGTAAGAATATAATTGTCATCGCAATTAATTTTGCACCCAAATTTTGTGTAGTTGATTTCAATCTGATATTCAATGATAAAGAATGTGAAAAAATTATTCGATTATTTAAATCAAAGCAAATTGTTATTAAAATTTCGGAGTACTTTATGAATCACTTGGAAGGGAGCGACATAGATCAACAAAACCCATAATAATTTATTGAAGTTTATTGAAAACTAAAACTAAAAGGTAAAGATTTTTAGTATCAAAACTGGAACAATGAAAGCTAGAGCCCAGAAATGTTAAGTACAGAAGGAGTTCCCGCTAGATCAAATTTTACATCAATAAATTCTGTACTGAGAATGCCCATAGACAAATTGATTATCTATATCTATTGATGCAAATAAATTTTGCGCTATTAAGAATTCTAAAAACTAAAATTATTCAGCTGATAATACGAAAAATTAAAATGTAACAAATTCAGTAATTCAAATTTTTTTTATTTTAGTCTTAGATAACCTATACTATTAAATATTATTGTTGTTGATTACAATACCTCTTTATAGAGTACTCCTTACAAAAGGGATTTGAGCTAAAATCATGATGAAACATTATGTAGCTGGTATCCAGATGGCAGTTAGATTTACTGAACAAAAAATATTCATTCGCAATAATTACACCGAAGCGGGAGGGTATTCGTTCTTCATTTTTATTCATTTTTGTTTCTCCAATCATAAAAAATATATTTTTGATTTATTAGTGTTATACCAAAGACTTATAACTTAGGACAGAGAACCATAATAAGAATAAGAAAAAAATTAAAAACATATAAAAATACAAGAATTAATATAAGATGGTAAAGTTGTAGATGGCCAGTTACACAATCAACACTCCAATACTCCGCTATCTCACAACAAAACTCAATATAGCATTTCCGGCTTTTGAATAACCAAACCCTAAAAAGTTAGGCACAGCAAAAAAATCCACTTGTACTAATAGAGAGTACAGGAACCCCTAATATAGGGTTTTCCAATAAGAATAATATGATTTTTAAGTGACGTTTCGGCCATTTGTAATATGTCATGATCTGTTATTTTTTGTTTCATTGTATTCAGTAATGTTTACAATTTCATCATGGTGAGATATATGCAAGAACAACGTAAACAAATTGCAATTACAAACGATAACGATTTTTTTAAGAAAATGATCTTCTCCGATGAGGCTCACTTTTATCTGAGTGGTGCGGTAAATAAACAAAACTGTCGATTCTGGTGCGAAGAAAATCCACAAATTATGCATGAAAAATCATTACATTCACCTAAATTGACAGTTTGGTGTGGTTTTTGGTCTGATGGAATCATCGGTCCGTATTTTTTTCGAAATGAAGCTGGTAACACCGTTACTGTCAATGGACATCGGTATAGATCGATGATAACCAACTTGATTTGACAACATTTGGTTCCAACAAGACGGGGCTACGTACCACACAGCAAGTGCAACAATTGAATTATTGCGAGAAAAGTTTGGATCATATCACTCTTATTGGAACACCCAATATAAAGATACTCAAAACCATTAGTTAAAATTAAATTTAGAGTATACTCAAACTAAATTTGTTTTAAGCTGAAATAGCAATTTTATAAGCAATTAAAATATCTATATTTATTTTCATGATAAATATACATTATAAAGTACATTATATTGAATATTAAATCAAGTTATATCTTGCCATAATTACGATTTAACCTTAAATTACCCTCCTTATCAAAACAAATTGTCCATCTAAAATATAATCAAAACAATAATGTACATACAACTGAAATAATATTCCCAACACAGAGTGCTTATATTACACCACTGCGAGTCAGTGGTTAACATAAGAATTTTTTATTATTAAGGCCCCGATTCACGTATATTGCAAAAAATGGTACTTTTTGTGTTACCATAGCATAAAAAATAACCACCCTATCTCCAATATTTTTATTTTAAAAAATTATTTGAAGTCTAACTAAATTATTGACGGTAGCGTTTTTCAATATTCTCTCAAGTTTTTCCGCTAGATCACTTCAAAGTATATGATATTCGGATAAAATGTTATGTTTGGTACCAATGCGGCTCTATCAGGCGATGAAAATTAAATTATGATATACCAAAACACGCAGAAAAAAAACTGAAGTTATTGGCGATTGCTTTTTGCAAAATTATAGGTAGTTACTTAAAAATTTGCAAAAACCAAAATCCTTTGGTAATTATTTATCGATTTATCAAAGACACATTTGTAATTTTTCATAATATTAGTTCCCCTTGAATACCAAAGATGGCAATTTGGCTTTTACAGTTCTTATGGATCAAAAGTATTCGGATATTTAAAAAAAATATACTTATTTTTTCATAATTTACTCAGTTATTTAATTTATAATCATTAATATGTACTCTGTTTATATATAAAAAGATTTATTTGCAGTTTATTTTCGAGGTGTACAAAGAATACTAGAAGGCACTGTACTTATATAATATACACACATACATACATGTGTTTCGATACATTTTGATGTATTTATATGGAAAATAACAGCAAGAGGACGTTCGATGTACAGCTGATATTTTCTAGTGGTGTGTATGAAGTTATGATTTTCTTTCAATCTCTAATAATTACAATAATAAATTGTATTTGTGTTTTATTTACTAAAGAATGAAAAGATAAGTGTTTTTCTGAAATATTAATACATACCATATAATATGTATGTATGTAGATATTTTGTATCTGTATACTGTATGTAAATTAGGAGTAGTTTGAATGCATTATAACTATATATTGGTGATAAACACAAAAATGAATGAAATTTACAATGTGTTGTTGTTGGCTTAGTGATTTAGAATAATAATAGGCAATAAGTCCATTTATCAACAATTTCACGCGAGAATTGATTTTATTTTGTTTACCTTGAATTTACATCTCGTAAATCGCGAAACATAATTTTATACGAGCAGGTCTGATCGTTTCTTGTTTAAAATTACAACATAAGCTCATATTTCTTTCTATAGATTTAAGATGTATACTAAGGGCTAATTATGTAAGCAGAATGAGTACGGCTTACGACTTTCGACTCAAACTAATGTTGAAAATGTTGACGTTTTAATGAAAACAAAAAAAAAATCATTACCACTTGTGTCTCGCATTTATAACCGACAACCCAAAATGCTTTAAATAAAAGAGACTTCTGAAGATATTTGTCCCGTCGACCTGTCGTAAGTCGAAGTCGTAATGCTCACATATTCCACCCCCAGATTCATAGTCGAGTGTGCAATATTAAAAATCTATTGAATTGCACAAGAGAGTTAAGTGCACAAGAGGATCAAATTTTATATCCATAATAAAATATAATAATATCATATCATAATATCATTGCTCCAGTAAATTGTATAGAACTATGTATAACAAATTTTCTACCTACTTCTGACTACTAGGTATCTGAAACCGGGTCAATTTAATAATTATTACAAACATGTTCTGTCCCTATATCTGGCTATTTTTAAAACCGTTAGACTTGGTCGCACACTCCAAATAATGGTGAATTAATAATAATGATAGGTTTATTGGCTTCTTGATTTGCAACTTTAGTTCTCCGGAACTTGCCAATAAACCTTCAATCCTAGTGTGCACAAGTCCCACAAGTACACAAGTCCCATTTATAGAGAAAATCAAACAATCATCCATCAAATGCATGTTGGAACAATTTGGACCTGACACAAGTCGCAATCTAATAAACGACGCAGTTGAAACCAGTTCTGAAATATTGTGGCCACATTATCGACGTTTCAAATGTACAATCTCTTGATTCTTTGTTTCTCATTGTTTTTGGCGACGTTGGCGTGTATATGATTGGTCCGATAAAGGGGGAATTCCCCGCTAAATTTTCATATGGCACAGCAGAATTTTCATTTTATGCTGGTCCTCAACTGTCTATAAAATGAAGAGACCACACATGAAAAAGCGGTTACCAACTTGGGAAAGAGGTCGAGTACGAACACTTAGTGGAGTCATTATTGGGAACCTTGTCTACAGCAAGTCAACATCAAGCAACATTATGTAAACAAAAATCACTTATGGAAATACATCAATTTCAGCATTTACCAGATTACCATCAATGAATAAAAGGAGCCCAAAAAACGTATTTATATTTAATTTGTGTTACCGCAAAAAACATAAAATTCGTAAAAGAGGTCAAATTAACATTTTTTGAAAAAGATAGAAACAAATTGTTTTAAATACAAATACAATATGTAACCAACTACTTGTGCTCTTTAAGACAGCTCCTAGTATTCCAGAACATTTTTGATCAGATTCTTAAATTACACTAATTTACAGAATTATGAAAAACATACTCTGTTATCCGGCTCTTCATTGAGGTCATCCTGGGAAAAATACGAATTTTAATGATATTAAATTTGAAATGTTAACAAAGAGCGTAGCTCAAAACCAGTTCTTGTGACAGAATTAAAATTGGATGTCACACTTATGCAAAGTATCTTAAAATGTTGTTTATTCAATTTAATTGTAAAATTGTGATTTTATTATAATTTTGTAAATAAACATACATACAGAATTACTTAACAAATTGTATTAAACTTGAAGAGCTTAACTCAATTTTGTAACTACTATTAACAAACGGTGCATATACTCGTACATATTTATTGCTATACAATTAGATAAATCGAGCACAGTCGTCTTGACAGACAAAAGATGTAAACTTCAGGATGGGTCTTATATAAACTATCGGCTATCATAAGCTATCTTACCTTCGCAATGCTCTCGTATTCTAAAGAGTCGAACCAGTCCGTATTTCCATAAAAATTTGGTTCGTATGAACAGACTCATAGTGAAATATGGTATAATCAGCGCTTTGTAGATTATTTGTAGTTTAGTTTTTGACGAAACATTAAAAGTTTTAATGATAGTGTGTATTTCGGTTATGTAATTTTACCATGCGATGATTCTTGCGCTATGCCAAGATTACATTTTGCTCATATATCATCGACCCTAAGTAATCGAACTTTCCTTCTCACTTACCATATGGTTGCCTCTAGTAACTGACATTTTTTTGTTCACAACGCTGATGTGAAGCACATTTTTGGACGGTTTATCGGAAACGAACTGACTTGATTTATAATATAAGGAGCTGCGCTGCTCTATGTTCTGTCAGATGATATTCTCTAATTACAGGATGAAAAAAAGTTTGGCTATTTGGTTTCATTGCCGGATATTGTAAACGTATGTTATATATGAAGCATCCTGAAATTTACCTTATTGACTTACATGTTGCATTATTTTGCAGCAATTTTTTAATATTTTTCGCAAAAAATGCCGTTTAAATTGGATGAATATTTCTTTTTTTTAATCGATGCAATCTTTTCTGGGGCCGTAACACTCCCTGCTCTTCCGCGGTTGATTTTCCCGTCTTACTTTACACAATTACTGCCAAATCGAAGACGTATTGGCTATAGGACCGTAACCATCTGTGCATTGCATAGCTCCATGCCAGCCTATCGTACTGGGCATGGAAGATGAGTCGGCCCATGAGTTTTGCACGCCGATAGGGGGTCGTGGTTGTGTTCCTTTTAATCACGGATCGTAATCTGTTGATGAAAATTTACTTTTGCATCCTGCCCCTATCGGGATTCGAACCCGGTACCTGCCGATCCAAACGCCAAAGCTTTAACCACTGTGCCATTTGGTCGGTGGATGAATAATTAGAATCACACACCCCTTAAAAGCATATCAGAAGATTATGTTGGAATAAGAAAAGCCAAAGAGGTAATTCATGGGAACAGTTTGGATATTTTGGAATTTCGGTTCGTATACGAATGGAATTCTGCATTAAAAGTGGGGTGTGGGGTTCACTAAACGTTTGTTAATAAATAAATAAGTAAATCTCAAATTCAATTATTTCATAATATTAGACCAGATACATTGAAATTAGCTGAGACATTGTAGAGTTTCGTTCAGCCTGACCAACCGAAGCTATTGTATTTAACTACCTTATGTTTAATTTAAGATGGGCTTATAATCCCACCATAAAACTGAATTTAATCAAAATTGGTTCAGGCATTTTCAATTTCCATTCGACATTGTGAGCTTGTACATTCCAACTAAGTTTATTAAATAGATCGATTAAATTGTAATATCTATCATGGAATAGCTTTGTTAGACACTGGTTGGCTTAAAAAACGTAGTGCAGCAAAGTTATTTATAGCGAGCGCATCTTAACCACGAGTACCAATGTATGTAGAATTTATTCAAACATATGGACAGGCGACCAAATCTTCATATTTGTAGTTTATTTAAAAACTTTCATAGGCGTGCGACAGCATCTGATATTTAGGTGCAAATTAATGAAGACTTTTAATTCAAGGTATACAGCAAAGATACACTTTCGGCGGCCTTTAAAATTACATCATGGAATTCTATCGGTCAAATACTTTTTAATTTATTCTTATAATACTTCGGACGTCTGCTTAACATATGTAGGCTAGTGCAGATGATATTAGCATATGTTAACGATATCTGGGTTCTAAGTCGTAATGTGGTTCTCCTGAAACAAATCATCCTGCCATTATAATTCTCAGCTCATCAGATCGACATACAAATGAACCTAAATAAAACCATTTATATGGTTACCGCAAGAAGAATGAAATGTTAAGAATTTATTTGGGGAGACACACGACACGAGAAGGTAAAAGGCTTTAAAAACGGTTTAAAATGTTTATTTTATTATAGTTTCCGATTAAGTATCAATCAAAACATAAATCAAATAGCTGCAACGATCTTGTTGTCAAGCTGTTGCTCTTTTGTTTAATTATATATAACAACACCTTTCCTCACTTTGGAAATTGTCCATACATCGTCCTTTCCAAAAACGAGCCCTGCTTTTTTTATTAACAACAGAGCCAGTTTCAAAAAAATGTATTTAATGATTGCTAACTGTTAGAGGGCTCGGTCCGTTTTGTTGACTCGTAATTTGCAAATAATTTCCGAAAATATTCCGTTTTTGAGAAAAAATGCACCGAAATTTCTAGTATTATTTTCTGATTTTCAAGTATTTTAAATTGCAACGGTCTCAGTCTAGGAAAACATTTACCGTTCAAGGGTGGCAATTTAAACAACGTTTATTTAACCTCCTTAATCCAGCTCATAAGCTATTTCAACTAGCTCATGTCCTATCCTGGAACCAATTAGAGCAGGATCTCGATAGTCAATTCCAAGATGGTCCTGGACAACCCCCTTTACCGATACGTTTAGTCACTGGCCTCCTCACGCTGAGCCATATGTGTGGCCTTTCTGACATACAGGTAGTCACCTAGTGGGTAGATAGACCTTACTGGCAATATTTTTTTGGTTATGAATACCTTCAGTGGCGCCTTCCCTGTTATCCTAGCTCACTAACACGTTGGCGTAAGCGTTTATGCGAGGAAGGGCTTAATAATATGCTCCCAATAGTAAAGTTAGTTTTATAATAACGCGTCATTCACTTTTACACATTTATTAAGGCACTCCAAAATTAACATCTGAGCATTGCACTGGTTAGATTAGTGGTCGCTATTAGTTGCGAGTGGATGATGCCAACGGTAAGACAAATTCAGAGGGTCGTTGTACTTGAGCGGTTGGTAAATTACGATTCATTCGTAATTATGAATGAATTATGAAAAACGAAACCATCTCGAAAAAGTATATATGTTTAATTGGAGTCATTGAAAATTCACTAAATTCTAGAGTCTTGCTGACTAAGAACTCAGTTTCCTCGGAAAGTAGAACTGACGGAAGAACTGATATACGATGGATTTATCACGTTGAGCGGGATCTAAACTCATTCGATTATGGTTTTTCTCATCTGCTTGTTGTGAATTATAAAATTTAAAGTTATATCGTTGAGGATGCCAAATTCCTAAATCCCTTTCTCAAAAATATAAATTTTTAGAAAAAGTCATTTACACAAGTAATATCAATTTGAAAACTAAGCGGACTTAATAATTTGTGAAATTTACCAGACTTCCAGTCTACACCAAATGTGTAAAAACAGAAACAAAAGAAATTTTTGGTTTACAAATTTTAATGCGATCAGTAGATAATATGTATGGAATATACAAATAATTGAATCATTCGCGGAAAATGAGCAATACAGATTTCTTATCCCTATAGGGGATACGATCACAATCTTTAGATCTCTCTTTAGATATTTGGGTGATTTAAAGTTATGTGCATATTCACTTTAATTCTCAAATATTAATAGTTTAAAGCGTTCCGTTAAATCCAGCTCAATGGGGTCAGTTCGAGAGTTAAGGTGGCCATCTACTTTGCTGCTCGTACTACGAGATCATTTTATAAAAAATTCATACTTCATTGAGACTGTAATAAAAAACAACAACAAATACCAAAACGCCTCATATACGAAATAACTGAAAATAGACAAAAACCAAAATATAAATAGCTATGATTGTGTTGTAACCAAACCAGTAGGTATATGGAAAAAACATTTTTCATTCTTTCGTTTTACGTTAATTTGCAAAAAAAAAAAATCTAAAAAATTACGAATGATACAATTTGAATGAAAGTTCAAAATGGTACTGTACATCTATTAGATAAAATAAACCAGTTTTTTGTGTCTTAGCTTTGAATCGGGGCCTCAAAAGTAAACATATTAATTCTGGATATGAATTCTGTTTGTATTCCACAAGCACTTCAAGTTGGGATTTGTATCCGTATACAGTGTATAATATATACTTTTAATATGTGTGCTGTCATTTTATATCATTGTGTTTGTGTCAAATTCTCATGAAATTTCGCCAAAATGTTGATCCGATTTTCTAAATTTGCACAATCGGTTAAGAAACAATACATCATGACTATGAAAATGGAAAACATCCTCTGCTCGCGAGCAAAGGGATAAATGACAGATGATAAGAAAATAGTTTCGCAATTTTTTTGTGTGAATTTTTCATTTATATTTAGATAAAACTTAAATAAAATAAATTTTATTAATGTTTTTTAATAAATTTAATATTCCGCTAATTATACATTTATCTATATTTGTATGTGTTATTTAGGCCAATAATATTGAGAAGAGAAAGTTTAATGAATTATGAAGTGAATTAACTGAGGAAATGAAATGAAACAAAACAAAACACTTACACCAATATGTACATCACTACTATGACGTTCCAGAATTCATGTCCTGAGTAACAGGTATAACTCTAAAAAATAACGAAAATATTACGTAATAACAGGATTCTCCTAAGTCAGTTCAACTTTCTAAAAATCACAAATATTTGATGGTAGTGAAGTTTGTGCTAAAAAAATTAATAAAAAATTACACTGTTAAATTTGTTATTTCTCCTATTGGAATTTATTTTCAAAATAAAATTATAAAATTGGACTTATCCTAAATGGTATGCCGTTGAATCTAGAAATATTTACAGATTTTAGGTGGCATTTTAGAGAAGGTAAAGCATATACCTATTCCTATGATTTAAATAAAGTATATTTTTGAGTTTCGTTCTATTAAAAATTAGATTTAGAAATTGAGCATTTTGGACGGATTTCAAATAATATTCCAGCCAATTAAAATTATGATAGGTTTTACTATGTTTTAACGATCTTAAAAACTTCACAATTTTGATAACTATTTCAAGTTTAATAAAGAAAGAGCTAAATATATTTACAAGCCCTGAACACAAAACTTACGATTTTTATACCGCCGATCGTAGAGAAGTCCACAGGCTCTCGCCCACATTTTCGAATAGGTTACACAATATTCTACCGTTATAGCGAATTGCATCCGATTCTAATAGGTTTTGCAATGCCTATAATAAAATTCATGTTTATATTTGTACCACCATTACCAGAGCTGTCCACGAAATCTCGTCTACATTTTGCGACAGCTTAAAGTATTTTCTGTCTATGGAGCGAAAATGGGTCAATTGTAACAAGTCTAACAATGATTTGTTGAATTTTGAAGTTTCGTGATTTTGACAAAAATATTATTATTTCCTTCTACAAGGTTTTAGCAATTTCTCCAATTGAATTTTAAATTGACATCCTAACCAAGCGAAAAACCCGTTTTAATAATATTGTATTCTAATATATTCTTGAGCATTGTGTGATCTATTCGAAAATGTGGGTGAGAACCTGTGGACATCTCTACGATGGGCGGTATAAAAAAAGGAAATTTGTTAAAATGTAATTAACCAAAACAAGGTTCTTCATAAGCGAGTTATGTATACTACAATCTATTAAAACAGGTTCGAAATAGTAATATTTTTGTCAAAATCACGAAACTTCAAAATTCAATTACGAACGTTCAATTACGAATGAATTACGACTCATTACAATTAATCCATTGACATAGACAGAAAATACTATAAGTTGTTGCAAAGTGTAGACGAGATTAAATGGACATCTTTGGTAATGGTAGTTCAAATGAAAACATGAACTCTACTATAGGCATAGCAAAACCCATTAGATTCGGATGCAATGCACTATATTGTGTAATCTATTCGAAAATGTGGGTGAGAACCTGTGGACATCTCTACGATTGGCGGTATAAAAATCGTAAGTTTTTTGTCCAGAACTTGTAAATATATTTAACCCTTTCTTTATTAAACTTAAAATAGTTATCAAAATTGTGAAGTTTCTAATATCTTTTAAACATAGTAAAACCCATCAGAATTTTATCCTATTCACTAAAAGGTGAAATAAATCAAGAGCAACGCAACATGTTCCAACCAGTGCAAACAACCTGCTATATAAGGCGTGCACACCAAACATTTTGTTTGTTTTGGTTCGAAAATCGAATTGTGTCAATTGTATTGAGAACATGAAATAGCGAAGAATAATTTTTTATTACTGTGTGGAATCGTTTCTGTTTAAATTTACATAAATTTTACTTTATTTTATGGCAAACGCCTAGATTTATGCTAAATCTATTACTTTTAATCATTACATAAGCGATTAGCTAGAAATTGTTAATAATATTGAAGATTGAAAATTGATAATATTTAAACTAATATGGCTATCTATGTTCATGGTAGTTTGTCGGCGACTGATCATCGTAGAAGAAAGATGCATGTTTGTCTTTCTCTGTGTAATAAAAAATTAAAAATTAATCTGCTAAAAAATGTGTTATAAATAAATAATATAAAACAAATAATATATATAATGTTAATAATTAAATAAAAGTGAATAATAATAAAAATTTATTTATTTCTAATATTAATGAAGTGAAATAAACACAAATAAAAATAAATTGTGTGTAGTGCGCAGCAATAGTGTAGAATACGAGTATATACATAACGTATATGTATGTAGTTTGATACCCTTGTAAAAAATTTTCCTTAGAGTGACAATATTTATTGATTTTATTATTCGGAAAATCGATATCAAAATATCAAAAATGTATTTCTTCTTCAGTTCCTTTTTTACAACAAATGGATTAGTTGTAAAAAAGGAACTGAAGAAGAAATACATTTTCGAAATCGATCTTCCTAATAATAAAATCAATAATAATTGTCACTCTAAGGAATTTTTTTTACAAGTGTTTTACAAAAACCAATTCAAATTCAATTTTATAAGTGACAAAAGTTAACAGTGGGGCTAAAAAAATGGATTTCAACCATTATAGCACAAAAAGTTTGATACCGTTGCATGAATGCATCACACTCGCACTGCGTCGTAAATTAATATTCAACATGTGTAGATATTGTTTGTAGATAATTAAACAGATAGTGTCGACAATACGTCGACAATGTCTAATATTACTGTTTCTGTTAGTATTCAGCAAAATTCTATGATTTCTTTGATAGCGGAAACATTTCAATATGGAGGCCTTCACTTTTACTCCATATTTGCAAAAGCTTTAGATTGGACAACTTTGAAAAATCGAAAATCGATAAACATTCGTGTTAAAAAGTAAAACTTTATGCCCGGTTAAGTTTTAAACCCAAATAAAGAGCTGTCAAACTATCAACGTGTATTACAGCACAATACAATAAAGAAATTATAAAAATAAGTTAAATATTACTAGTACTAAAAAATATATGTAACGCCTTCCTACCCGAATCTCTTGATAAGTCAAAGTCGAAAATTCCAAATATTGAGTTAAACATACGCGACATATTTAAGACTGGCACCGATAGACCGTGGTAGGTGGGCACAGAAGCAGTATGTAAGGTGGAAAAACGAATTGATGAATCCGCACAGAAGGTAAACGTCAAAGTGCAAACAGAACGAACTGTTTTAAACACTATCTATTCTGTACGAATGGTATTGATAAAATGGTAGCCAGACCGGTGAGGCATACTACAGAATAGATCGAACAAATGCTACAACATAAACATACTCAATTTTAATAACAGCGTTATCACACAAGAAATATTGCTGAAATATCGGAGGTATAGAGTTTTATAAAATGAAAGAATCCTACAGTTACCTACATTCTAAAACAACTTGCTGTTAGTTCAAAAGTAAGAAAATCTATTACTTTTGAACTAAACTTTGAGTATTTTATTTTTTTATTCAAATTTATGTTAATAAAAAAAATTGACTATACTCTAAATTTCAGGTAATTAAAATAAAAGAAATTACAAATTACAATTTACAAATTAAATTTTCTAAATTATACAATAAAATAATAATTCGCAAAAATTAACAGAAATTCAGCATTTATTAAAATTTAACTCTTCAAATATAGGGAAAACGGCTTGTAGCTAAAAAACTGTCCGAGATACCTATCAATTTGTGTAGTTTTCCTAAAAGATAATGTAATGATTTATGTCCAGCATTAACAAAACCTGAATCACCATCTCTGGGGATGGCCGATAATGGCCATTCAACATTGAGTAAAATTTACCTCTTCAAATATAGGGAAAACGGCTTGTAGCTAAAAAACTGTCCGAGATACCTCTCAATTTGTTTAGTTTTCCTAAAAGGTAATGCAATGATCTATGTCCAGCATCAACAAAACCTGTATCATTATCTCTGGCGATGGCCGATAATGGCCATTCAACATTGAGTAAAATTTACCTCTTCAAATATAGGGAAAACGGCTTGTAGCTAAAAAACTGTCCGAGATACCTATCAATTTGTTTAGTTTTCCTAAAAGAAAAAGTAACAACTCTTGAGAAAAAAGAGCCTTGCCGGGGGTTTGGACAAGCCATTTTCGAAAATTTTCCTCATTACTCATATAAAGACATTTATTACATTTTAAATTTTTTCAAATATTTAAATATTTGAAATGAAATAAATGTCTTTATATGAGTAATGAGGAAAATTTTCGAAAATGGCTTGTCCTAATCCCCGGCAAGGCTCTTTTTCTCAAGAGTTGGTACTTTTTGGATAGCTTAGTTAATATAGCACCTAACCATATAGGTCGCTATCGTGTCAGATTGTTGTGGATATTTGAAAAAATTTAAAATGTAATAATTGTCTTTATATGAGTAATGAGGAAAATTTTCGAAAATGGCTTGTCCTAACCCCCGGCAAGGCTCTTTTTTCTCAAGAGTTGGTACTTTTTGGATAGCTTGGTTAATATAGCACCTAACCATATAGGTCGCTATCGGGTCAGATTGTTGTGGATATTTGAAAAAATTTAAAATGTAATAATTGTATTTATATGAGTAATGAGGAAAATTTTCGAAAATGGCTTGTCCTAACCCCCGGAAAGGCTCTTTTTTCTCAAGAGTTGGTACTTTTTGGATAGCTTAGTTAATATATCACCAAACCATATAGGTCGCTATCGTGTCAGATTGTTGTGGATATTTGAAAAAATTTAAAATGTAATAATTGTCTTTAAATGAGTAATGAGGAAAATTATCGAAAATGGCTTGTCCTAACCCCCGGCAAGGCTCTTTTTTCTCAAGAGTTGGTACTTTTTGGATAGCTTGGTTAATATAGCACCTAACCATATAGGTCGCTATCGTGTCAGATTGTTGTGGATATTTGAAAAAATTTAAAATGTAATAATTGTCTTTATATGAGTAATGAGGAACATTTTCGAAAATGGCTTGTCCTAACCCCCTGCAAGGCTCTTTTTTCTCAAGAACTGTTACTTTTTGGATAGCTTAGTTAATATAGCACCTAACCATATAGGTCGCTATCGTGTCAGATTGTTGTGGATATTTGAAAAAATTTAAAATGTAATAATTGTCTTTATATGAGTAATGAGGAAAATTTTCGAAAATGTCTCGTCCTAACCCCCGGCAAGGCTCTTTTTTCTCAAGGGTTGGTACTTTTTGGATAGCTTGGTTAATATAGCACCTAACCATATAGGTCGCTATCTTGTCAGATTGTTGTGGATATTTGAAAAAAATTAAAATGTAATAATTGTTTTTATATGAGTAATGAGGAAAATTTTCGAAAATGTCTCGTCCTAACCCCCGGCAAGGCTCTTTTTCCTCAAGGGTTGGTACTTTTTGGATAGCTTGGTTAATATAGCACCTAACCATATAGGTCGCTATCGTGTCAGATTGTTGTGGATATTTGAAAAAATTTAAAATGTAATAATTGTCTTTATATGAGTAATGAGGAAAATTTTCGAAAATGGCTTGTCCTAACCCCCGGCAAGGCTCTTTTTTCTCAAGAGTTGGTACTTTTTGGATAGCTTGGTTAATATAGCACCTAACCATATAGGTCGCTATCGGGTCAGATTGTTGTGGATATTTGAAAAAATTTAAAATGTAATAATTGTATTTATATGAGTAATGAGGAAAATTTTCGAAAATGGCTTGTCCTAACCCCCGGAAAGGCTCTTTTTTCTCAAGAGTTGTTACTTTTTGGATAGCTTAGTTAATATATCACCAAACCATATAGGTCGCTATCGTGTCAGATTGTTGTGGATATTTGAAAAAATTTAAAATGTAATAATTGTCTTTAAATGAGTAATGAGGAAAATTATCGAAAATGGCTTGTCCTAACCCCCGGCAAGGCTCTTTTTTCTCAAGAGTTGGTACTTTTTGGATAGCTTGGTTAATATAGCACCTAACCATATAGGTCGCTATCGTGTCAGATTGTTGTGGATATTTGAAAAAATTTAAAATGTAATAATTGTCTTTATATGAGTAATGAGGAACATTTTCGAAAATGGCTTGTCCTAACCCCCTGCAAGGCTCTTTTTTCTCAAGAACTGTTACTTTTTGGATAGCTTAGTTAATATAGCACCTAACCATATAGGTCGCTATCGTGTCAGATTGTTGTGGATATTTGAAAAAATTTAAAATGTAATAATTGTTTTTATATGAGTAATGAGGAAAATTTTCGAAAATGTCTCGTCCTAACCCCCGGCAAGGCTCTTTTTTCTCAAGGGTTGGTACTTTTTGGATAGCTTGGTTAATATAGCACCTAACCATATAGGTCGCTATCTTGTCAGATTGTTGTGGATATTTGAAAAAAATTAAAATGTAATAATTGTTTTTATATGAGTAATGAGGAAAATTTTCGAAAATGTCTCGTCCTAACCCCCGGCAAGGCTCTTTTTCCTCAAGGGTTGGTACTTTTTGGATAGCTTGGTTAATATAGCACCTAACCATATAGGTCGCTATCGTGTCAGATTGTTGTGGATATTTGAAAAAATTTAAAATGTAATAATTGTCTTTATATGAGTAATGATGAAAATTTTCAAAAATGGCTTCTCCTAACCCCCGACAAGGCTCTTTTTTATCAAGAGTTGTTACTTTTTAGATAGTTCAGTTAATATAGCACCTAACTATATAGGTCGCTATCGTGTCAGAATGTTGTGGATATTTGAAAAAAACTAAAATGTAATAATTGTTTTTATATGAGTAATGAGGAAAATTTTCGAAAATGGCTTGTCCTAACCCCCGGCAAGGCTCTTTTTTCTCAAGGGTTGGTACTTTTTGGATAGCTTGGATAATATAGCACCTAACCATATAGGTCGCTATCGTGTCAGATTGTTGTGGATATTTGAAAAAATTTAAAATTTAATAATTGTCTTTATATGAGTAATGAGGAAAATTTTCGAAAATGGCTTGTCCTAACCCCCGGTAAGGCTCTTTTTTCTCAAGAGTTGTTATTTTTTGGATAGCTTAGTTAATATAGCACCTAACCATATAGGTCGCTATCGTGTCAGATTGTTGTGGATATTTGAAAAAATTTAAAATGTAATACTTAATTGTCTTTATATGAGTAATGAGGAAAATTTTCAAAAATGGCTTGTCCTAACCCCCGCCAACGCTCTTTTTTCTCAAGGGTTGGTACTTTTTGGATAGCTTGGTTAAAATAGCACCTAACCATATAGGTCGCTATCGTGTCAGATTGTTGTGGATATTTGAAAAAATTTAAAATGTAATAATTGTCTTTATATGAGTAATGAGGAAAATTTTCGAAAATGGCTTGTCCTAACCCCCGGCAAGGCTCTTTTTTCTCAAGAGTTGGTACTTTTTGGATAGCTTAGTTAATATAGCACCTAACTATATAGGTCGCTAACGTGTCAGAATGTTGTGAATATTTGAAAAAAATTAAAATGTAATAATTGTTTTTAGATGAGTAATGAGGAAAATTTTCGAAAATGGCTTGTCCTAACTCCCGGCAAGGCTCTTTTTTCTCAAGAGTTGGTACTTTTTGGATAGCTTGGTTAATATAGCACCTAACCATATAGGTCGCTATCGTGTCAGATTGTTGTGGATATTTGAAAAAATTTAAAATTTAATAATTGTCTTTATATGAGTAATGAGGAAAATTTTCGAAAATGCCTTGTCCTAACCCCCGGCAAGGCTCTTTTTTCTCAAGAGTTGGTACTTTTTGGATAGCTTGGTTAATATAGCACCTAACCATATAGGTCGCTATCGTGTCAGATTGTTGTGGATATTTGAAAAAATTTAAAATGTAATAGTTGTATTTATATGAGTAATGAGGAAAATTTTCGAAAATGGCTTGTCCTAACCCCCGGCAAGGCTCTTTTTTCTCAAGAGTTGGTACTTTTTGGATAGCTTGGTTAATATAGCACCTAACCATATAGGTCGCTATCGTGTCAGATTGTTGTGGATATTTGAAAAAAATTAAAATTTAATAATTGTTTTTATATGAGTAATGAGGAAAATTTTCGAAAATGCCTTGTCCTAACCCCCGGCAAGGCTCTTTTTTCTCAAGAGTTGGTACTTTTTGGATAGCTTGGTTAATATATCACCTAACCATATAGGTCGCTATCGTGTCAGATTGTTGTGGATATTTGAAAAAATTTAAAATGTAATAGTTGTATTTATATGAGTAATGAGGAAAATTTTCGAAAATGGCTTGTCCTAACCCCCGGCAAGGCTCTTTTTTCTCAAGAGTTGGTACTTTTTGGATAGCTTGGTTAATATAGCACCTAACCATATAGGTCGCTATCGTGTCAGATTGTTGTGGATATTTGAAAAAATTTAAAATTTAATAATTGTCTTTATATGAGTAATGAGGAAAATTTTCGAAAATGCCTTGTCCTAACCCCCGGCAAGGCTCTTTTTTCTCAAGAGTTGGTACTTTTTGGATAGCTTGGTTAATATAGCACCTAACCATATAGGTCGCTATCGTGTCAGATTGTTGTGGATATTTGAAAAAATTTAAAATGTAATAGTTGTATTTATATGAGTAATGAGGAAAATTTTCGAAAATGGCTTGTCCTAACCCCCGCCAAGGCTCTTTTTTCTCAAGAGTTGTTACTTTTTGGATAGCTTGGTTAATATAGCACCTAACCATATAGGTCGCTATTGTGTCAGATTGTTGTGGATATTTGAAAAAATTTAAAATGTAATAGTTGTATTTATATGAGTAATGAGGAAAATTTTCGAAAATTTCTTGTCCTAACCCCCGGTAAGGCTCTTTTTTCTCAAGAGTTGGTACTTTTTGGATAGCTTGGTTAATATAGCACCTAACTATATAGGTCGATATCGTGTCAGATTGTTGTGGATATCTAAAAAAAATTAAAATGTAATATTTTTTTTTATATTAGTAATGAGGAAAATTTTCGAAAATGGCTTGTCCTAACCCCCGGCAAGGCTCTTTTTTCTCAAGGGTTGGTACTTTTTGGATAGCTTGGTTAATATAGCACCTAACCATATAGGTCGCTATTGTGTCAGATTGTTGTGGATATTTGAAAAAATTTAAAATGTAATAATTGTTTTTAAATGAGTAATGAGGAACATTTTCGAAAATGGCTTGTCCTAACCCCCGGCAAGGCTCTTTTTTCTCAAGGGTTGGTACTTTTTGGATAGCTTGGTTAATATAGCACCTAACCATATAGGTCGCTATCGTGTCAGATTGTTGTGGATATTTGAAAAAAATTAAAATGTAATAATTGTTTTTAGATGAGTAATGAGGAAAATTTTCGAAAATGGCTTGTCCTAACCCCCGGCAAGGCTCTTTTTTCTCAAGAGTTGGTACTTTTTGGAAAGCTTGGTTAATATAGCACCTAACCATATAGGTCGCTATCTTGTCAGATTGTTGTGGATATTTGAAAAAAATTAAAATGTAATAATTGTTTTTATATGAGTAATGAGGAAAATTTTCGAAAATGTCTCGTCCTAACCCCCGGCAAGGCTCTTTTTCCTCAAGGGTTGGTACTTTTTGGATAGCTTGGTTAATATAGCACCTAACCATATAGGTCGCTATGGTGTCAGAATGTTGTGGATATTTGAAAAAATTTAAAATGTAATAATTGTCTTTATATGAGTAATGATGAAAATTTTCAAAAATGGCTTGTCCTAACCCCCGGCAAGGCTCTTTTTTCTCAAGGGTTGGTACTTTTTGGATAGCTTGGTTAATATGAAAAAATTTAAAATGTAATAATTGTCTTTATATGAGTAATGAGGAAACTTGTTGTTTTTTTACTTTTAATTTGTTTAATAATATTTAATTTATATAGTAATTGCGTTTTATAAATTGAATACTCGTATAGAAATTGTAATTTTCTTTTATTTTATTTCGTTTTCATTTTTTTAAAACTGATAATTTTTATTTTTTCCTATTACAATATTATAAATTTTTTTGTAATCGAAAAATATTCATAATAACGAGACTTTGCAGTTGTCACACTAATACATGCATGATAATAGTGATGTTTTTATTTTAGGACACATTTAGGACTTATTTCACCAACGTGCTATAACACTATACTTGACCAGAATCTACTTAAATATAAGTCCTGCTAACTCCACACATATAAAATAAACAATAACTAACTAACGATGTATTGGTAATTTTTTTTCTATAGTAAATTTTTTTGAATTAACTAAGTATAAATGTGTTGGTGCAAAACAAACAAAAAATTAACTAGTTATTACTATATAGGTATCTGTCAATGAGCGTTAAAGCACGACTTATATTTAAGTAGATTTTAACTTGACAAATGATTTAAATTGCATACTACTGCATGTGCTTAGTACAATTCTGGGATTTTAACGGATGAACTTATAGACAATGTACTCATTTTAAAATCATTATTGATCCTGGACAGTGAAAAGTGCAGATGTGCTGAAGCAATTGTCATGATTACTGCAAATGAATATCGCTCGATAATTTTAATCACGACAACGATGATCATTTTAGTTAGTTTAAAGTGCCCAATTGATGGACGTAATCAAATTTTAGTACAGCGGACCTGAAAAAAAATTCATAGTGTCCCGTGCAAATGCTCGATATCGAATAGTAAATGATTACTGGAAGTTGTGTCATATTACTATAACCAAAACATTTGGAGAGTTGAACAAATAAGAAATTACAGTAAAACCTCGATTTAACGGACTAATTGGGGAGTCCGGTATTTCGGATTGTCCGTTATATCCGAATGTTTTTATTTAAATAAAATAAAATGTCTATTTAATGATTACGCCCCTGGATAATATTGCAGAAATATTAGTGAAATTAGACACTTATAGTTTAATTTACCAGCTAAATATTATATTTAAGATATAAAAAACAGGTAAAATTGTACAGATTTCATTATTACATAAAATAAAAGGTCACAGATTTCATTTCATATGTCGTACTAAATTACTGACGAAACAATAAATTAAAAATAAACAAAAACTAAATTATTACTCATCTAGATCTGTTTAGTAAAAAAGTTAAAAATATATATACATATAGGCCCTAAATAACCGAAAAAGGGACAATAAAAAATTGTCCGTTAAATCCGAAGCTCGTTGAATCGAGGTCCGTTAAATCAAGGGTCCGTTAAATCCGAGTTCGTCAAATCAAGATTTTACTATATTATAATTTCTAAACAGATAGTTTTAATTTCAATCATAGAAATAGAGTATATAGAATGAATGTAAGGAACTGTCAAGCGTCACAAATTCGGAGGGTAAAAGAGAAAGCATATAAATTAATAGGGCCGTATTTAAAAAAATTTTCGATCGAATGCAGTGAAGTTAGGAAGTTTAAATTAAAAAATTATTTATATTTAATTACATTTTTATTTCTTTAATAAAGTACATTAATTATTTTTATTTAAATATAATATTAATATAATAAAAAATTATAAAATATAAAAAATATAAAATATAAAAAATAATAATTATAAAACCACTACGCTTATTTATTTCACATTCCTTTGAAATGTAATAAAGAAATAAACTTGTTTCTTTTCGTTAATTTATATGACCTTTGGTTACAAAAATAATTCAATCGGATGTCATAATATTTTTCTATGATAGAATGAGCTAACAAATTAACGTGTTCTTGAGAATGACTATATTGATCTTCATCATTGAAAATATTTACACTTATTAGGTTGTGAAGAACGTTATAACTTATTTTTTTAAACAATTTAGAACTAGATTTTAGTTGCGTTATGTTTTTGTAGTCCGCAATAGCCAATTCCCGTTTTAATACAGCTTCTGAATATTTACAAATTTTTAATACTAACGACGAAGGAGTTAACAGACCACCCTTATTTTTTAAATTGATTAGCGAGGTATAAGAGTTACATTGTTGTATTAATGTGCAACAGTCCTCACAACTCAATTTTCTAAATAAATATCGGACTATAAATCTTCCTATGTATTCAATAACATTAATTGAAAATTCACTTAGTTTAATTGGGTATCCAAGAAAATCTTCATCATACATATTCGATTCGTCTACTTTTGAAATTTCTTGGTCAATAGAAATATCATCTGATGAGGCTTCAACCATTGCTTTTGCAATTCTCCATATTTTGGTAGACTAAAAACAAATGTTTACATTATAATTTCTGTAAAAAATGGTATTTACAGTACATATTCCAAAATAAAAATAAATTATGAAAAGCAAAGCACTTAGCACATTGATTGATTGATTGATTGATTGATTTTGAATGTACGACCAAGTTCTTAGGCTTGAGTTCCCGGATGACGCCGGGTCCACCGTACACCCTTTTTTACACATAACAAAACCGAAGGATTGGATAGGTTAGTTAAGTGGGACAGAATCGGCCCGGTTACAGACACCTAGGTATAGCCGATAGTTAGTAACACAAAGACAACACAATTCTAATCTACTAGATGAAGGATAAAGGCTTAATAGGTTAATGGATAACGATGGTATTGGTCTTCAACAATTGCTTCTTTAAAACGGCAACCTAAGAAAAAGTATTATTATTTCACATGCATCTGGAATTGTCCTGAAATTTAATTCTATTAATACTTTTCGGCTTCCTAACCAAAATTGGTTGACTCGACCCGTTACAGACACCTATGTAAAGTCGTTAGTAATAAAATGACAACACAATTCTAAACTACACAATCAGCAATTACAATGAAGCATTAATTCACAAGCATCTGTAAATTTCCTAAAATTTAATTCTAAATTCATATTTTCCGGCTTCCTAAATAATTGAAACATTTATTAATTTAATCATTCTGCAACTCCGCAACTTACAGTCGAATTTCCTGAAACCAAAGTTATTTGAACTATATTCAAAATAATTCTAAAATTCATTAGTATATTTAGGACAATATATATACAATATAATAAAATTATACTTGAATAAATTAAATGTAAAGTAACACGATTAGTATTAACTAAATTAATTTGGTTCTCATAAAACAAATAAAATAAATCGAATCCAGGAAAGGCACGCACGGCCTTCCTAACTTCTAAGTCTGTTGATTTGATGGATTTATTTATAAAAAATTATTTATGAAAGTCACTTGTCCTTGTCATCCCTAATCTAATACAAATATGTTTATTTATAAAAGTAGAAAATGACCAAACGAAAACTGGTTCCAAAAACAGCTAATCTGGAATCTGTAAGGTAATGTATTAATAATGAATGTTTTCACAGCTTTAGAATCCCCAATACCTAAACAAATTCAACCAAAATTAAATAAAACTATTAAAGTAATCAGGAATCTGTAAGATAACAGAATTAATAATAAGTAGCTAGCACATCTGTAGGATCCATGATAATCAAATAACCCAATTATATGGTTCAATGCTTTAATTATAAAATAAATAAATCAGAAAAAAAATTACATACATACATATATATATACATACACACACATACACACACACATATACATACACACACACATACACACACACATATACATACACACATATATATATATCTACAACAGCATTAAATAAATTATAAATTATATAATCGACATACGTCGATAATTATTTGTCCAACCTAGAACAAGTTAACCAAAACCTTTACCAATTTACAGTCTTCCAAATAATCTAGAAAAAAATTTAATTAAAAAGTGCTTGATCCCGAAAAACTATCTACATATAGCAAATTTGACTGCTTTTCAAATGTACTCCGTAGCTTCCATGTAATTCCAAATATTCAAATATTCGCAGAAATAGCAAAGTTATAAAGTTAAGCCAACAATTCCAATTCGATCACAGCCGCCTACCTCTACATGTCCTAAACTAGAGATCCAAAATTCGTTAAATTATTATTTTCACGTTCAAAACAAGAATAATAAGAAATTTAATTTAATTTTACACTAAAACCTAAAATTCAAATTAATAAATTATTAATTTATACTTCTACAAGGATCTGTATATATGAATGCGATAATACGTTTTCCGCGGAACCAATCTACCGTGTAAATCGGAGGATGGGTGTATATGAATGAATGAATTCATCTGTGAAGGAGAAAACGAAAAGTACAGAATAACCACGATCATGCTTGTTTAGTTTCTATCCAATTTCGTCATATATTTATCCCCTCAAAATTTTGTTTTATGTATTTTATTTGTCTATTTTCTGTTTATTCTTTTTTAGTTGAAACTTGGAAGGGATAAATTATAAAACACTAAGCATGATCATAATAATCTATTCTCAGTTCTCACTCACGCAACAAGCGCAAAAACAAAAAATAGAAATGTATGTATATATTTAATATACTAAACCAAAACATATAAATGAAATGGTATTTTTTATTTTACGCTCCTCTCTTAACACGTTTACGCAAATAGAAACAGTTAAATACATATTTTATATAATTAAAATTTATTTCGGAAAAATATGAATTAAAATAATGAAAAACACTTATCTTAGGCATCCATTGGAATCAAAAAAGTCATACATATTGAAGATTTACATACACTGCGTACGTTGCGTTCAAGCAACGGTATCAAAATACATATAAACGAAAATTGTTATGTACATATTCTATACCATCACAAGCGCACCGTACACAGATTAAAATAAATATACAATACGTACAACTATTCACTTCACTTATTAAATTCACGCAAATTATTATTGAAATTATTATTTATTAAAATTATCAACTATATCAATATTATACTTTTTATTAGTTAATTAAAATACATTTAAAATAAATTATTTATTTATTTAAAGGAGAGACAAAAACACGTCCTTCCTCTACGACGATCAATCGCCGACCCCCGAAAAGCAAAGCACTTAGCACATGAAATAAAATAAGAAAAATGCGGCACTGGTAAAAACATATGTTTATTAAAAGAAACAACCCACGCCAATAACCAATTGTTTTCTTATTTTTATCTGATTTATAACTTAAATTAAGGATAATTTTACCACAAATCACTTTCTTTTCAACATAATTTACATTTTATTTTTTTATAAACACTTACTGATGGTACGAAATTTCATCTTGTAATTTTTGAGGCGTAATTAGCAGTTTTTCACGAGACACTTCATTTTATTAAATGTTTCTAATTTTTATTACTAAAATGATTCACTACACACAATCCACTAACTATTTTAATAATATTTTAATTATTTTGTAATTATTTTAATTAATATTTTCACGATTTTTTAAGAGCACAAAATTTAACGCGTCATTTAAAACAAAAACAAAAACTGGTTTGAGGGGGTTGATTCTTTGACATATGAGACCGCCATATGCATTTTTTATATAACCATCCTGCTCTTGCTTGTGACACATGAAACAGCAAATCTTATATGGGAAAATCTTTACATTCATTCTATAGTATATAATTCTATGATTTCAATTGCGAAGGCACATGGAGCTGGTGGTTCAGGGCAGTCAGATAGGATGTCATTATTTTTTTCAGGTGGCAGGTGATTCTTTGCCAATTTCGTAAAATAAACCTCACAACAGTCTAGCTCGAACTAGAGCATTTGTTTTCAAGATTACTAGATTTTTGAAAATAAATAACCAAATAGTGATATCTGTAGCAAAAAATGAAATTATACCGCTGTAATTTCATTTTTTGCTACAGATATCACTATTTGGTTATTTATTACGATTGTTATTGCGAAAACGTTACTTATTTGTCCTTTTATGTAATATAGAGTTTACTAATGACTAAAATAGATGGCATTGCGAATAAAAATTTTGAACATATTTGAATATACGAGTATTTGTAATAGTTTGAACTATTTAAAAGTATTTATCTCATCCTTTTGCTTTTTGAGAATTAACTTATAACTTACTTTAAATTTTATAAAACGCCAATTTGCATTAGGAAACTCTAACCCCGTACTGGAAAAACACAACGAACAACTATAAAAAAGCAATATTCTACTTTCTTTTCGAATTGTCTACATACTCTACCAATTATCGACATTATCTACACAAAAATCAATTGTCTACAATTTTCGATACCAACAAGTAGATAATTCTGAAATACGCGTAGACGCACAACACTGATCACACTCCTTGTAGATGTTTACTGAGTACATGAGAACCTTATATGTGCGCACTGTTTAATAAGCAGTGGTGCGAGAGAAAAACTACATAGCAGTATTAGTGTAACCAACACAATCTTCTGTAGTTTTTCTTGTAATGGTACCTCCGTTTCAGAATTTGTTGTTAAAATTGCTGTTGTTTTTGGCTATCCTCGTTAACAATTTTTGTTGTTATATTTGTGTCGTGTGTGTTCTGCATAGTGTGTATAGTATAGTGTGTAAGGCTGCGTACATACTTGCAGAAATAAAAATTGACGCACTCGCTTCCGCACTCTAAACCAATCAAATTTCGTGAAATGCTTTATGCCTTGCTTACTAGTTCCACACTCAAGTTGAAATATTTTTAACTTTGTTGTGGTTTTAATACATTAAGTACGATTCTGCAGAATTTTTTCCTCAATCGCTTCCGCAAGTATAAACGCACAGTAAATGTACATCCACACTAGAGTAACTTGTATCCGGTAACTTCTTTGTTTTATCCCCCTATAAAATCGGTTTTATTGCGGCGTAAAATCATCCAGCAAGAAACGAAGGAGTTACCGGATTCAAGTTATATGCACATGAAGAAAAATATTTTCGTAAATAAAAACGAAACAATGTGTACACGAAAAATAAAATAAAAATTTGTAAAAGCTATACAGTAACAAGTCCGTAATTATTATCATTATTCAGTATAGTATCGATTCTTGTTTTATTAGAAATAAAATTGTTACTTAAAAGGAAACTCCATAAGTTTAATTGATTAATACATGCTCACATTTATCTCAAGATTGCTGTGAAAAAATGGTGGAAAGGATATTCCTAAAAAAATTCCTTTCCTATCCTTCCTATTCTTATATGTAAACAAGCTGTCCTGTGAGCTATCTGGGACCCTTGTCCAGTGCCCTAATTCTCTAAGCAGTAAGATAATTTGTAAACGTGTAATTCTCGTCGTTCGCATAATTGCAAACCAAGATAAAATTTAAAGCGTTTACGATAAATAATGACAAAACTTAACACACTGTTATGATTTATGTAGATAAATATGAATTGAGTTGCCAGAAGTAGCGTTCCCATTTACATTTCAACATTAATTTTGTTTTAATTCACGAAGAATAGTTTAAGTTATTATGGATTGTGGGATGGGTAATTTTACAGGTGTAAATTTTATACAATAAATTATCTTAGCGTTTTTAAATCGTATTCTCTAAAAAATTTTGTTACTCATGATAAACCATTGACAACAAGTGAACAAGATAACATTAAACGTCATACCGAAATTTTAAATAATTTTTATATTAACTCTGGAAATATAATCTCTAGGAACGTAAATTATTGCATATACATCAAAGCCATCTAGAATCACACACAGCCCCCAAAATAATATTGAAAAATAGTCGGAGTCGAGAGTTATTTAACATCAAAATCAAGTTACGGTTAGATAAAGATATAAAACAAATCAAATGCTTGAAATGAGCATTACAACAGTCAAATATTTCTTTACTTTGTATGTAAAGGCGTATACAATGTAAGTCTATTTACAATTCATTCGCTGAATTTTAATTAATATTGCATATGCTAAACCATTTAAAGGATATTATTCTTTGTCCTAAGTACAAAATCACCTAATTCTGTAATTATTATTTACGATATGTTTGATATGAAATCCAATCAAACATGTCTTAAGCAGAACTTAATTTCAGTTTATTTCATTGTCGAAGACGAAGACCCTATTTAGCTTTCTTCACGTGCGAGTTAACAATCCCTAAGTATAATAGTCGGATCTCGGAATCCGGAATATTTTCTGTGATCCCGGGATTGTCTTACTAGAATTTTATAATTTAGAGTGAACTACAAAAAACTATTAAAACTCATAGAAACGAAGTCCATTTGGCTATCAAACTTAGTTAGTCACTGCGAGTTTTTCGAAGTCCACAAGTTCCTCATCCAATAACTGTTTTATTTGATTAAGTCCTCAATAAAACCGAAAATTTTTTATTCGAAACCATTTTTAGTTATTTGATTTAGGTCTAGATATGAAAGGACGTTCTTGCTTTTTACCTTGAGTTAATTTTTAATCTTAGTAAAATGTACGGGTTAATCTTTAGAATCGTTAACGAGTATGAGGTGTGACTTGAACTTGACCTGTTTGACCTTAGTGCTAGTTAAAAGTTATTTTTAACGCATAATATAATTAAATTGTGTAATCAAACATTCACAGGATTAATAAATATTCTAGAATTAAAGCATATAGCTAATAGTGCATCTAAATGAAATATTAAACATTTTCACTTTCTGAAAAATACTATCTACTAATTTAGATTTTCTATAAGCCGTCTTATTTATTGTACTCGTCGGTTTTCTTCTGTAAGTGTAATGATCTAGTAAAATATCACGAGTGCACAATAAGTTGAAAGTTTTGCCTGTTATGTGGTTTGAAAACAGATCCATAGATGTTGTTAAATCAGACACTTGAGTAAGTCTTCATGCTTCTAATTTAAACAGGTAATTTCTTTTATTTCTTACTTTAAATATAAAATTATAAATGACAAATTTATTTGTACTGGGGTATTTGTGAAAAGACTGGAGATAAAACGAAACAAAAGTATGGGTAGAAGTGAAGACAATCGAGTACAATATTCGAATACTTGAGTTTACTGAATGAATATTTTAATTCGAACTATGACTGTCCATTTTCGTAAGCTCATTCATTTACATTGTAAATTGAAATAATTTTATTATTTTTTTATGTATAAAATTACGCAGTTAATTTAATTGTTAGAGCTAGAGCTTCATTAATTCAGAAATAAAACTATAAACTAAAATATCAAAAATTTCAATTAATCATTAATAATATCCAAACGAAAATATTTGACACATTCAAATAAAGTTATCCCACGACAATCTACTTGTGAACCTTTTTGACATAAATTTATCCTGCCACTTTACATTTGATCATGAACAAAATTTGGAGAACGCGAATTTACTAAAACATTACGATATCCAATATAAACTAGCTGACCGGTGACTGAATAATGAGTCACGTGAATACATTTTATTGAATTTTTGGTTAAAAAATGATTAAGAAGATTTTTTAAGATATAAATTTGATGAACTTTCATCAAAAATAAAGTAAATTCGTATATTTTCCTAGTATATTTTTTCCTAGCGTTAGGAAATTTTCGGAAACCACCTGAGGTACCCGTTTCGGGTACTTCCCGGTGGAATTTTTCCGATTTTTCACTCAGCCTACGCACAGCGCAATATTTATGTCGACCTCATGTCGGATCATGTTTAGGGGTCATTTTAGGGTTGAGTATGAAAAAATTAAGAGTATTAATCTATAAAAGAAGACTTAGCCTTCTACGATAATTTGTTTCGTGTGTAAAAATTATCACTTTCACACTTTGCAATCTATCTTGGATTCTAGAGAATTAGGGTACAGTGCCTACAGTCCAGTTTCGGATTGAATAATAAATTTGTTATTTCAGTACAAATCCTAGCCAAATAACTTTATAACTTTATAACATCTAATTTGATTTATGTTAATGTTACTGATAACCTAATTTAAATTAACTGATTAAGATATTTTGATGTTGGGTGGAAGTATACATAATATTTGCAAATAATTTTGATTATACGAGTATTTAAGATCAACAATTTGTTTTGCTAAAAAAATAATTTAAGATTAAATTTTAATTATGGTAAGATGGAGTATCAGACTGATCGTCGTAGAGGAAAGACGTGTTTTTGTCTCTCATTTAAATAAATTATTATTAATATTTTAATTCAAGTCAGTTTAGGAATGTGTAGTGTGAGAGTGATGTGCTATTTTTGAGTGAGTTTTGTTCTTTAGAAGTTCACCTGTAAAAGAAATACAGGTGAATTGAGACAGTTATTATGAAAATTACGTTCAACACATATACAATCAGAGAAGTATCTTTTTATACTAATTTTCATTCTAATTATATAAAAGTTAATTATTTACTATTGTTATTGTTATTATAACTATTTACATATATGTGAATGGTAATTTATAATCGTATACATAGAAACTGACATTTCAAGGGAATTCCCTTTGTATGTACTTAAGTACATAAAATATTGGTACCCGAGAAACCAAAATTTCAAATTACAACAGATCGAATTGTAACTTACCCAATAAGCGAAAATTTGTATACTCAAAATGGGTTAATATAAATTGATAAATATATAAAATGTTAATGAAAGGAGGAAACAGTTTTCATTTGAGCTGAAATATGTTGGATCGTGTTATCCATTTGGGTTTTTATTTAAATTTAATTACATTTTCATAATTTATTTTAATAATTTTCACTTCTTTAAACAATTCTATAAATTGAAATTTTGTCGAAAGTCCTGATTTAAAACAATAAAGTTGTCGGCAAATATAATTCAATTTATTTTTATTATTATTTAAAATTTATTATTTATTTATTTTTTTTTTACATACCGGAAGGTCAGGGAAGATTGTGATTGCAACATTCTTGATCAGGGGGTCTATTTAATTACTTACGCTTTGGGTTTATCAATACAATCAAATATGTTAACGATCCAAAGACTTTTTGCTATGGAATGTTGTTTTTCGACGATCTTTCTGGTTGAATTCAGGTTATGTTTTAGTGAAGTTGTGTGAATGTTAGATATAAATTAACTCTGCTTTTAGTTGGATGAATTTAAATATAGGTACAACACCGACAATACCGAATCTAATTTTTTTTTTATTTTTTTTTTTTATTTTTTATTTTTTTTTTTTGACATTATTGACGGAATATTTAGATCATCATATGTATGATAATACTGCCGTGTCATTACGAACGTGAAGTCCTTCGGTTAGATGGTGTTGGATGGGAAGATAGGGCAAAATAAGGTTACAAGCAGTATGTGATGAGATGACCCATAGATGTGAATTAAATAACCTAACCAGTCTAGTAGGACTGATGCCGAATACATATGATGAATATTAGTATCCTTTACCTCAAACACAACTAACTTACATTAATTAACTAACAAACTCTAATCTAGAGTGTGAATTTAATTGAGATTAACATTCTAATATATTTAAGTAGTTAGAAAATGACTTTGCTGCGGTTCGCCCCAGTCGTTACTGTGACTAACATCCTTTCCTAACTAACCTTATCTGTTAAGGATGCAGGCAGGGCCCGGGCCCGCATGATGCTGAAATATTATTCGCATTCAGATATAATTTGTTATTTGATTGTTGATATTTCAGGATTATGGTAACGTACCTAGGATCGCCGTTATGGCTGGCCTGTACGCCTCTATCATATCATATCATATCAAATTTTAATTATGGTAAGATCTAACTTAACTTGATTTAATGTTTATATAACGTAAAATACGTGTATGTATGTATGTATTTATGTGTGTATGAATGTATTTAACACAAAAATAATTAGAAATATTTTTATACTAAAATTTTGCTATTTCAGCTTAAAACATTTACTTATATGTAACAAATTTAATTTATACTAATGGCACAAAATAACATCTTATATTGCTGTGTGCTAATGGTTGTGAGTATTTTTATACTATGGGTTTCTGTACTCTCTATTAATACAATTCTTTTAAATCCTAATATTTAGCTTAGAATAGTAATATTTTCTTAATGGTGAACTAATTAATTTAATAATGATAAAACTAATGTGATAAACTAATATGTTAATAGGATTCCTTTTTGCTATAGGTGACTTTTTTATGCTTGGTTATTTAGAAGCCGAAAACTAAAATAAGTTTTATTTTGAAATGGCTGAATATTAGAATAATGATTGTTTAACTGACCATGTAAGATTTTAAAATGATACATTAATCATTGTATTTCTTTATAGAGCTTTGATTTAGTTTGGAGGAATAGTGATACTAACTACAAATTAAATTTCAGGAAGTTCATGTCTAGCTTTGTATGAAACTAATATAAAATCTTTTAAATTTTATTACTAAAGGTAGAGTATCAGTCATGTCATGGAAGGCTATGAAATATTAATTACTGATTATTTAGTTTAGAATTGTGTTACTAACTATCGGCTATACCTAAGTGTTTGTAAGCGGGCCGTTTCTGTCCCACCTAATAAATCTATCCAGATCTATCCGGTTTTGTTATGTGTAAAAGGAGCTTACAGTGGTCCTGGCGTCGTCCTGGAGATCCTGTGTAAAAACTTGGTCGTACATTCAGAATCAATCATCCACTTATTTCGTCATTTCAAGGCTATTGTAAACAGTTATATTGTCAATTTGATTTTGACACTACAGATAGAAGAGGAAACTATTGGACAACAAATTATTAAATCTTGAAAATGCCTTGCTGTATTTGTTGTATCTTATAGATCCATGGCATTGCTTTCATTTAATCTAATTTTCAGTTTCGGTAGAAAATATTTAAGATATGTTTATTTAGGTAGACATGAAGATGATATAGTTACCGTATCTTTTTATTCGCTATCCCGGGCGGGCTATTGAGCGCTGAATAGGAAATTATACATCCGATATTCCGCTACTACACACGTGAAATATACCAATTGAAATTTATTTTTACATGAAGTTATAAACAACAATTAATCTTGCTGTGTTTTCAATTTATATTATAAGATTAAGTTTGTTATGGTTTAAGGGTTGTACAACATTTTTTAAACTTCCCATTGGCACCCGATAGCGGCGTTATCTTTTTATATTAATTTTTAACTAAAAACTTAGTTTTAACAAAATAGTGCGCTAAATATACGTTTTGACATAGAAAATTGGGTGCTCCGGATACAATCTATCGGGCGCTAATAAAAAAAACAGAGCAAGCGTTTGCTCTAGATAGGTTGTATAATTATTGCAGATTGTTCATCATAAAACTTATAATTTATTGTTTTAAATGAATTTGAGGGATTTACAAAAGATGGCGTAACTAGTATTAAATCGTAGTGCGCCACCTTGTAACTATATTCATGTTAAAGCATCATCATTTCACTCTAAAAATCAGTATGTTTCATTTCGCTGATAGCGTAAACAACATATTTGTTTGCTCTAACCATGTCAACCTTTGTGCCAACAACACACAATTTGCGGGAAGCGCTGCTTTTTTATTTTAATTTGAAGAAAATTGCAGGTGGTGGACATCGACTTCTGTGTGAAGTATATAGGGAGCATGCTCCATCAATAAAAACATGTGCATATCGGGTTCCGCCGTTTCAAAAGTGGCGATTTTGACACCAGTGACAAAGAATGCGAAGTGAGACCAATAAAGTTTGAGATTGCTGCGTTGGGGGCGTTATTGCATCAATATTCACGCCAAACTCAAGAGGAGCTCGCTGAAACTTTGCGAGTAACTCAATAAGCGATTCAAAACCGTCTTAGGACCATTAGTATGGTGCAAAAACAAGGAAATTGGGTTCCGTACAAACTCAAGCCAAGAGACGTCGAACGCCGTTTTTTAACGTGCGAACAACTGATCCAAAGACAAAATCGGAAGGGTTTTTTGTGTCGAATCGTGACGGGGACGAAAAGTGGATCCACTACGATAACCCAAAGACCAGAAAATCGTGAGGTAGCACGTCATTGCTTACGAAGGTGCCATAAATTGGGTCGCCTCAAAACAAGAGGAATTTTTTCGACACGATAACTAACGATGGACAATATTTGTTCATGATCGACATTTTATTTAATTTAATATCAAAGAGTATGTATATGTATCTGTATGGAAGTGCCAATAATATCGTAGAGGAAGGACGTGTTTTTGTCCGTGTTGTAAATAAATAATTTATTTTAAATGTTTAATGTTTAATTAACTAATAAATAAGTAATATTGATATAGCGTTGATAAATTTTAAATAAATAATAATTAATAAGATAGTGGTTTTCATTTTTTTCATCGTTTTAATACATACTTTTCCGAAATAAATTTTAATTATACAAAAATATATATTTTAACTGTTTCTATAGCAGTCATTTGCGCGATCGTATTAAGAGAGGAGCGTTAAATAAAATACCATTTCATTTATATGTTTTGGTTTAAATATATATTGAATATATATATAAAGGGTGTTTTTTTAGGAGTTTTGTTTTTCCGATAGATGTCGTTTTATTTTATGACAGTTGTTTTGACAGCTCAAAGTGGCATTTCTACTCAGTATTGTTTGGCAAATCATTATGAATAGGTTAACTCCAGAACAACGTTTTCAAATCGTGGAAATTTATTTTCAAAATCAGTGTTCAATTAAAAATGTTTATAGAGCACTTCGTGAATTTTATGGTGCACATAATCGTCCGTCAGAGACCACCATAAAGAACGTAATTACCAAATTTCGGTCTACATTCACTCTTTTGGATGCCAAGCCACCGACAAGAATGAGAAGAGTTCGTACAGAAGAAAATATTGCTGTCGTTGAGGCCAGTGTCGAAGAAAACGACAATTTATCGATTCGTCGTCGTGCTCAGCAAATTGGACTTTGTCCATCGACTTTATGGAAAATTTTACGTAAAGATTTGGGTTTGGTGCCATACAAAATTCAATTGGTGCAAGAATTAAAGCCACACGACCATCGTTTGCGCCGTGAATTCAGTGATTGGTCGTTAAATCAATTGAACGAAGATCCATTTTTTTACCGTAAAATTCTCTTCAGTGATGAGGCGCATTTTTGGTTAAATGGATACGTCAACAAACAAAATTGTCGCATTTGGAGCAAAGATAATCCACACGCCGTTCTAGAATTACCAATGCATCCTGATAAATGTACTGTTTGGTGCGGTCTATGGGCTGGTGGGATCATCGGTCCATATTTCTTTAAAAATGAGGAAGGACGACGCGTTACCGTGAATGGAAATCGATACAGAACCATGTTAAATGAGTTTTTGTTGTCAAATCTTGAAGATATGGATATGAATGAAATGTGGTTTCAACAAGATGGTGCCACTTGCCATACAGCACGTGAAACAATCGACTTATTGAAAGAAACTTTCAACGACAACATTATTTCGAGAAATGGTCCGGTGAATTGGCCTCCGCGTTCGTGCGATTTGACGCCACTCGATTACTTTTTGTGGGGATACGTGAAGTCATTGGTTTATGTGGATAAACCTCAATCGATTGACGCTTTGGAAACCAATATTCAACGTGTCATTGCTGACATACGCCCTCAAATGCTTGAAAAAGTGCTGGAAAATTGGACCTCCAGAATGACATTTGTGAAAAATAGTCGTGGTAGCCATATGCCAGAAATTGTGTTTAAATGTTAAATGCCAAAAAATTATCTACCAAATAAAAAAAAATTTTGGTCATTTCATAATTTTATATGTGTTTTATTCAAAAAAAAAATCGGCAACCTCTTAAAAAAACACCCTTTATATATAAGCATACATTTCTAATTTTTGGTTTTGCGCTTGTTTGCTGAGTGAGAACTGAGAATAGATTATTATGATCGTGCTTTAGTATTTTATAATTTATCCCTTCCAAGTTTTTCCACTAAAAAAAGATTAAACAGGAAATAGAAAAATAAAATACATAAAACAAAATTTTGAGGAGATAAATACTCGTATATGACGAAATTGGATAAAAACTAAACAAGCTGCTAACAAGCAGTTCTCATACTTCATATGGAAATATAGTGTTTCAAGGACTCTGTAGGCAGATTTTTGGATTTGGAGACTGTGAGTTGAGTTCTGTCATTTTTTAGTATTGGTCCGGTTTAAATCGTGGAGTCGCAACCAGTTTAACGTTGTTTGCGCTGATCTTTACTGGATTTGTATTTGTACTATGGAGTACTAATGATACGGAATGGAATCTCGTTTTGACTAATCCGATGCCTAATGCGATGTCTTTTATTATATGCAAGATGTTTTTCTCAAGTGATTTATAGTCAATACAATTTTTCTTACATATAATATACCGGCGGGTAGTTTCTCGTTAGATTCGATTTCATAAACCAATTTTGTATGAAAGCTTTTATTTGGTGTATTGATCCGTTTTGTTTTCGACTTTTGAATGGATGTGGTGCTGCTTTTGGTTGAAGAAGTGGGGAGAAAAGTGAGTTTTGGTTAAGTGGAACTACCTTTCTTTGTTAAAGATGCTCACTATAATGAGGATGAAATGGTAAATGCATATGTACTTGTCTTTGTTTTGATCGTTTCTGATTATTCTAGATGGTGATTGAAGGGTTGTCAGATTAATAATGATTCATCAAGATACGGATATTGGTGTGTAGGAGTCAGATTATTTAATTATTACCTCATTCATATACCTATATAGATTCTTGTAGAAATATAAATTAATAATATTTATTAATTTGAATTTTAGGCTTTAGTGTAAATTAAAAAAAAATGTAAATTAATTATATTATTATATTATTTAAAGTAAATTAATTAAAATTAAAATTCTTAAATTTCTTATTACTCTTGTTTTGAACGTGATAATAATAACTTAACGAATTTTGGAACTCTAGTTTAGGAGATGTATAGGTAGGCGGCTGTAATCGATTTGGAATTGTTGGTTTAACTTTATAACCTTACTATTTCAGCGAATATTTGAATTTTTGGAATTACAAATAGCTTGGAAGCTACGGAGTAAATTTGAAATGCAGTCAAATTTGCTGTACTTAGATAATTAAATTATTTTTTAGGTTATTTGGAAGACTGTAAATTGGTAAAGGTTTTGGTTACCTTGTTCTAGGTTGGATAAATAATTATCGATGTATGTCGATTGTATGTTTTATAATTTATTTAATGCTGTTGCAAAAGTTAACTATCGTAGATTAATTTTTAATATCTTATTTTAATATTTTCTGATTCATTTATTTTATAATTAAAGCATTGAACAATTAATTGAGTTATTTGATTATCATGGATCCTACAGATGTACTAGCTACTTATTATTAATTCTGTCATCTTACAGATTCCTGATTACTTTAATAGTTTTATTTAATTTTGGTTGAATTTGTGTAGGTATTGGGAATTCTAAAGCTGTGAAAAACTTTCATTATTAATACATTACCTTACAGATTTCAGATTAGCTGTTTTTGGAACCAGTTTTCGTGTGGTCATTTTCTATTTTTATAAAGAAATCTATCGAATTAACATTCAACAGACTTAGAAGTTAGTTACGAAGGCCGTGCGTGCCTTTCCTGCTTTGATACTACAATATTTGGATTCGATTTATTTTATTTGTTTAAGAGAACCAAATTAATTTAGTTAATACTAATCATTACTTTACATTTATTTTATTCAAGTATAATTTTATTATATCGTATATTGTCCTAAATAATCAATTAACTATTGTTTCAGGAAATTCTATTGTAAGTTGTGGAGTTGCAAGAGAAGAGAATTAAATTAATACATTTTTATATGATTTAGGTAGCAGGAACTTATTAATTTAGTATTAGATTTCAGGAAACCTGCAGATTCTTGTGAAATAATATTTCTTTGTATTTTTAAAATAATTGCTGATAGTGTAGATTAGAATTATATTGTCATTGTGTTACTACCTCTCGACTTTATCTAGGTGTATGTAACCGGGCCGATTCAATCAATCAATTTTGATTAGGAAGCCGGAAATATTAATATAGAATAAAATCTAAGGTAATTTCTAGATATATATGAAATAATAACATTTCTCTATAGGTTGCTGATTTAAAGAAGCAATTATTGATGCCCAATACCATCATTAACCATTTAACTTATTAAATCTTTACCCTTCCCCTAGTGGTTTAGTACTGTGTTGTCTTTGTGTTACTAACTATCGGCTATACCTAGGTATCCGTAACCAGGCCGATTCTGTCCCACTTAATTAACCTATCCAAAACCGAAGGATTTTGTTATATTAGGAGGGTACGGTGGGCCTGGTGTCACCCGGGTAGCTCCTGTGTCACCCGGGTAGCTCCTGTGTAAGAACTTTGTCGTACATTTAGAATCAATTAATCAGAATCAGTATTATTTAGGAAGCCGGAAAGTATTAATTTACAATTTAATTTCAGGAAAGCTACAGATGCTTGTGAAATAATATTTCTTTGAAATATTAATTGTTGATTGTGTAGATTAGAATTGTGTTGTCATTGTGTTACTAACTATTGACTTTATCTAGGTGTATGTAACCGGGCCGATTCAATCAATCAGTTTTGTTTAGGAAGCCGGAAATTATTAATGCAGAATTAAATTTCCGGAAATTTCCAGATGTACGTGAAATAATAATATTTTTTTATCAGGTTACTGATTTAGAGAAGCTATTGTTGAAGACCAATACCATCATTATCCATTAAACCTATTAAGCCTGTATCCTTCCTCTAGTAGAATAGAAGTAGATTAGAATTGTGTTGTGCCGTACGATCGCTAGGTGTCTGAAACCGGATCGTTCTGTCACAAAAAAAAAAAAACTTTCCTATCCTTCCTATTGTTATGTGTAAGCAGGCTGTAGGAATAGGCCCGGCGTTATCCGGGACACTTGTCCAGTACTTGGTCCTATAGCCCAATAAATCAATCAAAGAGTATGTATATGTTTTTGTATATTTAATTTTACATGTATATATGTCTATGTATATGTATATGTATATGTTTATATATATGTATAAGTATATGTATATGTATATAAATATGTATATGTATATGTATATGTATCTGTATCTGTATATGTATATGTATATGTATATGTATATGTATGTGTATGTGTATATGTATATGTATATGGATTTGTGTAAGTATATGTGTAAGTAAAAACCTAAATTTAAGACAATACCTTTTGAAAATAGCCTAAATTTTAAACACGAATTACAAATAACTATAAAAAGTGACTTAAGCTAGTTGGCCCTAGATATATATATATATATATATATATATATATATATATATATATATATATATATATATATATATATATATATATTTATATATATATATATAAATAGGGGTCATTCCATTATATTTCAAGGAACCGCCCAAAATGACCTTCTAAATTTCAATTCTTGTTCTTTTTTATTGTTGCTCTGATAAAAAAAAGACACGTTTATTTTTATTTTTCATTTTGACAATCGAAATTCCAGTTATTCGATATGTCAGTTTGAACAGCTTTCGCACTTTTAATATTGTGTCTATACATAAAATGTTGTATTTTCCGTTCTATAAAAGATATTGTTTTCGATTTTACTACGTTAGAAAGGTGAAGTACCGTTATTTTCGAAGTTATGGCAAGATATATGTGCGCACGGATTTTCACCGCTAGAGGGCGCAGCTACCAAAATCTTAATACTATTTATACAGGGTTTGAAAGGTAGGTTCAGCCTTTTAAACAAGCTATAAATCATATTTACACTGCATTTAGTTTGGCTGCTACATGACTTTAAAGGGCGACATATATGCTATTTCTAGAAATAACTTTGATCACAATTAAGTAGAGCTTCAAATGAGTTTAAAAGCAAAACTTTATGTTACATAATTTGAGCACCAGAGGATTTCAAATTTAAAATTCGCATTTAATTTTCTCTTTTAGGAAAACAAATATGTAACTTAAATGCAATTTTAATGTGTTTTAAGTTTTAAACCTGAAAATCCAATATTTTAAATGAAATTTGGAGAGGGTGCTTGATAATAATGGAATTTTATCGGTGTTTTATAGTAAAATAACTTGGGTCTAATTATAACAGCGAGTGAGCTGTTATATGTAGGAAAGCCAACTTTGTTTGTTAGAAAGTTTATTGTACCGGATGAGTCACGGCTAAGGTAACCTAAAACACAACGCCCGTATCATCAAAATTGCACTAGCATGACGTAATTTATTAGCCGTATGGGTTAAGTTTATTGTTTATTATGTTCGTTATATTACGTGAGTCACTTTATTTTACTCTCTAAGGTACGTATCTCATCTCATCTTTAGTATAATGTAGTTTAGGTAATTTTCGTGATTTAAGGTCTCTACTCGAATATAGATTTTTTGTATCGAAGCATATGGTTCGATATGCCTCTTCCAATGTTTGCTATTGTCAGCTATAAGTAGATCTGACGGCAATAAAAGATGTCACATTTAAAACTTTTACAGTTTTCAATATAAATAGATGAATAAATGTTTACTTTACTTAGTTAATACTTAACAGTAAACGACGTAGTAGTGCTCTTGTAAATTTTTAGGTGAGATATTTCTCGTAAAGTAAAAGATGGTGAATAGGCCATTTTTCTTTGAAAATGAGCAAGGAGCCGCCGTTACTGTCAATGGTGAGCGCTACCGCGCCATGATAAACGATTTTTTGTTCCCGGCACTTGAAGAGGAGGACATAGGCAACATTTGGTTTCAACATTTGGTTCTCGGATAAGTTGCATAAAACTAGCATTTTCTGTTTTTTACTGCGACCTCTATCAAGATCAGGAACACTAACAAAGTCGTGGGTTTCAGAAAGCTGACGACTGATACTTCTGTAGAATTCCTCTAATAATGTAATTGTTTCAGGAGAGACTCCAGATCTAGTTTTTCAGTTTAAGTCCTGGGAAGCTACCATGTCCTTGGCCTTTGATGAGATTTTTCGACATCCATAATTTTAGCCACTGACCAATTCTCTGGTAACAAAGTTAGGAGGAACATTCGATTTGCGTATGATGTCCCTTACCGGTTGTATGCTTCCATAATATTGTTCATGAGCTCATGATCGACCACCATCTGGCTCATCTGGCTCAAATATTGGTGATATTTTTGGAACCGGTATGCGTAGCACATTTTCATAAGTGAGTTTTACTACTTTTCTAGTTGTTTTTTGTTATAACCTGGCTCAATGAGCCTGTGTTTATTTGCTGGTGATCCACCCAATCGTATACATATTTCAGAGAACTCTTCCATATAACCTTCTCGGAACATTTCCGTTGGAAGCAGTGATATCGGCTCCGATTGATTTGAAGAAGACCCAGATGATGATGGAAGTTGACTTGCAAATTCGGAAGCTGGGTTTGGTATAATTGGTACATCGTTTAATTTGTATAATTTTATGCTTTATATTTATTATAAATCGCGGTTTAAATACTTTTTGGCTTTTTCAGCTAATGCTTCGCTAACGGCTCTAGATTGTTGTTTTATATTTTTATGATTTTCCAATTCAAATGGATTATAACACTGTGGGTTTACCATCTTTTACTTTACGAGAAACATCTCACTTAAAAATTTACAAGAGCACTACTACGTCGTTTACTGTTAAGTATTCACTAAGTAAAGTAAACATTTATTCATCTATTTATATTGAAAACTGTAAAAGTTTTAAATGTGACATCTTTTATTGCGGTCAGATCCACTTATAGTTGACAATAGCAAATATTGAAAGAGGCATATCGAACCATATGCTTCGATACAAAATATATATATTCGAGTAGAAACCTTAAATCACGAAAACTACCTAAACTACATCATACTAGAGATATATAAAACAATGAGATACGTACCTTAGAGAGTAAAATAAAGTGACTCTCATAATATAACAAACATAATAAACAATAAACTTAACCCATACGGCTAATAAATTACGTCATGCTAGTGCAATTTTGATGATACGGGCGTTGTGTTTTAGGTTACCTTAGCCGTGACTCATCCGGTACAATAAACTTTCTAACAAACAAAGTTGGCTTTCCTACATATAACAGCTCACTCGCTGTTATAATTAGACCCAAGTTATTTTACTATAAAACACCGATAAAATTCCATTATTATCAAGCACCCTCTCCAAATTTCATTTAAAATATTGGATTTTCAGGTTTAAAACTTAAAACACATTAAAATTGCATTTAAGTTACATATTTGTTTTCCTAAAAGAGAAAATTAAATGCGAATTTTAAATTTGAAATCCTCTGGTGCTCAAATTATGTAACATAAAGTTTTGCTTTTAAACTCATTTGAAGCTCTACTTAATTGTGATTAAAGTTATTTCTAGGAATAGCATATATGTCGCCCTTTTCCCTAAATTTAATTCACATTCACAACGAAAAAAATGAAAATTTTGTAATTTTTCAACTTTAAAGTCATGTAGCAGCCAAACTAAATGCAGTGCAAATATGATTTATAGCTTGTTTAAAAGGCTGAACCTACCTTTCAAACCCTGTATAAATAGTATTAAGATTTTGGTAGCTGCGCCCTCTAGCGGTGAAAAGCCGTGCGCACATATATCTTGCCATAACTTCGAAAATAACGGTACTTTGAAATTTTTAATTTATTTGTTAACCATAAATATTCACCTTTCTAACGTAGTAAAATCGAAAACAATATCTTTTATAGAACGGAAAATACAACATTTTATGTATAGACACAATATTAAAAGTGCGAAAGATGTCAAAACTGACATATCGAATAACAGAAATTTCGATTGTCAAAATAAAAAAAAACACTTTTCCATGCCAATATTACATAAGGACCACAAAAAAAACAAAAAATTAATATCTAAGAGAGAAATTTTGAAAATTGCAAGAAATTACCTGAAATATAATGGGATGATATATATATATATATATATATATATATATATATATATATATATATATATATATATATATATATATATATATATATATATATATATATATATATATATATTGGATATATATGGGATGTTATATATATATTGTGTGTGAATTTACATTATCTTACCTGGATAAGAGATTAGAAGGATGGTCAAGGCGACAATAGTAGCCTGGACACATCCCCATGATGACCAGGACCTCCTCCCAGAAATTTGGTGCATTTCAGAGCTACACGATAGTCGGCCTCCGCCGATCGGGCTCCTTGTTATTTTTCTCTGCGTGAATCATTACACAACAAAAACAACTACAATTTTTCCGTGGCTTTTGAAAACTATTTCTCGCGGTTTTTAAGACGTTCCTTTTTGTGAGGAACAAACATAATCAAACAATTTCTGAATTTTTTTTTTAATAAAGCTTCATGTGTTAAAAATTAAATATTTAAAAAACTATAAAAAATAAAAACAATTAAAAACAACAAATTCACATAAAAAATCACGTTATTCATTATTTTTCAAAAAACGCAACAAATTGATTATTTAATTTTTCTTTAATTTTTCACATTTTCCTAATCAACTTCACTTAAATAATTGAAATTCACTAAATAAACAAAAAAAACATTTTCCACTTAAAATTATATAATTTTATTTTCTGTCGCTTGACAGTTTCTCAATTAACAAATATATTTAACAAAATAATATTGAACCCGCCGATAAGTAACCGATATTTGTAAATTATTAGTTGAATTTTCCTCCCTAACCGTAAAACCAATCCGGCGAGAAATACTAAAAAGGACGGAAATTTTCTCCGCGACGAAATGCAATTTTAAGTAACGCGAAATTTTCCCTTATTGTCAAAAATCACACGATAAAAATCACTTTTCCACTTTATTTCCTTACGTTTCTAACTAAAAAAATTAACTAAAAAATCTAATATTTTCAAATATTTTGTTAAACGTGTCGTGTATCTTTCTTACAAAACAATCAAAACCGTTTCACTCTTTTCGGGATTTACATTTCAACTAAAGTTGTTCTGTCGCAGTGGTGTGCTGATCATACTATTTTCAACACACACTACTTTATAAATCAAAAATCCATACAGTTGTAAAACTTCAGTCGCACACACGTTAACATTCTTATATGAATCGGATATGCGATTCATATAACAAACAACTTATATTAAAGTGAAATAACAATATGACCGAATGTAACTCCACACTAAAAAAAATTAAAATGCGACATATTTTATATACATCCAGAAATAGTGAGGCAAAGAGAGATAAATACATAAGTATAGTTGATTTTATAATGAGAAATTATTTATATAGGTTCGTAGGAAATTGGAAGGATTTGTAATTTTTCGAATGTATTTGAAATGTGATTCTAACAATGTAATACAATGAAAATTTGAGAGAATTAAACGTATGGGGAAAAATTAGCTTTCATAATATGTTGTCAAATAAAATTGTAATTTATTCAATTTGTGTTCTAAAATCTTAACAACGAAATAGGTAGACAGATACCAGATTTTAGATTCTGGGGACGTAGGTATTTGACTTGCAAATTGCAAATACCGTTAAAACTTTAACTATGATCCAAATATTTTTCATGAATTCGTTTATTACAAATAATATGCGATTCGTGAATCGTGGTTATAAAATCAATTTAATTTCCATTTCTCTTTTAGTTTATTATTCTGTGAATCATCGAATAGCATAATGTAGTGAGTGGCGTGAAAATAATTTTCTGTTTTATTTTATTTTATTCTGTACATTAGAATATTATTGATCTCATATTTTTCGGTACAAATAAAAGGTGGTAGTTAAGTATTGTTAAGGAACTAATAAAAAAAATATGTCTTTCCAGAATTATGGTAATTTACAATACAACAAATTAAGAAAGTCATAAGTAATAGCCGAAATTTTTTCTACGTAAATAGCCCATGACCATGACTCCATTGGTCATAATTGGTCAAACACCTGAAATTTTTGTTATGTATTTACTGTTAAAAGGCAACATAGCAATATTGTTTGACCTAATAGGCGTGTTCTTATTTCGTCATAATAATTAATCCTACAGAAAATAAGCACATTTTTATTTTTTAATTTGTTAAGACTCAAATGTAATCATAGTTGGCAACCCGACCCCAAGTATTGTGCTTAGAGTATTATATATCGGACAACAACTCCGCCGGTAATACCGCATTTATTTTCACAATTGTTATACCCAAATTGTTATATATGTGACCAAAAATGTGCTAATTTATGTTTAAAATGCTATTTTGCACGGTTAATAAACGAGAGCAGTAGTTTTGGAATATAACGCTTTACCCTTTGCAACAATTTGCTATTTTAAGACTTGTATGTCTCTTTAAAATTAATAATTAAGATAATTTAGGAAAAATAATAACACTTTCATATGTACTACTAAGCTATATACAAACGTACATATATAAGCAACATTTCTCGAGAGCTTTTTATCGTTAGCATGTATGGTAATCTAATTAATTTGAAGGCTTTAAAAGTACGTTAAGACTAGCCTGTTAATGGTCTCTGCTGGAGCCAATCGTCGATGCTGTGGGAATTTCCAAACACTTTTTTATATTAGAAATTAAAATCGAAAAAACATAATTATTGAATTATAATAAAAGCAATTTTAGTGATAATAAACCTTTATAAGGTAAGCCTTTGCTACAAATGACACACGCAATATCTCATGATTTTTGTGAATCCTACAGATTAAGATATAACCAGAGATTGCTCTACTTGTCCATGAAGTCCGTCAACGACTGTATTTCCAAGACATTAAATAAAGTTACTGGTGTTTGTAATAGCTGTAGCAAATTCCTCTTTGTATTCTAGTAAAATACTACTGATAATTTCCGAAAAGTCTAGCAATGATCATAATCACAACATAAATGGTTTAATATCTGCTAACGCTATGCTCCAATAAAGTGTCAAACATAAGAGAGAGTAAAGAGAAACATTCTGAGGCACCATTGTTCGTCACATTTACGGTACAGACATCGCCAACCAAATACTAGGAAATACATTCACAGAAATTTGTAATGCACATTAGAGCCCTGCATCGGATAGTAATATCCGCGGATATCCGCAATGATATACTATCCGTGGATTAAAGCGGATGTATTCGCATTAATTTCTGGCGGATGGGTGTGGGAAGCAGATTTAGAAATCTCATCCGGATTATCCGCACGATGGATTATCCGCACCGTTGTGGATAAACCTTTTGTTTGTATACACATCCGCAGGCATAACAATTTCGAATTGTTTTTTCTTTTACCTTACATTGACAAAATTATACATTGTAGTATTGTACTAACCACTTGACGTGTATGGTGAGTCGCATTTTCTCTCTTTGCTACGCCCCGTCCCCCAAAAAATCATACAGACTTCTGATCAAAATTAAACAATCGGTTCCTAAAATACTGGTGGTCGTACCAATCATGCAAATTGGCTGAAACAGAATACAACTTAAACTCTTGTGTGTTCAGTGGTTGAGACTTAACGTAAAGCAAATTCATAAAAAACGATTTTTCGGATGCGGATAAGCGCGGTTGCGGGTTTTAAATTTTTTTGCGAGTGCGGATGTGGATAAATTTATATTTTTTCGGCGGATGTAGATACGAAAAAACTCTATTGCACATATTAGATTCACACGCCGGACTTCTGGTGATCGACAATGTACCATAATCCAATCTGTATTATTTGTTCTAATTTACAATGAGATTGTTTATTCAATAAATTGGTGTATATGTTACGGTTAATTGCATAATTGGTTATTATGTAATTAGAAGAAAGAAGATATAATTTTGTTGATTATTTAATTTTGAATAATTAATGAGATTACCGATGGTCAGGTCTTATTAATTATTAGAGATAATGCTTTATGGAATATTGTAAAAGTAATTCTGATTTATTTAATCTTTCTATGACTTTATATATAAAAATAACGCTATATCAGAATAAAATTATAACTCATAAAAGTGAATCAACTTATGTTAAAAATGTGAATATGCAAAATGAATTATGATAATTCGTTCATAATGTATTAACACGTTTAAGTAAATTGATTCACGTTGTTGAGCATATTAAATTACAGAAAATTATATGTTAAATAAACTGTTCGGTTGAACATACATAATTACCAACTGCGTCGGTAAATATCGTACGATACATTTTTTAAAATTATTCACTTTTATCAGTGATTATATAAAATTGCCAAACCCCGTTGGTAAATGTGATAAAGATGAAAGTTTAAACCTATAATAATAATAATTCATTATACCCTGATAAATGCAATCAAAAACAGCTCTATTTGTAGTCTTATACAAAAAGTTTGTAATTAGGTGCAATATTTAAAATCGTTCCTGTATGCTAATGCGAATATATACAATAATATAATAATACAATAATAGTATGCTAATGAGAATATATACCGGCACTTACTCTCCATTGACGTTGTATTCAACCACAGAGAAATCACAATCAGAGACCTAAACAAAATTAAAATTCTGTGATAAATCAATTTCTCGATGTCGTTACAAATGGAAAAATATCTCTAGCGGCTGTTTATAGAAATGCTTAGCTAAAACTCAAACCCCATTTTGGTGTATTTGCTCAACATACACATTTTCCGCTCAATATCTCGACCTATTTGACTTTAATTTATCAAAGAACAAGTTCAAAAATATACTTAAATTATTTTTTAAATTTTTAATTGTTAAATCAAGATTTGATTTATATTTCTGTGTTTAAATTTTCTTTATTTTATTTTTTTTAATATTTTTGCTTTAAATTAAATTATCTGATGTCATACATGTAAATCACAGAATAGATTTCTTTAAATAAATAAATAAAAAATAAATAAATAAATATATTTTTTCAATACTCGCACGTACAAATAAAAAATATTATATTTGTTTGTACAGTACAGCACCTAAATTTTCTTCAAATTTTTGTTTATTTGTATTCTACTATGAAAGTAGTGTACGAGTATGGTGTGTTTACTATGAGCAAAAAGTAACAAACGAAAAAAATAAACAATGCTTCATTACATATGATTTATACCAGTGCCTTCTATAGTACTGGACTGTGACAACATTCATTTTTTGCTGATGACGTCAATTTAAGTCGGCAACGAGAGGTCAGCCTCAGCATAATTAAGTAAAAATAATACACATTGCCTCCTTATTACGAAGGCAAAAAATTTCACAAAGTTAACAAAAATCTAAATTATTATATAATAAATTAATAAATTATGAACAATTTAAGCCTAATCGATTTTCTTAATTCATAAATTAAATCTTTCATACCCATATTCAAAAATATTTAGAGTGAAATTAAAGAAATTCGCCTATTTAGATAACGAAATACGAAGTTTTAGCGTATTCTACTACAAAAATATAAATACAACCGCGAGAGAGCAGAGAATATTATATGATCATTTTGTTTATTTTTTGTGTATCCTATATACCATATTACCATTTGTATATTTTTGAATAAAAAATTAAAAGAAATAAGGATTTCAGTATAATATGTAATAAAGACTTGATATCTAAATTATAAATTAGCTTTTTAGTCGTGATTTATTTAATTTTTATAAGAAAAGACTACCTATAACGAAATTCAACAAAATCACTTTGTACATAAAAAAACAATAAACAATACTTATGCGAGGGATAAAACGACTAAATTATAAAAAATGAGAGATTATGACAGTACGACAGTATTTTTCATAGAAATAGAATGAATGTAAGCAACTGTTAAGCGTGTCACAAATTGTTTTACAACACAAATAACTCATCCATATGATTCGTTGAAAATTGGGAGTATAGAAAATAGTAAAATCCACATGTAAAACAAATTTTGGAAAAAATAAACATACTCCTCCTTTGACAGATTTAGAGAGACTGATTTTTTTTAAAAGTAATTGTTCATGTTTCTTATTTTGCTGCCATCTGGAAAATATGCGTGTCGTCATCATTTGGTGTAAAAGGCCAGTAGTTTAAAAGGCATTGTTTATACATAATGAAATGAAAACCCACACGCTCGTATTATGTACATCTATATTCCTATATATACATATACTATTTAAAATAATATGAGTACACGATCGAGATTCGTTTTGGTTTAGATATATACAAATTAAATACTTGATCATGAAAAGGATTGAATCTGTTTAGGTGTATGTAGCTACATTGAATATAATGTTTTGGTGTGCTACATGAAATGTAAATGAAAAATTTTAAGATAAAATTGTTGATTTACTGTCAGTTTATCGTGAATAATTTATCGTGAACAATTTATCGTAGAACAATTTATCGTAGAACAATTCATCGTGGAAACAATTTATCGTGAACAATTTATCGTAGAACCGTTTTCGTAGAACAATTTATCGTAGAACAGTTTTTCGTGGACAATTTATCGTAAACAATTTATCGTAGAACAGTTTATCAGGAACAATTTATCGTAGAATAGTTTATCGTTAACAGTTTATCGTGAACAATTTATCGTGAACAATTTATCGTATAACAGTTATCGTAAAACCGTTAAGGCTGAACTATAGATAGAATAAAAAGAATTAAAAAAATAACGTAAGAAACAAAGACAAAAATTTATTATTCCAACTGACGTTACGGCCATAGATGACATGACATATTAAGTTCATTCATATTTTTTTGTGATATGTTTCCTACAATAATGAATGAAACTACGACATTTTTCAGAATAAACGTATTTATATCAACAAATATATGTTTTTAAAATTATAAAAATTATTTATATGCGGGTAAAAACACCACAATTCGATAAATTATTTTTTTAGGTTAGGTTTAGAAAAATACAATTCAACAGAGTATTGAAAATTATTTTTGATATTATATTCATATTAGTATATATATATATATATATATATATATATATATATATATATATATATATATATATATATATATATATATATATATATATATATATATATATATATATATATATATATATATATATATACATGAATATTTTATAAATAGAAAAGATAAAACACACGAATATTATAAAATCCCCTTATATAAAAAAATAAACATGCATATTATATTCAACGCACTAAAATTTATTTGGGTTTTGTTGTTGTAGTTATTAAGTTTTTTATTCTTGGACGAAAATTTTCGCTCGGTTATTCTTTTTAAGTGACAGCAAAAATGAAAAAAAATGAAACGCAATTTCTGTTATTCTTTTTATATTCATTATTCTCAGTATAGTCGAATGCATGTAAATCCTCTCTTTCGCTCTCTTACGTTATTTTTTTTATTTTTTTTATTCCATCTATAGTTCCCACTTTAATCGTAAGGACAGTTTATCGTATATCACAATTAATGTCTTGAATTTGAAATATGTATCTTAAAACATAAAAAAATTTCCAATGTGTATCGTATAAGAATTATACGTTGAAATTGGATATGGTGAATGGAAATGGGACCCTTTAATGATTTTTAGAAGAAGTCCCAAAAAATATTTTTCTAACATACAAAATTTTGGTAAAGCGCCATCCCACAAAGAATATTTAAACAAATTATTACATTAAAAGTAAAATGATGCCAAATGCCATCTCACAATGAATAATTTAAATGAGTTTGCAGTGACAACAAGTGCCATCTCGCCATGACTAGCTTAAATGAATTTTCTATAATAGCTGTATTCGTTTGGTAATTTTACAACACAATTGAGAAAACATTTGAAAATTGAGAAAAAATTTAGCTAAATTGAAAAAAAAAATAGATTTACAAAAGTTAAATTGAATTTTTAGTTAAAAGCTTACCAATCGGAGATAATTTTAAGATTTTTTTTTCAAACGTCGGTTATTTATAATCAAATAGCTTTCTAAACAAATTTCAATTTAGCTAAATTTTTTCTCATTAGATACATGTGTTGTAAATGTACCAAGCGAATACAGCTAATAATATCGCCTAATTTTTTACTATTCTTCTCATTATTTTTGATGCAAGATACTTGTCAAAAAAGACAAACAAAATGTCAGTACGTAATAACGTAACAAGTAAGTAAGTCTAAGTAGTACAATGCAAATATAATATATAAATAATCTAAATTTTTCCTTTTATCTTAAAGGTAAATTCCTATTAGTATGATGTATATTAATTGCTAATTTGCTTGTAAATACAAAACAAGTTCGTGGTTGCAAGTGTTGATATTTTCTTTTATTATTTTGCTCTTCCAATTCTTTGTGGTTTTGTTTTCTTTTTATTTTCAGGAACATATTCTAACGGTCATGAACACTTTAGTTTCGAGTCTTGGATGCTCACATCCCCCGACCTATCACGATTTGCTTTCATTGAACGCAAATTGATTCGAACGAGGCTCGGTCCAAAAAAGGAGAGTTTTATGTATAGATAAATGAATGAATTACCGGAATTTCTGATCTTTCCAAATACGACGTAGGTAATCAAATTTTTTAATTATTTTCGATTGACATCTTGAAGACATGTTTTTAGACAGAAAAACCGGAGAACTAAGCAGGTATATATCCGGCTTATCTAGAGAAATATTATTTAGGCTATCAAATTCATTAAAATTAAAACTATATCAATACTATATCTGTAACAATAATCACATTACTCATACTACTTATTTGGCCAGAAAAGTACTCCACAAAATTATGATTTTAAAAATTTTGGATTCAGAAAAATAATGGTTGTTTAGTTAAAGTAATCCTGTATTTGTTAACTTGAAATGAACCAAAATTTTCAAAACGAGAAATCTGAAATTGATAATATCGTACATAACCTAACTTTTACAACTATGCCTACTTCAGATTAATTTTTAAATATTTTATTAATTGTAAAATGAAAATGACAAGTTTTGTTTTGCCTTGTATTTCAATAAATAAAACAGGTAAAAAAAACTTACGTTAAAAACACATGAAATTAAATAATAAAAAGTCAATTCAATTAATCCAAAATTGATGTATATGGCTAAAACATTACATTTAAGAAATTGCTTCTAAAAAGTCCAATGAATCCGTGGTATTATACGCAGAAACAATTTGACCGATCCTCTCCCATTTATCCAAATATCGTTTTTGCGTCGGGCTCCCAGTATCCGATTGGATAAAAAATTAGTGATAAAATATTTCATTTTTGCTTTGTTCCGTTTTAAGTGTATTTTATTGATGGATGATGCTGGTGTACCAACTCTGCAAAACCTCGATGCCAGCCTTCGATGTGGTTGTTAGTTTTGGACAATTCCAAACTGTTGAATATGTTACACATTTTTATTGGAAACAAACCCTCTTTGATGGTACCCCATATATCGGTATATCCAATAAATTGTTTTTCAAAGTATTCGAGAAACCATTCACAATTTTCTGGCATTGCGGTTGCTACTTTGATAAAATAGTCTTTAACATCTTCCTCTTTAGCATATGCGAATGCAGCTACCATCCGTATCCGTTTTGGCAATTTAGAATCTAAATCGTGAAATTGTCTATATAAGCATTGCTTGAAATGGAAATAACAAGCACGAACGGCAATATCCGGGAAACGATTTGAAATGCATTAATTGCTGCCCGTTCCAAATCAGTCAGTACAGTAATTGGTTTTAAAGATGGTTCAAAACTCTTTCAACTTTTCTAGCCAAAGTACCTATGTTGCTTGAGACTTATTTCATAGAAAAGCATATACCAACGGGATGGATTTATTATTTTTTATTACATGGATCGTATACAGTTGCTGAAATAATAAAAGACAAGTCTTAAACGTTCCGTATGAGTACCATTCTGGATATTGAGCAAGCAATAACAAATTACGCTGTGTGGTAAATATCATCATGCGACTTTCGTTGTTGCCCAAGTCAAAAAGTAAAAAAAATTCTCCTTTATCGGTAATTTTAAAGTTATCTGACACGACCAATTCTTCTAATGATATCGGATTGTTAGGAAAACTTGTTTGTTGATAACGAATTCGTCGAATCGTTCGTTTCAATAACTATTTGTAGGATGTTCTGCAGCAATAGAAGTAGATGCTTCTGCGTATAGGGAAGCTACAATCTGGTGGACTTGCCGCAGTTTCCTTTTTAAAAATTAGGAATTTTTATTTTTAGTTTTAATAATCAACGACAAGGCACTAATAAAGCCAGAAACGACCTGCTGATATCTATTTTTTTATAATTTTTTTTATATACGCGTATACCGGGTGATTTTATTAGCTGAAACTTTCAAATATCATTAACTTCTTCCAAAAATCATTAAAGAACCCCATTTCTGTCCACCATATCAAATTTCATCATAATCGCATTTCTATCCACCATATCCAAATTCATCATAATCGGTTAAGAAATTACCGAGTTCCGTCCCAGATGGCCATATACCACAACTTCTTCCAAAAATCATTAAAGAATCCCATTCCATCTACCAAATACAATTTAAACATAATCGGTTAAGAAATTACCAAGTTTCGTCCCAGATGGCCATATTTCAGAACTTGTTGTAAAAATCATTTAAGAATCTCATTTCCATCCACCAAATCCAATTTCATCATAATCGGTTAAGAAATTACCGGGTTTCGTCCTAGATGGTCATATTCCAGAACATCTTCTAAAAATTATTGAAGAATCCCATTTCTATCTACTATATCCAATTTCATCATAATTGGTTAAGAAATTACCGAGTTCCGTCGCAGATGGCCATATACCAGAACTTCTTCTAAAAATCATTAAAGAATCCCATTTCTATCTACCGTATCCCATTTCATCATAATCGGTTAAAAAATTACCGAGTTCCGTCCCATATGGCCATATTCCAGATCTTGTTGCAAAAATCATTAGAGAATCGCATTTCCAATTTCCATCCAACATATCCAAATTAATCACAATAGATTAAGACAGTTGTAACGGCGCATTGGCGCTCGTGACAAAATTTTTATCCGTCTATTTCTCTGAATATGGTATTTGAATATTGTGCATCACGAACGCTAAATACAGTGCGAATATTGTTATTGTATAGTTTCGAATAGTTAAGCCTAAATGTCAGCCAGGTAATTACACAACGATCACACATTATTCTGTTTTATCGATATTCAGTTGGATGTTACCTGTGGGAAATGATTTGTTAAGATTATTTTTTTTGAAACCCTGTGGGTGTGTCAAAAGTCCCGCGCAAAATTTGGCGGGTATGAGAAAATATAAAAGGGCGAACAGTAGTAGAACAGGAATAGTCATATTGTGAATTTTGGTGCGAGTCAATTTCAAATTTTTGTGAGAAATATTGAAAAACACAACAACAAAAAAAACTCAGTTACATCTAACTTAAATAGATTAAATTCAGTTTGTTGTGTATAATTAGTATTAAGTATCATTAATATTATAAACCTAACTAATTAAAGATAAGAAATAACTAAAAAATTTATAAAATTTATTGATTGAATATTTATAAAACTGACTTAATACTTTAATGGTGATAATAATACTTAATAAAACAGTTTAGCTGATAAAACGACACTACATATAAATCAGCTGAACGGTTTAAAACAAAATGATAAAGTGAGTGCAAGGTTAAAGTAGGACAATTTGTGCAAGAATACCTATCTTCAACGAAACAAAAATTCGTCCATTATGAAGAGATATTCTAAATATAAAATAAATTGTGCATAAAGAACTAAAAGTGTTAAACATAAGTATAAGTAATTAAAGATCGTGAGAAAACTTTGTGATTACGTTAGATATTAATTTCATAACGATGAGTGATTAAAAATCGTAACAACCGAAAAGAAATAAAAAATTATGTCGTACTCTATACAGTACATCAATAAAATCGTGGTATAAAACTGTTTTTATATAAAAGTGTGCACACTAATATATCGTGTATTTACACCGTGTTACACGTATGAAAATATATGGCCTATAAATTAATGTTAAGTGATGTGCGTACGCTACTTACTAATAAGCAACCTTTTACGTCGAGCTGTAAATCCGGATTCAACCGCAAGGCTGCACCGAGGAAGTCTATTTTATTATTTTATTCTATATTACTTTACATTTCAAAAGAAACCTAATTAGCGTCAAATTAAAAACAAACCAAAATAATAATTTTTAAAGAATAATTCATTAATTGTAGCTTAATTTTAAATACCTAATTTTAGTTCTTTTCTAATTTTTTTTATTATACAAACATATTTTCTTTCATGTAAAACAAATTATTTCAAATCTTACTTTTCGAATTTATTTTGTTCTTGTATCCTTATAATCTAACTATCTAATGAGAATTTTTTTTGATTTGAAATGATTTGTTTTTGAAATTATACCTATTTAAAATTTATCAATTTAAATATTCTAACCCTACTAACTTTATTTACAATATTTCTTTCAACAATTTTCCAAAATATTTTTTTATGGATGAATAAATATTTGTTTTCTTTGTTAACTGATGAATTAACCAAAGTTCAGAATTCTTTTCTTTTCTCGCTGATGCTTCGGCATCGTCCCTTTCCCCGCGGTTACCCGTGGCTCTACTTTGATAAAATAGTCTTTAACATCTTCCTCTTTAGCATATGCGAATGCAGCTACCATCCGTATCCGTTTTGGCAATTTAGAATCTAAATCGTGAAATTGTCTATATAAGCATTGCTTGAAATGGAAATAACAAGCACGAACGGCAATATCCGGGAAACGATTTGAAATGCATTAATTGCTGCCCGTTCCAAATCAGTCAGTACAGTAATTGGTTTTAAAGATGGTTCAAAACTCTTTCAACTTTTCTAGCCAAAGTACCTATGTTGCTTGAGACTTATTTCATAGAAAAGCATATACCAACGGGATGGATTTATTATTTTTTATTACATGGATCGTATACAGTTGCTGAAATAATAAAAGACAAGTCTTAAACGTTCCGTATGAGTACCATTCTGGATATTGAGCAAGCAATAACAAATTACGCTGTGTGGTAAATATCATCATGCGACTTTCGTTGTTGCCCAAGTCAAAAAATAAAAAAAATTCTCCTTTATCGGTAATTTTAAAGTTATCTGACACGACCAATTCTTCTAATGATATCGGATTGTTAGGAAAACTTGTTTGTTGATAACGAATTCGTCGAATCGTTCGTTTCAATAACTATTTGTAGGAAGTTCTGCAGCAATAGAAGTAGATGCTTCTGCGTATAGGGAAGCTACAATCTGGTGGACTTGCCGCAGTTTCCTTTTTAAAAATTAGGAATTTTTATTTTTAGTTTTAATAATCAACGACAAGGCACTAATAAAGCCAGAAACGACCTGCTGATATCTATTTTTTTATAATTTTTTTTATATACGCGTATACCGGGTGATTTTATTAGCTGAAACTTTCAAATATCATTAACTTCTTCCAAAAATCATTAAAGAACCCCATTTCTGTCCACCATATCAAATTTCATCATAATCGCATTTCTATCCACCATATCCAAATTCATCATAATCGGTTAAGAAATTACCGAGTTCCGTCCCAGATGGCCATATACCACAACTTCTTCCAAAAATCATTAAAGAATCCCATTCCATCTACCAAATACAATTTAAACATAATCGGTTAAGAAATTACCAAGTTTCGTCCCAGATGGCCATATTTCAGAACTTGTTGTAAAAATCATTTAAGAATCTCATTTCCATCCACCAAATCCAATTTCATCATAATCGGTTAAGAAATTACCGGGTTTCGTCCTAGATGGTCATATTCCAGAACATCTTCTAAAAATTATTGAAGAATCCCATTTCTATCTACTATATCCAATTTCATCATAATTGGTTAAGAAATTACCGAGTTCCGTCCCAGATGGCCATATACCAGAACTTCTTCTAAAAATCATTAAAGAATCCCATTTCTATCTACCGTATCCCATTTCATCATAATCGGTTAAAAAATTACCGAGTTCCGTCCCATATGGCCATATTCCAGATCTTGTTGCAAAAATCATTAGAGAATCGCATTTCCAATTTCCATCCAACATATCCAAATTAATCACAATAGATTAAGACAGTTGTAACGGCGCATTGGCGCTCGTGACAAAATTTTTATCCGTCTATTTCTCTGAATATGGTATTTGAATATTGTGCATCACGAACGCTAAATACAGTGCGAATATTGTTATTGTATAGTTTCGAATAGTTAAGCCTAAATGTCAGCCAGGTAATTACACAACGATCACACATTATTCTGTTTTATCGATATTCAGTTGGATGTTACCTGTGGGAAATGATTTGTTAAGATTATTTTTTTTGAAACCCTGTGGGTGTGTCAAAAGTCCCGCGCAAAATTTGGCGGGTATGAGAAAATATAAAAGGGCGAACAGTAGTAGAACAGGAATAGTCATATTGTGAATTTTGGTGCGAGTCAATTTCAAATTTTTGTGAGAAATATTGAAAAACACAACAACAAAAAAAACTCAGTTACATCTAACTTAAATAGATTAAATTCAGTTTGTTGTGTATAATTAGTATTAAGTATCATTAATATTATAAACCTAACTAATTAAAGATAAGAAATAACTAAAAAATTTATAAAATTTATTGATTGAATATTTATAAAACTGACTTAATACTTTAATGGTGATAATAATACTTAATAAAACAGTTTAGCTGATAAAACGACACTACATATAAATCAGCTGAACGGTTTAAAACAAAATGATAAAGTGAGTGCAAGGTTAAAGTAGCACAATTTGTGCAAGAATACCTATCTTCAACGAAACAAAAATTCGTCCATTATGAAGAGATATTCTAAATATAAAATAAATTGTGCATAAAGAACTAAAAGTGTTAAACATAAGTATAAGTAATTAAAGATCGTGAGAAAACTTTGTGATTACGTTAGATATTAATTTCATAACGATGAGTGATTAAAAATCGTAACAACCGAAAAGAAATAAAAAATTATGTCGTACTCTATACAGTACATCAATAAAATCGTGGTATAAAACTGTTTTTATATAAAAGTGTGCACACTAATATATCGTGTATTTACACCGTGTTACACGTATGAAAATATATGGCCTATAAATTAATGTTAAGTGATGTGCGTACGCTACTTACTAATAAGCAACCTTTTACGTCGAGCTGTAAATCCGGATTCAACCGCAAGGCTGCACCGAGGAAGTCTATTTTATTATTTTATTCTATATTACTTTACATTTCAAAAGAAACCTAATTAGCGTCAAATTAAAAACAAACCAAAATAATAATTTTTAAAGAATAATTCATTAATTGTAGCTTAATTTTAAATACCTAATTTTAGTTCTTTTCTAATTTTTTTTATTATACAAACATATTTTCTTTCATGTAAAACAAATTATTTCAAATCTTACTTTTCGAATTTATTTTGTTCTTGTATCCTTATAATCTAACTATCTAATGAGAATTTTTTTTGATTTGAAATGATTTGTTTTTGAAATTATACCTATTTAAAATTTATCAATTTAAATATTCTAACCCTACTAACTTTATTTACAATATTTCTTTCAACAATTTTCCAAAATATTTTTTTATGGATGAATAAATATTTGTTTTCTTTGTTAACTGATGAATTAACCAAAGTTCAGAATTCTTTTCTTTTCTCGCTGATGCTTCGGCATCGTCCCTTTCCCCGCGGTTACCCGTGGCTCACACATACTCTTCGAATCCCACGCCCAAACCCTGATGCTTAGCCGGCAACGGCCGCTGAAGAGTCCCTGTAAGTGCCAAATTTTCTATAGCATTCGTGTAACTTGGAGAATTTATTTCGATTAAATTTTATTTTCATTCCGGTTCCATGGAATTTTTTTTTGTTATATAATTTTTTCAGGTTATTTTCGTTCGCGTCACCGGACATGTGGTGCAGTGGTTAAAGCTTCGGCACTTGGACCGGGAGGTGCTGGGTTCGAATCCCATCAGAGGCTAGATGCAAATCGAATTTTCATCATCGATTACGATCGGTGATGCTAATAAATACAACTAAGACCCTCTGATGGAGTGCAGAATTCCGTGTCACGCGCCGACCCACCTTCCATATCAGTGTACAGGTTGACATGGAGCTTGCAATGTGCAGGTGGTATACTGTAGTTGTGTGAGTAGGTGTAGTAGGTGGGTTAATGATGTGGAGTGAATGAGTGGTATCACAATGGGCCTAAAAATTGACCTACGTGTGCAGTAAGCAACCACTGAAACCTAAAAAAAAAATACCTAACCTAACCTTCGTTCGCGTCACTTCTGCAGGTTAGACTAATGTTACACATTACCGAGTTCCGTCCTAGATGGCCATATTTCACAACTTCTTCTAAAAATTATTAAAGAATCCCATTTTTATCTACCATATCCAATTTCAACATAATCGGTTAAGAAATTACCGAGTTCCGTCCCAGATGGCCTAGATGGTCATATTCCAGAACTTATTCTAAAAATTATTAAAGAATCCCATTTCCATCTACCATATCCAATTTCATCATCTTCGGTTAAGATATTACCGACTTCCGTCCCAGATAGCCATATTCCAGAACTTCTTCCAAAAATCAATAAAGAACCCCATTTCCATCTACCATATCCAATTTCATCATAATCGGTTAAGAAATTACCGAGTTCCGTCCCAGATGGCCATATTTCAGAACTTGTTGCAAAAAATCATTAAAGCATCGCATTTCTATCCATCTTACCCAAATTCATCATAATCGGCCAAGAAATTACCGAGTTCCGTCCTATGTGGCCATATTCCAGAACTTCTTCTAAAAATTATTAAAGAATCCCATTTCTATCTATCATATCCAAATTCATCGTAATCGGTTAAGAAATTATTGAGTTCCATCCCAGATAGCCATATTCCAGAACTTCTTACAGAAGTCATTTAAAAATCCCATTTCCAACTTACAAAATCCCATCTTATTTTATTAATCTATTAAGCGGGTATGGCCGAATTCAATAGAATTTTATAAGCCGAAGACACATAATTTTTATTTACAAATAATTTTGTTATACAATCAATTTTACAAAGCTACAAAAACTGGCATACGATCAATTGTCCACACGACAAATTGTGTCCACGGTAAATTGTGTCTACGATAATCTGTTATACGGTTAAATATTCACGTTAAATTGAAACACGATAAATTGTTTATGATAAAGAGATCGTCACCCAATGGGCGAGATGATTATAAAGAATTTTTATGTTTATCACTTTCGCTTCTTGGAGAACCACTTACATATGCCATTATAAGAGAATTCCTGTAGTAACAAAACAAATATTAAGGCAGCTGTGCAACAACAAAACTAGTAAAAATATCAAACATAAAAATCGTGTTAATTACATATGAAATGTGGGTGACGGTCTCTTTATCGTAAACAATTTAGCGTGTTTCAATTTAACGTGAACATTTAACCGTATAACAGATTATCGTAGACACAATTTACCGTGGACACAATTTATCGTGTGGACAATTTATCGTATGCCAGTTTATCGTAGCTATGTAAAATTGATTGGATAACAAAATAATTTGTAAATAAAAATTATGTGTCTTCGGCTTATAAAATTTTATTAAATACGGCCATACCCGCTTAATAGATTGGGATTTTTAAATGACTTCTGTAAGAAGTTCTGGAATATGGCCATCTGGGATGAAACTCAGTAATTTCTTAACCGATTGTGATGAATTTGGATATGGTAGATGGAAATGGGATTCTTAAATGATTTTTGCAACAAGTTCTGGAACATGGCCATCTAGGACGGAACTCGGTAATTTCTTAACCGATTATGATGAAATTGGATATGATAGATAAAAATGGGGTTCTTTAATAAAGTTTAGAATAAGTTCTAGAATATGGCCATCTAGGACGGAACTCGGTAATTTCGTGACCGATTATGATGAAATTGGATTTAGTGGATGGAAATGGGATTCTAAAATGATTTTTAGAAGAAGTTCTGGAATATGGCCATCTGGGACGGAACTCGATAATTTCTTAACCGATTATGTTGAAATTGGATTTGGTGGATGGAAATGGGATTCTTAATTGATTTTTACAACAAGTTCTGAAATATGGCCATCTGGGACGGAACTCGATAATTTCTTAACCGATTATGATGAAATTGGATATGGTAGATAGAAATGGGATTCTTTAATGATTTTTAAAAGAAGTTCTGGAATATGGCCATCTAGGAGGGAACTCGGTATTTTCTTAACCGATTATGATGAAATTTGATTTGGTGGATGAAAATGGGATACTTAAATAATTATTGCAACAAGTTCTGTAATATGGTCATCTGGGATGGAACTTTAATTATAAAACTTATAGGAAAAAACTGCAATAATATTTTAATTCCGATGTAGGAAAAAAATCCAAATTCCTATGGTAGCCAGCATCGACATGCAGTAAATATTTCCTCAACAGTTTTTTTATATTCTCTTTCTCTAATAAAATTAATGTCTGCCGTGGAATGATCACACTTACCTACAGTTAATATTCATATATTCATTTACAATTTAGATTAGCTTAGAACAATAAATTAAACAGAAATATTAAAATATACCAATTTTACGAGTATTAAAAAATTATTAGTGTCCAAAGTAGTGCTATTGTTTTGAGTGAAAATATAATCGTTATAAGTACAAGATGTATTCAATAAATATTATAAATAGTGAGAAAAATAAACCACGTTTAACAGTAGATGGATTTATTTTTTATAAAGGTTTCGAAAATGATGGGGAAATTTATTGGCGCTGTTTAATTTATAAATCGTAATTTGTGAGCTCGAGTGCACACCAAAAATTGTCAAATTGTAAAAATTATTGGATAGCATAATCATGCTGCAAACGCAGCTAAAGTCAGTGCTAACGAGCTGATAAGTAAAATAAAGTCATCAGCAAAGGAAACTGCGGTAAGTCCACCAGATTATAGCTTCCCTATACGCAGAAGCATCTACGTCTATTGCTGCAGAACTTCCTAGAAATAGTTATTTAAAATGAACGATTCGACGAATTCGTTATCAACAAACAAATTTCCCTAACAATCCGATATCATTAGAAGAATTAGTCGTGCCAGATAACTTTAAAATTACCGATAAAGGAGATTTTTTTGATTTTTTGACTCGGGCAACTACGAAAGTCGCATGATGATATTTACCACACAGCGGAATTTGTTATTGCTTGCTCAATATCCAGAATGGTACTCAGATGGAACATTTAAGACTTATCCTTCATTATTTCAGTAACTGTATACGATCCATGTAATAAAATATAATAAACCCATCCCGTTGGAATATGCTCTTCTACGAAATAAGTCTCAAGCAACATACGTCCTTTTGCTAGAAAAGTTGAAGGAGTTTGAACCATCTTTAAAACCCATTAGTGTACTGACAAATTTGGAACGGGCAGCAATTAATGCATTTCAAATCGTTTCCCGGATATTGCCGTTCGTGCTTGTTATTTCCATTTCAAGCAATGCTTATATAGACAAATTCAAAATCAGGGTCTTAAATCTAATTACGATTTAGATCCAGAATTTTCAAAACGGATACGGATGGTAGCTGCATTCGCATATGCTAAAGAGGATTATGTTAAAAACAATGCCAGAAAATTGTGAAGGATTTCTCGAATACTTTGGAAAACAATTTATTGGATATATCGATATATGGGGTACCATCAAAGAGCGTTGGTTTCCAATAAAAATGTGTAACATATTCAACAGTTTGGATTTGTCCAAAACTAACAACCACATCGAAGTCTGGCATCGAGGATTTGCAGAGTTGGTACACCAGCATCATCCATCAATGCACTTAAAAAGGAACAAAGCAAAAGTGGAATAATTTATCACCAATTTTTGATCCAACATTGTGTGTTTCGATATATGGGGCCGATTTCCATTGAAAGCTTGTTAATTCATAGTGCATCTCACTAGTAGCCCTAAATCTTACCATCATTTTTTGAATGCCTATTAGTTTAACGTATATAATGAAACCGCGTGGAAATCTCTAGGATCGGCCCCGTATATCGAAACACACAATGGGGCCAACACAAAAAATCAAATGAGTTAAGATTTCCCATTGAAAGCTTGTTAATTCAAAGTGCATCTCACTAGCCCTAAACCTTTCCATGATATTTTGAAAGCCTATTAGTAAGGTGATTTAACGTATATAATGAAACTGCGTGGAAATCTCTAGGATCGGCCTCGTATATCGAAACACACAACGGTGTCAACACAAAAAATCAAATGAGCTAAGATTTCCCATGGAATGCTTGTTAATTCATAGTGCATCTCACTACCCCTAAATCTTTCCATGATATTTTGAAAGCCTATTAGCTAGATGATTTAACGTATATAATGAAACCGCGTGGAAATCTCTAGGATCAGCCCCGAATATCGAAATACACAACGGTGTCAACACAAAAACTCAAATGAGTTAAGTTTTTCCATTAAAAGCCTAATCATAGTGCATCTCACTAGCCCTAAATCTTACCATGATATTTTGAAAGCCTATTAGTTAAGTGATTTAACGTATATAATGAAACCGCGTGGAAATCTGTAGGATCGGTCCCCATTTTGAAAGCCTATTAGGTAAACTGTTTAATGTATGTAATATAAATGCGTGGGACGATCTATAATTGGGCTCGTAAAATATATGAACAACACAAAAAATTGAATGAGTTTACTTTTAACTATTTTAATGCGATTTTCAATCATTTCTGTTCAAGTTTTTGTTGAATTACACTGTTAAAATATTGAATGCACACTCGTGTAAATTTTAAAATAACAAATTTTGTTAAGTTCTTCACACCGGTTTGTGAGATGGCACTTGTCATCATTATACTTTTAATGTAATAATTAGGTTAAATATTCTTTGTGGGATGGCGCTTTGCCAAAATTGTGTATCTTAGAAAAACATTTTTTGGAACTTCTTCTAAAAATCATTAAAGGGCCCCATTTCTATCCACCATATCCAATTTCAACATATAATTCTTATACGATACATATTGGACTTTTTTTATGTTTTAAGATACATATTTCAAATGCAAGACATTAATTGTGATATACGATAAACTGTCCTAACGATTAACGGTTTCAAGATAATTTCTTCTACGATAACTGTTATATGATAAATTGTTCACGATAAATTGTTCGCGATAAACTGTTCACGATAAACTGTTCTACGATAAATTGTTCACGATAAACTGTTCTACGATAAACTTTCCACGATAAATTGTTCTACGATAAACTGTTCTACGATAAATTGTTCACGATAAATATTTCACGATAAACTGACAGTAAATCCGCCCATTATATATTTCTCCAAATTGATCATTAATAAAGGTAATAATAGTTTCCTTCACTGTGGCACAATTCTGGTAATTCTCCGGGAATAGGGAACTGGGGAAAGAATTTATATGTATTTTCTGTTCAAATATTATTTTCCCGGCCTACTGAGGAGAAAATTTTGATGTAAATATTTATAAATTGGGACTAATTTTTCCATGTCTAAATTGGCAGGACAAACTATTCCCCATTTAATTTTGTTTTCAAAAAAATTAACACTAACTTTTTACCTCAGCAAGCCAGAAACAAAATGTTTAAATAAAAATTACATATAAAACCTTTCCCCAGTTCCCTATTCCCGGGGAATTATCAGAATCGTGCACTGGTGAACTGAAGCTTTCTTGAACATTTGCGTCAGCTAAATCGAAGCTTATTTGGGTATGGTTAACAGAATTCCACTGCCTTTTAAATCTCTGAAAAAGTTTAATATCTGGCGCACTTGATACTTTCTTTAACAAGCTACTAAAACAGTAGATACAATTAATTCATATATATGATGTCTTCAAGCAAACCACAATAAATGTCTGCCAAATCTTTTTTCAAGAAGCATGCAGGCTCCATTTAGCATACCGACGATGCTGGTCGTTGGTCAAAGCACAATCCTTTGATATTTTCTGTTATATTCCAGCCTTCAAGCATTTTATATACCATTTTACACTGCTCTATGCCTGTTCTATGTGTAATCATTGGAACTCCCAACAATTTGGTGTTACCATAACCGGATACTATAACAGTTGGTCAACCATTGTTTTCTCTGCTATATATTCTAACATTTTTCCATCTACGAGTATATGGCCTCTTTGGAAACTGCAATTGAATTTAAATCATGCCCTAATGTATTTGCAGTGGTGCCGATTAGAAGAGCAGCTCCTGAATTGCTTATCTTCGATCATTCCAATGCACGTACTATATTCTTATCAATCACGTTCTTCATATGTAGCAATGAGTGAGATGAAACGGAATTTTTTGTTTACTTTAATTACTTTTCCACTGGTGCTTCATATTCACTGTTCACTATGGAACTTATAATTAGTTGAGATAGTATAGTCTTGAATATTGATACTTGGTATTATTTTGGTAAACACTTGGCCTATACTTGATCTACACTTAGATACTTATGTGTTACTTATGAGATACTTATGAGGTACTGACGTAATAATTATGAGAATCTGGCTTGATACTTATGTGAAACTAACTTGATACTACCTTGATACTAATTGCCTTAATCTTAAATTTCTAGTTTATATAGTGGGTATTTTCAGGAAATACCCATCATGTTTATCTTATTACATTTTACATACGGAAATTGCAACTACGTTATACGAGTACAATTTTGGTTTAACGCGGAAACTTTATAAGATTCTCAAGTACATAATTAATTTCCGTGGAAAGATTTCCGGGTTAAAAAGGTTTACTTACAACTTTTTTAACCCGGAAATCTTTCCACGGAAATTTTATATATTATAACTATATTTGGTTTTACGGAAAATTATGTAAATGCGAATATCTCATTAATTGTATGTTGATGTGATATGAATTTACAAATATTCTTAATTCTAATTCTATTCTTAATTCAAATGTTAGATTAATATTTTTATATTACTTTTTTATCATGTTTTTGATGAGTAAGATAGCTCAGATGATAGAGTATTGGATTTGTGTACTTTAGGTACACGGGTTCAAATTTCGATGGTTGCAAATGTGAAGTTGATTTCTATCATCTTAACTTATCTCTCGGTGTTTTTGTATAGGGTTTTCCAATAAGAGTGATATGATTTCCTTAAAAAAATACACTAATTGTTGTTAAGGAAATTGAAATGTTTTTTATTTAATGTGAAGTACAATCGATACAATTAAGTTCTGAATAAAACGTCATTCAAATGGCCTCCACGACTTCTTCTGCAGGAACGAATTCGATGAACCTAATTTTCGAGCACTTTTTCCACTAAATCAAGTCGTATGTCATGAATAGCACGTTCAATATTGACTTGTAAAGCTTGAAGAGACTTTAGTTTATTGCTAAAGACCAATGACTTCAAATAACCTCACAAGAAATAGTCTAATGGTGTTAAATCACAACTTCTTGGAGGCCATTCAATATCACAATTTCTTGAAATAATCGAATCCCCAAACTTTTCACGCAATAATTCAATTGTTGCACTCGCTGTGTGGCACGTAGCCCCGTCTTGTTGGAACCAAATGTTGTCAAGATCAACTTCTTCCAATTTCGGCCATAAAAAGTTGGTTATCATCGATCTACACCGATCTCCATTGACAGTAACGGTGATACCAGCTTCATTTCGAAAAAAATACGGACCGATGATTCCACCAGACCAAAAACCACACCAAACTGTCAATTTAGGTGAATGTAATGGTTTTTCATGAATAATTTGTGAATTTTCTTCGCACCAGAATCGGCTGTTTTGTTTATTTACCGCACCACTCAGATGAAAGTGAGCTTCATCGAAGAAGATGGGTTTCTTAAAAAAATCGTTATCGTTTTCAAGTTGTTCCAAGGCAAAATCAGCAAATTCACGACGTTTACAATTTTATATAGATGCAAACCCAAATATTTTCTCAAAATCCGCCAGGTTGTGGTTTGAGACAGTCCCAATTCTTGAGAACGTCTTGGAATCTACAAATTGCGGTTTTCAGCAACACTTGCCTGAACGGCAGCAATATTTGCATTACTTCGAGCGAATCTTTGTCTTATTGGCACTTCAACATTATTATGTAAAGAAAATGTACGCTCAAAATTTTCAACAATTCGACGAACAGCGAGCACACTTGGACGTTTATTACGATTATAAAATGGCAAAAGCGCACGAAAAGTTGCAATTGGAGAGCGATTATTTTGATAATAAAGCTGAATAATTTGTAAACGTTGTTCTTGCGTATATCTCACCATGATGAAATTGTAAACCATACTGAATACAATGAAACAAAAAATGACAGATCATGACATATTACAAATGGCCGAAACGTCACTTAAAAATCATATTATTCCTATTAGAAAACCCTATATTACGTCATGTAAAATTGTGTAATCTTGGAAAATATGCGGGATTGTCTTTTTTGTATGGTTACATGTTATTTTTTGTATGTTTATAGGTATGTTTATATGGCAATTTAAAATATGCATTTCATATGATATGTATAATTTTGTATATATTTTGCGTAACCTACATAAAATATAAAGTGAAATTTGGGTTACAAAAACATGCTATATTTTGTACAAAATTTGAATACATATTATAAATGCAAAATATATCTACATATATTATGAATATATACATATATATGAATGACATGAATGACGTGCCTCTAGGCATGAGATTTTATTTTCCTCTTATAGGTTAGGATGAGACACATCGCTGGATGTGGTAAGTATTGAAAGGTATTAGGTATTGAGTACTATACAACACCTTCCTTGTTTTTAGAGATGTTCCCGGTACGGGAGCTTCTAATATGATTACAGATCATATGTATGTACTTTGCATTTTGTTATGCTTGAATTTTTGTAATTGTGTTTTTGTTTTGTGAATGGATTTATCTTGTTTTACCGTCCCGATCATGCTTATCATGTGTGATCACTTTTTGGAAGTAATATGAATTATTTTTCTTAATTTAATTGAATTTCTTATAGTTTAGTTATTTTTATCGACTAATTTCTCAATACAAATGTTATCTTAATATGCTAGGCTACTTGTTCTTACTTATTTAGGTATATATTACGATTGATTTATTTTAGATGATTCTTATCTCTTGTGGTCCTAATTCTGGTTTGCTTTTCTGATTTTGGTTTGGTTTAACTTCACGGTTTATCTTATCTTCTTTATGAATCTCTATTTTTACTGGTTGGCTGACTGGCCATGTTTGCTTGGCTTTTCTCCTTATGTTTTTGATGGCTGTGATCGTGATTATCCAACTACTTGAGCTGTAAAATCGTTTGTTCTGATTTTACAATTTGTCAAGAAAGTTATTAGGCCGTTATCTGCGACTTGTATGGTTTGAGTGTTATCTCCACAGTCGATGATCATGTTCGTCGGTTTATCCATTGAGAATACCCATGTGTTTTTCGAAGACGGCTTTGTAAATCTGCTTAGTAGCTTCGTTGGTATGCTTCTGCATTGCTTTTCCTACTTTAAGCGATTTATGCAGGCAATGTTGGATTTGGCAGCCAGACTTGGCAGGCAATGTTGGCTGTCCATGGGTATTATAGTTTGTGTGTGCTGACAAATTTTTATTGATGTTTCAGAGTTGTCTACAATTTGTCTGCAGGAGTACGGGATTAACAGCCTCCACGAAGTATTCATAAATGGATATGGGCGTACTCTGTGCAATGTTTTGTAGAACGAACGGTTGTGGTACCAATCCCTTCGTAGTAGCGAAGCAGAAAAGCTAATTAGTCAATCAAAACTATGCAATGGTACAAATAAAAGGAAATAATACCCCAGGTGGTACACCAATATCAGCATTGGTAAATCCACTCTCTGTGGAGACTGGCCCTATGGATTCTGGGGAGGGCCATCTATTGCATTATCAAGGAACATCAAATCCGTTCCAGAGAAGACCAAATTTACAAAGATCACCGATAAAGAAAAATAGAAGCAAATCGGTAGCTGACCAAGCCGATACTTTTTCTAACGCTATACCTAGACAAACATTACACGAAATAAGTGATGCCACCAGAAATTTTACTTTGCAAATAGCCGAATCTAGTAAAACAACTATTGGCCTGGAAAAGAAGAATATGAATGTCTTGGCGAGGCTAGAGCATATGGAGCAATTATTTGCCAAGCTAATCGAAGAAATTGAGTATCTAAAGCAAGAAAATGAAAACCTAAAAACGAATCGGGATTCAAAAGAAGATTGCGATATAGGAAGCATTGAACCAGACAAACTCATCTATTCCACTGATGAAGATGAATTACAAAGAGAGACGGACTCGATCCTAAATAAGAAAAAACAGTCCAGGAAGAGTAAGAAAAGAAAAGCTGAATCGTCACCTGAGGCTGAGCAATTAAATGGTAGGGGACAATCTAGTCCTGATTCCAACGATGCTCTACCCAAAGCCAATCAACCAAAAGGTAGCAAATCTACCCAGAACATTACATCAAATTTGGTGCAACCGAAAGAAAAATCACTCCCACCAATAAATATTGTGGGTGTAAACAGTTACCCAGAAATTCAGTCACTGATGAAATCGGTTACTGACAAAGACTATAAGGTAACAGCGTTAAATAATGACGTTTGGAGAATTAATACTCTGGACTCAGATACTTATAGAACCTTATCTATGAAATTGAATGCTAAAAAGTATCAGTGGTTCACTTACGAAAACAAACAGGTCCGACCTATAAAAGTCATGGCAAGAGGTTTGCATCACACTTGCTCAAGCAAAGAAATAATGGAAGACTTACAAAATAAAGATTTTAAAATACAAGATGCTGTGAATATTGTTAAAAAAGAGAGAACAGAAATTCAGGAAGGAAACCAAATTATCAGTAAAAGGGGACTCCTTCTTTTTATGCTAGTATTTGACAACAAAGAGAATGTTCAAAACATTTATGGAATAAAAGGAATTCTTCACATGAAGGTGAAAATTGAACCAATGAGGAGAACCACAACACGCATACCCCAATGCAAGAAATGCCAGGCATTTAATCACACTCAAAGATATTGCGGCTGGGATTCAAGATGTGTAAAATGCTCAGTTATCATTTTACCCAGGCATGTACAAGAGGGGGATAGATATGCCAGCCAAGTGCACAAATTGTAAGGGCAACATCCGGCTAATTATCGAGGCTGTGAGTTTGCTAAACAACTACAACAATTAAGAGATAAAACAAGAAATCAACCGCAAAATCACGAAAATCGCAGGGTTAAAATATCAAATCAGATGAATCAAAACCCACAACCAAGCAATACAGGGCAAAGAAGTTCATTTGCGCAGGTAGTAAAAGGTTTGGATTCAACCAAACATATGCTCTGAAAGTAACCAAATTATGGAAAACATTATGAACAGCATTGCAGTTATTACAAAGCGGCTAGATGACCAAAGTAATCTGAACAACATGATACTTGATCAACTGAAGAAAATGCAACTCCCTCAACGCAATCCAACAAAAAATGTTAAGTAAGAACACAACTTTCAAAATAGCAATCTGGAATGCGAATGGCAATTATGCAACATATTCTAGAGATAGAAATATTTTTAAATTCAGGAAAGGTCGACATTTTCTTAATCTCTGAAAGCCATCTAGTTAAATCTTCGTTTGTTAAAATACGGGGCGTAGTGTGTTATAGTGATATAAGTTATAATATCATTCCATTCATCCAGCGGAAAGAGCAAGAGGTGGTTCGGCATTACTAAATAATAAAAGAAAATATAAAACACCATTTAGAATCAAATATCGAAGAAAAAACAATACAAGTCACTACTGTAAGGATCCAAATTGAACACAGAGAGCTTACCGTCTCTGCAATATATTGTCCTCCCTGGCATAACGTGAAAAGGGAGGACTACCTTAAACTATTTAAATCGCTTGGACGTGATTTTATTATTGGAGGTGACTTTAATGCGAAAAACACCTATTGGGGATCTAGACTTACGACGTTAAAAGGTAAAGAATTGTTTCAAGCAGGGCAGACATCAAATTATGAATTTTACTCTGGTGGTTCACCAACATACTGGCCTAGTGACGGAACGAAGATACCTGACCTAATAGACTTTTATGTAGCAAGAGGTATATCCCAGAACTACATTCACATTGAAGACAGTAATTCTCTAGTATCGGATCATTCCCCGGTTGATCATGACAGTCAGTGAAATGGTAATTCAAAGGGAGAGTGCACCCAGATTTACAAATTCAAAAACAAACTGGGATCTCTTTCGTGAGGTATTAGAGGAAAAAATCAATCTTCAGGTGCCGCTAAGAAATCCCCACCAGTTGGAAGATGAAGTAGAACAACTCAATGAAGCAATTCACTATGCTGCTTTGGCAAGTATGCCCCATTATACAGAATAAGAAGAAGCTTAACATATCCTACCCAATGGAAGTTAGAGAGTTGGTAAGACAAAAATTACGGGCACTTAAAACCTGGCAAATAACTAAACAGTCTCAAATCTCTTCTTAAAGAAGTTAAAAATGCATCAATCATTAGATATATAGTCAGCCTAACCGATGAAAAAAATTCTGATTATTCTCTGTGGAAGGCGACGAAGGGACTCAAAAGACCCAAAATGCAAGTGCCTCCACTTAAAAAGGAGGATGGAACCTGGGCAAGATGTCCTAAAGAGAAGGCTGATCTGTTTGCGGAGTATCTCGAGGATACCTTCCAACCACTACTAAGGCAAACGGCCAATGAAAATATAATGTCAATTCAAAAGCTAGATGATTTTGATATACGCCCAGTAACTCTCAAAGAATTAAAAAAAGAAATGAAAAGCAACATGAATGTTAAAAATGCCCAGGATATGACTTTCCAAATAATCAAGGCTCTACCAGATAAAGGATTTCGTAAGCTATTACACATAATCAATGCAAGCTTTCGGTTAAAATATGTTCCGTGGCAATGGAAAGTAGCAGAAGTAATCATGATAGCAAAACCTGATAAACCACCTAACGATAAAAAATCATACAGGCCAATTTCATTGCTGCCAATTATGTCAAAACTCTTTGAAAAATTATTACTAAAAAGACTTAAACCAATAATTGAGGACCGACAACTAACACCTCCACATCAATTTGGATTCAGGGAAAAGCACTCCACAATTGAACAGTTGCATAGAATCACCAACGTTATTGAAAGAACGTTAGAACGCAAAAAGTATGCTCCAGCATATTTCTGGAAGTCGCCCAAGCATTCGATAAAGTTTGGCACAGTGGACTGGAATTCAAGCTGCATAGACATCTGCCGAGGCAATTCTATGCCATACTAAGATCTTATTTATCCAATAGACATTTTCGTGTGAAATATGAGGATGAATACTCCGAACTAAAGAAAATCTCTGCCGGTGTCCCACAGGGGCGTGTCTTAGGAGCAATCCTGTATTTATTATATACAAGGGATATTCCAACAACAAATGAAGGCACCATAGCCACCTTTGCAGATGACACAGCAATCATGGCCATTGGAAGTAATGTCGCTGATGCAACGAGCAAACTCTAGAAGATTACCAATGAGGTTTGTAACTGAACTAAGCGCTCAAGAATCAAGCTTAATGAGGCGAAATCCACGCATATTAACTTTACATATCAAAAGGCTTCCCATCTACCGATAGTAATTAACTCACGACCGGTGCCATATGCAAACAAACCTAAATATCTGGACACGACTCTCGATGCCAAGCTCAAGTGGAGAGAGCACGTTAAAAAGAAAAAAGAAGAACTTAATATTAAGTTCAGAAAAATGTATTGGCTCATAGGTAGAGACTCTGAGCTTACAATATACATCAAGCTGCTGCTATATCGGCAAATACAGAAGCCGATATGGACCTATGGTATTCAACTCTGGGAATGTACTAAGCAAACAAACGCCAAAATGATACAGACGTTTCAAAATAAGGTTCTTCGTAGCATCGTAAATGCTGGTACACAAGACATGAAGACCTTCACAGGGACTTACAGATGGAATACATCAACGATGAAATAAGAAAGCACGCCGCCAAACACGAAATAATGCTCCACGAACATGGAAACCCCTATATTCGCCATATGATAGATAACCCTGTCGTTGAAAGAAGACTTCAAAGAACGAGGCCACTTGACCTAGTAAACATACCAAATTAAAATCATATTTTAAATAGGTTTAATTAATTTTGGGACTAACCATTGGGTTTCACCCCAACAAATCAGAATTATTTAAGAAATGTAAAATTTGTAAATTTAAAAGATAAATTGCTAGATGAGTACAGTCTCAGTTGTAATTAATAAAGGAAAAAAATGTGTCTGCAGTTTTCTATATCAAACGTGTAAAGTTCTATGGCTTTATCTTTTTCCTTGTTTATGGCTATGGAATCTGTATCTGTTTGATATGTCCTATGTTTCTCTTCTTCTGTGGCTTTTACAATTAGTTTACCATTTACTTGTATGTATTTTACTACTGTAATTTGCCATAGGACTTGGTGCTGTTTCAGTTTGATGTTCATTTCTGTGTTAGTTGTCTCCATTATGTTTACTACTTTAGTGAAGGGTATCACCAAAGGATGTAGTTTACCGTTTTCCAGGGATGTTATAATTTCTGATACATCTTCTTGCATTTCAATGATATGCAAACATTGAATCATCATCAATCAACTAAAGAAGTTAATTCTGCTATCCTGTGACCGATTTTTTGTGCTTTGTCCAATTCCTTTTGATTGTTAGATTGCTGGATTAGTTGATTCAACTTTTCTTCTATCTCGTAAGTTTCGTATTGTAGTTCAACTAGCGGTTTAGATAGTGCGTTAAAGTTGTATTGTAGTACCGTGATGTGCTGGTTTTCTACTTCGATTTGTTTTGTTTGCCAGTGTTTGAGGCTTTGTAGATTCTCATATATGGTGTCGGCATCTTCCGAGTCCATGGTACCAAATACAAATTTGGATATTTCTCCAATGTCTAGTAGTCCTATTTTCTGTCTGCCATACATTTCTCGGAGTTTATTGTTCTGGATCTGGATGCGGTTGATGTGCCATTGGATTTTGCATTAACTTGCCTAAATCTCCTGGTTCGTTTTTATTATCTGGTTACACAAAGTTTTGAGATGTTCTATGCAGTTAGTTAGCATTGTTGTGAGTTGTCTCGTCTCTGGTACGTTGACTTTTATTAGGTCCATTTGTTTCTTGAAAAATATCGTCGTAGTGGTCTTTTCGAAGAACACTCTATTGTTATTTAGATTCTCTATGGTGTAGGGTTTGTTTCCGTTTGTTTGAGTGTACATTAGAGATGTACAGATTATTACAATTAACTTATGCATTATTATGCTGAATTATCTCTGGTTCTTGGTGTTACAAGTTGATGTTTCATCAGGTTGCTACTGGTTTGATATTCATATTTTATCGCTTTATTCAGGGTGGGTTATAAGTCACTCAACAATGTATTTTTGATATAATATTTTTATTTTTTATTTTTTTTCTCTTTTTATTTTTCAGTATTAGAAACAACGTTTGGGAGATTCAGTAGCCATGTATACGATTGAGGAACGAGCAAAAACTGTTGAGTTTCATTTTGCTAGTTAAAATTCAATAATTCAAACCCAAAGAAAATTTCGAAATTTTTTAACACCAGAAATGCACCATCACGAAATCAAGTGCTCGTTTTCAGTCATCGAGATCTGTTAGTGACTTATCTCGGAGTGGAAGACCGCTTGAAGCACGAAGCCAATATAATATCCAACGAGTTCGGGAGAGCATAAATGAGAACCCTGAAACATCGACTCGTAAACGCGCCACTCAGCTTCAAATGTCCAGAACTTCACTGCGTAGAATAATGAAAAAAAAACTATTGCTGTTCCGTACAAGATACAAATGGTACATGAAATTTTGCCGCAAGACTATGCAACCCGCTTAAGATTTTGTGCAAAATTGACCGAATTATTAACTGATTTTATGAAAAAAATTATAATGACCGATGAAGCGCATTTCTATTTAAGTGGTTATGTCACAGTTAGGTGCGGAATATCAGCTGACAAGAGCTATTCTACCACGACGAAGATGGCAATGCATTGTCTGTAAATGGTAAGCGTTACAGGGCTATGTTAGAAAATGTAGTTTCAACAAGACGGAGCTACGTCCCATACTGCAAGGGAAACAATGAATTTGCTGTGAACTTTTTTTGGTAACCGTATCGTTTCACAATTTGGAGATGTTAATTGGTCATCACGATCACCACCAGATTTCTTTTTCTGGGGATATTTGAAAGATCGTGTATACGCAAATAAACCGCAAGGACTGCAACAACTAAAAGGCAACATAATAAAAGAAACTATTGCGATTGATCAACCACTTTTAGCTTCAGTTATGAACCAGGTGATGATATTGTTTTTAAAATTAATTTTTTTTAACTCTTCATGATTAAAACTATCTTTTGTAATCAAAATTATTCATTTTCAATAAAAAATAAAAAATAATATCATAAATAGAATGTTCAGTGACTTATGGCCCACTCTGTATATGATGTTAATTGCGGAAAATGTTTGTTGAAACGGCAATTTTTGAATTTGTCATAATACGGAAGAATTTTGTTGATGTTAAGATTGTTGTCTTTATTTATGTATGCTTGGTGAAGCGGAAACTCTAATTTTTATTGTTTTTTAAGTTTCTTCCGTGAACCTTGGGATTTTTGATGCAATGTGTTGATATTTTGTGTAGATATTGTTTTGATTTGGAAATTTGATTTGGTGCAGATTTGATATATTGGATGTATCTGGGTTGTGGTTTGTATATCTTCTTATGTTTGATGAACATCAATTAATTTTCATTGCTCGATGATGAATTCTATGTTGTGGTAAACTTGCTTCATGATGAGTTTATATTGCATCTTGATTTGAAATGGTAGAACTGCTAGATGATGAGTTCTTGTCGTTTTGCAACTTTCAGATTTGTGTAATGATGGATTTTCTTGACTTGGTGATGATTTTAAGTTGTGCATCGTGATTTGGATTTGTATTTCATGTAATGATTGAATTCATATTGTATATCGAGGGTTGATAGTCAGTTTTGATTATGTTGTACATCTACATAGGGATGATGATATGATGATTCTACCGGGTGACTGACACGAGGTGTTACCAACTTCAGACTGTCATTGTTGTCAAACCAGTGATGACAGAGCGCTCAAATTTACACTAATGACAGTTGATTCCATTGTTTACAAGCGTACAAAAGCATTTAAGTGTTAAATATTCAGAAAAAAGTTATCCGCAGTGGAATTCAAGCGTAATAGTATGGTTGCTCTATATTTGGCTGGAAAACCACAGCCGCAGATTGTTAACCAGTTAAAACATCTGCATGTGAATAAAATGTTTGTGTATCGCGCCATAAATCATTATAACGATACTGGCAGCATTGCAAAACTCTATGGTGGTTGACCGAAACGCACTGCAACATCGTCGGATATCATTCGGAAGGTGAAGGCCAAATTTGCTCGGAATCCGCGCCGTAGCGGCAGAAAAATGGCTCGTGAGGCGAACATTTCGCTCGAATGGATGCAGCACATATTGAAAGATCATCTTGTACTAAAGGCCTTGAAATTCCATAAAACGCATGGTCTCACCGATTCTCAAAAAAAGTTTGAGTGGAAAGAGCAAAGGAGTTGTTATACGCTTGCGCGAAAGTGGCGATTTGGCGAATTTGGTTTTCTCCGATGAGTCACCGTTAGTTATTGAGCAATATGTGAACAAGCAAAACGACTGGATTTACTTGCCCGGCCGTTCTAAAGAAAATTTGGACCAACGGATTGCCACTCGAAACAAGCGCCACCGTAACAGCAGAAAGTCGTTCACAGCTCGTTTTTTTGGACCGTGGCATCAATATAAATGCTCAAATTTATCGGGATCATGTGTTGGAGGGAGCGTTGAAGGCTTGGGCACAAAAACATTTCGGCCGCAGAGCTTGAACATTTCAACAGGACTCGGCGCCGAGTCATAAAGCGCGCGTCAAACAAGATTGGCTGAGAAACAACGCTTCGCGGTTCATTTCCACTGCCCAATGGCCACCAAAATCAACGGCAGCAAATCCGCTAGATTTCTCGGTTTGCGGTATTTTTAAGAGCAAGGTTGGGACAAAAAAATACCAAAATGTCGATTATCTCAAGCAAGCGCCTCGCCGGGAATGAGCCAAAATACCGCAAAGCCACTTTCGTACTGCATGCAGTAGCTTTGTCGGCCGCTTGAAGGCCATAATGGCGGCTAAGGATGGCCAAATCGAAAACTGCTAATACAATTTGAAAATCTAAATATTTGTGAACATTTTTTACTTTGACTCAATAAAATTTATCAAAAAATAAAAATTCTGTGGCGTTTTGTTTTGGTAACACTTCGTGTCAGCCACCCTGTATTTGTTGGTTGAGTTGATGACTTTTTTGCTTTCTGGATACTGTATGTTTGAGATTGTTTTAATAATGTTTTAATATGTTTTATAATGTTTTATGATCTTTGATATTTATTATTATATTTATTATTTGTAAATCTTACACTAGGTAACACAACTTAAGTTTTATCTTATCACTATTACACTTAACTTTGTTTCTTAAATTTACTTCTTAACTTTAATTTTTAACTTTGATTCTTAACTGTATTTTTTATCTTAACTTTTAATTGTTATCTTTGTTAATTTATTTTTGTTACTTAACTAATTTACTCGACTCTTAATTTTATTCTACTCTTAATTTTACTCAACTCTTAATTTTTTTCAACTAACTGTTTTACTTAAACAACTTGATCTTACTTTATTACTGCGGAAATAAATTTATTTGGTTCCGTATATACGATATTTGATATACTTAAAATTTACATACATGATCTAGAATATAATATTGACGGAAGATCGACTGATCGTCGTAGAGGAAAGACGTGTTTTTGTCTCTCCTTTAAATAAATTATTATTAATATTTTAATTCAAATCAGTTTAGGAATGTGTAGTGTGAGAGTGATGTGCTATTTTTGAGTGAGTTTTGTTCTTTAGAAGTTCACCTGTTAATACAGGTGAATTGAGACAGTTATTATGAAAATCACGTTCAACACATATACAATCAGAGAAGTATCTTTTTATTCTAATTTTCATTCTAATTATATAAAAGTTAATTATTTATTATTGTTATTGTTATTATAACTATTTACATATATGTGAACGGTAATTTATAATCGTATACATAGAAACTGACATTTCAAGGGAATTCCCTTTGTATGTACTTAAGTACATAAAATATTGGTACCCGAGAAACCAAAATTTGAAATTACAACAGATCGAATTGTAACTTACCCAATAAGCGAAAATTTGTATACTCAAAATGGGTTGCCACCGTATTGTGACAAAAATGACTTTTTGTGGAATAATATAAATTGATAAATATATAAAATGTTAATGAAAGGAGGAAACAGTTTTCTGTCACGGGAAATTTATCATTTGAGCTGAAATATGTTGGATCGTGTTATCCATTTGGGTTTTTATTTAAATTTAATTACATTTTCATAACTTATTTTAATAATTTTCACTTTTTTAGACAATTCTATAAATTGAAATTTTGTCGAAAGTCCTGATTTAAAACAATAAAGTTGTCGGCAAATTAATTCAATTTATTTTTATTATTATTTAAAATTTATTATTTATTTTTTTTTACATACCGGAAGGTCAGGGAAGATTGTGATTGCAACATTCTTGATCAGGGGGTCTATTTAATTACTTACGCTTTGAGTTTATCAATACAATCAAATATGTTAACGATCCAAAGACTTTTTGCTATGGAATGTTGTTTTTCGACGATCTTTCTGGTTGAATTCAGGTTATGTTTTAGTGAAGTTGTGTGAATGTTAGATATAAATTAACCCTGCTTTTAGTTGGATGAATTTAAATATAGGTAGCTGAATGACAATACCGAATCTAAATTTTTTTTGACATTATTGACAGAATATTTAGATCATCATATGTATGATAATACTGCCGTGTCATTAAGAACGTGAAGTCCCTCGGTTAGATGGTGTTGGATGGGAAGATAGGGCAAAATAAGGTTACAAGCAGTATGTGATGAGAAGACCCATAGATGTGAATTAAATAACCTAACCAGTCTAGTAGGACTGATGCCGAATACATATGATGAATATTAGTATCCTTTACCTCAAACACAACTAACTTACATTAATTAACTAACAAACTCTAATATAGAGTGTGAATTTAATTGAGACTAACATTCTAATATATTTAAGTAGTTAGAAAATGACTTTGCTGCGGTTCGCCCTAGTCGTTTCTGTGACTAACATCCTTTCCTAACTAACCTTATTTGTTAAGGATGCAGGCAGGGCCTGGGCCCTCATGATGCTGAAATATTATTCGCATTCAGATATAATTTGTTATTTGATTGTTGATATTTCAGGATTATGGTAACGTACCTAGGATCGCCGTTATGGCTGGCCTGTACGCCTCTATCATATCATCATATCATATATATCATATGATCTAGAATATAATATTGACCTAAAGAAAACATAAAATTTCATATAAACGGAAATAAATTTATTTCCGTATATTACAATTTGATAAAAACATAAATTATATCATATATTGTATAACATTTCAATTATGTAATTTGTGTAATTTGTTAGTGTGCAAGAGATGAAGAAAAATATGATTTCGTATGAAATTAAGATATGAAAGATTTTGTATGAAATTAAGATATGGATGATTTTTTGATTTAGATTGAAAATTACATAACATTTGGATGAGGATGAAATGTATAACTTTTTGATGGGGATGAAATATATAACATTTAGATGGGGATGAACTGTAATTACATAACAAGCTTTTGTGTTGATTGTTGATCGCGTTTCTGTACTGGTTTGATGCTGCTTTGAAGTTCTTCTCGGTGCCCGGTTGATGAGTATTCGTTGATTTTGGATTTGTTCTGTCTTGTGCTGGGTTTCTTCATTGATGATTGTTCTGAATGATTTTTGCTTGTGGGTTGTTGGTTTCGCTCGTGTTTTCCTTTTTATTGATTGATTAGCGTCATGAATTTGAAATAATATTTATTTTACAATCTCGTGTATGTTTTCTGATGGCCATTCAGGTTCGTGAATTTTTTTGTATTCGTTGGATCCCATTTGGTTTATTTCTGCGATTTCTTCATCGGTTAGATAAAATGTGGTCTTGACTCATATTGGAGGCTCATGTTGGCATCTGATCTTGACATTTGATTTGTGATGAGCTTATGTGCTTTTGTTGAAAGGCTTCAAATGTTGGTTATTTTAGGACTGCATTCTTATATGTTGATTTTGTGGAGTATATGCGGATATAGAAAATTCTATATATTTTGGTTGCATATAGAGAAGTATGAATCGAAATATTTCATGTTGAGATTGTTTATAAACAAAATTTTTGTTTTGTAATTTTTGTAAAATGTTTTAATTAAACATTGTTTATTTTAATAATATATTTTGAAATTGGGATTTTTTTGATAACATATTTTGTAAATCGAAAATTTGTTTTATGTTTTGATAACATATTTTGATTTTAACAATAAAATTTATATATAAATAGGGTTCTATAATATAAAACTTTTAATATAGTTTGTGAGTCCAAGTTAAAATTTTGCTATTATCATGCATAATGCAGTATCTTACAAATGGGGGAAACAGGGTCCCAAACACAGCATTTATGGGCGTTATATCCTAAAAAAACGTCCTCTTAAGATCTTGAGACGTTTCGAGGTAATGGGAAGCAGTATGAGGGAGCAGACGGGCCAAGCTGTCTATAATATGAATCCCGTTTCATCATCGATTTTTGACGAGGACACCGTTCTATATGTTGAGAGGGAACAGCGGATACCTGCAGAGATGCAAGTTGGGAATTTTATTCAACCAACCAAATTACACCAACGCCAAATTCAATTACCACCTTTTGTGAACTGGATATTTGTTCGTGGTACCCGCATCTAGTTCGCAACAATGTTTTTTAGAGTTTCACATCTTTAAGTTGGCAACATTGTTTTATTTGACAACCGATTTGACAGCTGACATTTGCTTTGTCAGTTGGATTTGCCATTTCATAATGAACAGACTCACACCAGAGCAACGCTTGCAAATTGTTGAAATTGTTTATCAAATAATGGTTCTGTTCGCCAAACTCATCGTGCATTACATCCATTTTACGGTCGTCACAATCGTCCATCAGAGCGAGTAATTCGGTTAACTATGGATCGTTTTCGCACCTCGTATACTCTAAATGATAATATGCATCCGGTAAGACGTCAAACAGTGCGTACCGAAAAAGCGATAGACCCTGTACAGCGTAGCATTGAGGAAGACCCTAAATCAATCAATTCGACGTCGTGCTCAGCAACTGGAGATGCGTCCATCCACTTTATGGAAAATTTTATCTAAGGATTTTGATTTACGTGCTTACAAAATTCAACTTGTGAAAGCCGTTCGACCATCGCACACGCCGCAAATTCGGTCAAAGATATTGATACTGTTGTTGATCTGATCAAATTGATATTGATTGAATGGGTACGTTAATAAACAGAATTGTCGGATCTGGAGTGAAGATAATCCACAAGCTTTTGCCGAAACATGATTATATCCAGAGAAAATCACCGTTTGTTGCGTTTTAAGGGCTGGCGGAATTATTGGTCCATATGTCTTCAAAAACGATGATGGGTGGGCGGAATGTTACAGTCAACGGTGAACGGTATAGAGACATGATTTCTAGCCACCGAGATCGTGTGATCTAGCTCCATTAAAATATTTTCTTTGGGGATATGTTAAGTCACTTGTCTACCCCGATAAATCAGAGACGATTGAAAACTTGGAACACAACATTTGGTGAGTTATTAGCGAGATACGGGCACAATTGTTGCGCAGAGTGATCGAAAATTGGACCTCCAGATTAAGCCATGTTCGCGCCAGCCGCCGAGGCCACATTGTCGAAATCATATTCAAGCATTTATAGCATAAAATTATCTATCCAATAAAGCTAGTTTCACTGATATTTAAAATGTTTTTCTTTGTTCTATTTAAATTTAAAATTGTGAACCTCTAAAAACACCCTTCATGTTACGGTGAAAGTCTGAAATCGGTAAATGTCCGAATAAACCGTTTTATTGCTCCGAAATCTAAGAAATGGCAGTCATGTATTCTCAAAATGATTGAGCCTTCAACCCACGCGTTACTACTTTTTATGGTACTAGTGCAAAATCATTTGGAGTAGTAAGGGATAATGGTTTTACTTAATCTCACGGACTCGCGGGAACTAATTGCGAGCTTCAGGTTGCTTAGCCCGCTGATTGAGTGTAAATGAAACTGAGGAGATGTAGTGGAATAAATTTAAAAAATGGATATTTCGGGCAATAACCGATTTCGGACTTTAACCGTAACACACACACACATAATAGTCAACTCATATAAGTTGCTTTCTTTCGGCTTGCAACCGATATCGTTAGTTCCTGTTTGATCTAATATCTGTCAATTATGTACGCGTTTACTCAGGTTTCGCTAGGGTTATTTAAACATTTTGCTCATTAAGATTTATGTCCCAACTAAGGATTCTTCAGTTGCTTCAGCTGCTGATATTCATGTATATAAAAATGTTCGTGAAAATATTTGTAAAGAAACACAGCATATCTTTACAAATATCTTCAGTACGACCTCTTAGGATGATGGAACATGTCTCAACTACATCGATTATGGTCGAGCAACAAAACCAATCAGATAGCAAATGACTTTGGATAATGGTAGGACATCTTTATATACGAGTATATATATTTAGCACTTGTTCATTACCTTTGCATTTTGATTTGAAATAAAGAAATAAATAAAACGATACAACAAATTAACCTTGACCTTTCAGAATATTTCAAAACTACTCGTATAAATACACTTCGAATACAGTAGGATATTATGTATAATACTCTTACATCTACAAAACGTTATTGATAATTTTTAATATCCATAGAAACCAAAAAATAACAAGAAATAAACAAACCCGATTAAATATTTTTTGTCTAGAAAAACGAATGAAATAGTTTCTCTTGTATGTGTAAATAGGTAATCATTTTCCATTAATTATTATTTTCATTTAGCGACAACATTTATTACAGTTCTCAAATTAAATTAAAACAATAATTAAATTAAATTATACATAAGTACTATATTTCCAATTAAAATACCTCTCCTCTTTTTGTTAAATTTAAAGACACGTGTGTTGAGGTTTTAAATTTTATAGTATACATATATAGTTATCTAATAAATGATTGGATATTATACTAATCGTCTGATCCTTTTAAAATACAGGGCAGCCGTTCACTACTATCTAGAGAGGACCCAGAAAAGGAGATTTTAGATTTTACAAACATTTCTCTCTAAGCCCCTCAGCCTAGGGTACTCAGAGGGCTTCGGCTATCTCTGTGTACACCTAGGTAACACCAAGGTAGCCGCGTCCTCGTCGCAGGGGGCGGGTACTGCTTCGACAGTAGCAAAGTGCTTCCGGGGACCAAATGCCAGTGGTATAAATTGGCTAAAACAAACAATGAATACAACAAATACGGAATGTAATACCCCAGGTGGTACAGCAGCAGATATGCTGCCAAATCCACACTCTTCGGAGGCAGGCCCAACAGATTCTGGGGTGGGCCAATCATTGTTTAACCCATTTGGACGAAGTTCCAAATTATCAAGATCACCAAGATCTTCAACTGGAAATATATTTCAGTACGAGAAGGAAAATGCCGAACTCCGTGAACAACTAAGAGAAATAAAAGAATTTACTACTAAATTGAAAGAAGAATTTACAATTTTAAAGAAAGAAAATGAAGAACTCAAAAAATCAGTTGAAACACGTGCAGAACTTGGGACGACACCTAGCCCAACAGTCGATGATGGCATTAATTCATTCCATACGGATGAAGAAGAATTAGAAAGAGAAACAAATTGGATGTTGAACCGGAATAAAAGACCAAGTAAGAAAAGGAAAGCACAACACTCACCAGAAATGGCGGAGACTTTACCATCAACTTCAAAAGAGGTTGCCAGAAATCAGCTAATCATCAAGAAACATCTAGTTCTAGAACAACAACCAGCTAAACCGAAAGAAAAATCACCTCCACCAATAAATGTCGTCGGCATATCAAATTTCTCCACTATACAATCGTTTATGAAATCGATTACAATGGCCGGGTACAAACTCGTATCTCTAAACAACGGCGTCTGGAAAATTAATGTTGTAGACTCTGAAACTTATAGAGCTTTGGTTACAAAGCTTAATTCCGAGGAGCATCAGTGGTTTACCTATGAGGATAAGAATGATCGCCCAACGCCCAATTAAAGTTATGGCTAGAGGTCTTCACCCAACCTGTGCAAAAGAGGAAATTATTGAGGATCTCAAGCAAAATGGTTATCAAATAGAAAATGCCGTAAACATTATTAAGAAAGAAAAAACCGAAACTGAACAAGGAGTTCAAGTTAACAAAAGAGGGCTTCACTAGCACTATTTATGCTCACTTTTAATAACAAACAAAAAGTGGAAGATGTGTATAATATCAAGGCAATACTTAGCATGAGAGTTAAAATAGAGCCATTGAAAAAGAATAACGGATTAATACCGCAGTGCAAAAAATGTCAAGGTTTTAATCATACGTAGAAATATTGCCAAAGAGAGATTAGATGCGTGAAATGTGCCGGAAAGCATCACGCCCAGGTATGCCCGGTTAGTAAAAATATTGCTGCAAAATGTGTCAATTGCAATAAGTCACATCCCGCAAACTACCGGGGATGTGAAATAGCTAAGGAGCTACAAAGAATAAGAAATAAAACGCGAAAACAAAGTCCAGGAGTATCGGTAAAAAATTATCAAACTTCCACCAAAGAGGAACCTAAACCTCTTGCTAGTAAAACGGGAGAACCAAAACCAAAACTGTACTCGCAAGTAGTCATGACAAAACCAATTATTTCGGAGGACACTACTGAAGGTACAGCAGTGCTCCAAAAGATACTAAGAAGCATGGAAGCTCTTAACATTCGTCTAGCTAAACAAGAGAAATGCCTTCATGCTCTAAGCAACAGGTTAGATAAGCAAGACTCTCTAAATGAAATGAAATCCATGCTCTATTAAAATGATGCAAATAACAACAAATAAAACATTAAGAATAGTAACCTGGAATGCAAATGGGCTAATGCAACATATTCCAGAATTAGAAATTTTCCTAACTACTGAGAAAATAGATATATGCCTAGTATCGGAAACGCATTTTACTTCAACTTCATATCTTAAAATATATGGATACCACGCCATTCATCCAGCAGGAAGGGCAAGGGGAGGGAGGATCGTCGGTGGTTATAAAAGAAAACATCAAACACTTTATAGATCTTAAAATTGAAGAGGAATTTATGCAAGTAGTCACCTTAAAAGTATTTATAAATAACAACAAAGAATATAGTGTATCGTCAATATATTGCCCCCCAAGATATAATTTAATTAAACAAGACTATTGCACGTCTGCACATTTTAATGCAAAAAAACACCTACTGGGGATCAAGAGTAACCTCTAAAAAAGGAAGAGAGCTGTTTGCAGCAGGAAGACTATGCAATTGCGATTTTCATCCTGGAGATCAACCAACTTATTGGCCTACGGATAGAAACAAAATACCCGATATCATTGATTTCTTTATCACCAAAGGAATAGACGAAAACTACATATACCTAGAAAGCAGCGAGGGGATTATGTCGGATCATACGCCTGTTATTAAGACAATCAGTGCAACGATTATTAAAAAAATAAGTCCACCTTCGCTAACGAACAAAAAACCTGCTGGGAGAAATTCCAGAAACTTGTTGAGGATAATATTAATCTTCAGGTGCCAATTAAAAACCCGATAGAGCTAGAAGAAGAACTAGAACAACTCAACAACAGTATACAAGAAGCGGCGTGGAGTAGTACCCCCTCAAGTTCAAAGGAAATGCGCCGAAATGCTATTTATCCTCTAGAAGTTAGGAAACTGGTTACAGCAAAACGAAAAGCAAGAAAGGCCTAGCAAAGAAATCGAGCGCCAGAATATAAAACAACTCTAAATTTTTTATCCAATAAACTAAAGTTGCTAATTAAAGAAAACAAAAACGAATCCATTAATAAATACTTGAGTGGCCTTACTGGGGAAAAAGATACCGAGTACTCCCTTTGGAAAGCGACAAGAAGTTTAAAAGGACCTAAACTACAAATTCCACCAGTAAAAACTGAAGATGGCACATGGGCTATAAGTGCAAAGCAAAAAGCTTCGTTGTTTGCATCCCACCTCGAGAACACGTTCCAGCCACTACCTAGACAAACTGCAGAGGAAAACATACCATCAGTATATAAAATGGATAACTGCAATATATCTCCTGTCACACTACAAGAATTAAAACAGGAAATCAATCTCAACCTAAATACAAAGAAATCTCCAGGATATGACTTAATTATAGGACAAATAGTAAAAGCTCCTCCTGAAAAAGGTGTACGTAAACTACTCCAAATAATTAATGCAGTGTTCAGACTTAAACACGTTCCAAGTCAATGGAAAGTAGCAGAAGTAATTATGATACCTAAACCAAACAAACCACTTAATGACAAAAATTCGTATAGGCCGATTTCCTTACTCCCAATAATTTCAAAATTATTCGAGAAACTACTCCTAAAGAGATTAAAACCAATAATAGCAGAAACAAATTTTGTTCCTCCACATCAATTTGGCTTCAGAGAAAACCATTAAACTGACGAAGACGTACTTGAAAAAAAGAAAGTATGTTCAAGCGTCTTCTTGGATGTAGCACAGGCCTTTGACAGAATATGGCATAAAGGTTTGGAATATAAATTACAAAGAGACTTACCAAAGCAGTTTTATGAAATTCTAAAATCTTACATATCTAACCGACACTTTCGAGTTAAATTAGATGGCGAATACTCAGACTCAACGTATTAGTCTACACCAAAATGCTGAAATACGTCATATGTTGGATGATTCAAACCTAGTAAGACGACTGCGAAGGAAGAAACCGCATGATCTACAAGATCCAATCAGGATCGACTAAAAATATAATAAAATTGTAAAGGGGACTAGCCAAAGGGCTACAACCCTCCAAACAAGAATATAAATTATGAAAGATAAATTACTAGATGATTTGTAAATCAGTTGTAATAAATAAATATATATAATAAAAAAAAAAAAAAAAAAAAAAAAATTTGGAATGTTTTGGTGTTGTTCAATGACGTTATTGTGTTAGTTTTCTATTAAATATTATATGTGCGTTTTATTTGTAAAGTTCAGTAAGTTATTTAATATTATTATTTTGGTTGTATTATTTTGCTTTTGTCGTTGTTGAGTATCGGACTGATCGTCGTAGAGGAAAGACGTGTTTTTGTCTCTCCTTTAAATAAATTATTATTAATATTTTAATTCAAGTCAGTTTAGGAATGTGTAGTGTGAGAGTAATGTGCTATTTCTGAGTGAGTTTTGTTCTTTAGAAGTTCACCTGTTAATACAGGTGAATTGAGACAGTTATTATGAAAATTGCGTTCAACACATATACAATCAGAGAAGTATCTTTTTATTCTAATTTTCATTCTAATTATATAAAAGTTAATTATTTATTATTGTTATTGTTATTATAACTATTTACATATATGTGAATGGTAATTTATAATCGTATACATAGAAACTGACATTTCAAGGGAATTCCCTTTGTATGTACTTAAGTACATAAAATATTGGTACCCGAGAAACCAAAATTTGAAATTACAACAGATCGAATTGTAACTTACCCAATAAGCGAAAATTTGTATACTCAAAATGGGTTGCCACCGTATTGTGACAAAAATGAATTTTTGTGGAATAATATAAATTGATAAATATATAAAATGTTAATGAAAGGAGGAAACAGTTTTCTGTCACGGGAAATTTATCATTTGAGCTGAAATATGTTGGATCGTGTTATCCATTTGGGTTTTTATTTAAATTTAATTACATTTTCATAACTTATTTTAATAATTTTCACTTACTTTAAACAATTCTATAAACTGAAATTTTGTCGAAAGTCCTGATTTAAAACAATAAAGTTGTCGGCAAATATAATTCAATTTATTTTTATTATTATTTAAAATTTATTATCTATTTATTTTTTTTTTTACATACCGGAAGGTCAGGGAAGATTGTGATTGCAACATTCTTGATCAGGGGGTCTATTTAATTACTTACGCTTTGAGTTTATCGATACAATCAAATATGTTAACGATCCAAAGACTTTTTGCTATGGAATGTTGTTTTTCGACGATCTTTCTGGTTGAATTCAGGTTAAGTTTTAGTGAAGTTGTGTGAATGTTAGATATAAATTAACCCTGCTTTTAGTTGGATGAATTTAAACATAGGTAGCGTAATGACAATACCGAATCTAAATTTTTTTTTTATTTTTTTTTTTTTGACATTATTGACGGAATATTTAGATCATCATATGTATGATAATACTGCCGTGTCATTACGAACGTGAAGTTCCTCGGTTAGATGGTGTTGGATAGGAAGATAGGGCAAAATATGGTTACAAGCAGTATGTGATGAGATGACCCATAGATGTGAATTAAATAACCTAACCAGCCTAGTAGGACTGATGCCGAATACATATGATGAATATTAGTATCCTTTACCTCAAACACCACTAACTTACATTAATTAACTAACAAACTCTAATCTAGAGTGTGAATTTAATTGAGACTAACATTCTAATATATTTAAGTAGTTAGAAAATGACTTTGCTGCGGTTCGCCCTAGTTGTTTCTGTGACTAACATCCCTTCCTAACTAACCTTATCTGTTAAGGATGCAGGCAGGGCCTGGGCCCGCATGATGCTGAAATATTATTCGCATTCAGATATAATTTGTTATTTGATTGTTGATATTTCAGGATTATGGTAACGTGCCTAGGATCGCCGTTATGGCTGGCCTGTACGCCTCTATCATATCATATCATATCATATTTAAAACAATCCTGAAATTTAGCTGGCCACAGCCTTCGAAGAACAATTTATTGATACAGAAGTAAATACGCCATATATATATAACGTCAAATCATGTTTTATTTAAAATTCTTAAGAAATTTTCAAAAAGTTCGAGTAATGATTAGGACTTTATTAGCTGATTTGGAAACTTTGCGCAATAATATTAAGTTGAATGGAAACTCATTGTGGAAAGTAAAAGATCCCACGGATACCCACGATACCCGCGAATTATTCACGTGTCTCTAATTTATTCTGGTTTGGCATTCAAATAAAATATTAATTTTGTTTATTTTCAGACACCAACCGAATAAGACGAATGATGTGGAACTCGTATGTAACTGTTGAATACAACTCGTTTATATTACGAACTTGCCACTATATGTACAATTCGCGGCGTCTTGGCACCTGGCAATATTTAGTCGATTTACCATTTTTAACTTTAGATACGCGCACATTATGGATTTTATGCTATTGCTTGACAGTTGGGTTTCCTGACAATTTTCACTGTTTAACTGTGAACTCAATGATGTTACAACTGAAATTTCAGCCGATGACATATTATTTGTTGCAAACATTTTGTAATAGATTTTATCGAGAAAACAGTCTGACTGGGAATTCATAAGGACCGTAACATTAAAGATATTTGAGGTAGAAAATTAAATTACTTCCTAGTTCCTCCCTATTCCTACTAATTAAATTTTCTTTTATTTTATTCTTAGATTGGGTTCGTTAATCAGCCGAACAAAGATATATGCTATAAAATAGTTCGTGATCTCCTTTATAATATTTCGGGTAAATATCCTGAATTGGATACATTGTTGGATACATTTTATGGCGTGTTAAAGTATCCTTTGCCGAAATTAAATCATTAGCATCCTATATTTATTTAAATCGCTTCCGCCGCACCGGTGGAAGCCATCATTTGATGATTTTGAAATTTTATCAATTCAATTTTATCATTTTTAATTATTAATTTTATTATTATTACTTAATAAATCTTTTAATCGAAATTAAATTTTTTTTATATTGTTGTGTTGCGGTGCATACTGCATATATGTACTATACAGTACAAATTACCACAACACGAATCTATTTATTAAGTTCTTCTCTAAAATCACGGCATCATAAAAAATTGATCTTCTAAAGTCACGTCTAGGGTGTCTGTACACCATAAAAATTTACAAAAAATAAATTAAAGAGAGAGTGGGGGATTTTTATTTTTTATTTTTATATTTGCTACCATAAAAAATACTCAGCTTGATATTTTTCAAGAAAAAATTATAGCAACTCAACAAACACAAAAATAATCGGGAATACTATTCTCACAAATAGAAATGGTTTATTTTCGTCTCTTTTTAATTTTGTACAAAATCTTGCGATTTTAGAATGGAATAGCGCTATTATAATAACTATAAAAGAAATCGCATCGATATCATGTGCCATCATGATGTAATGCCGGAGAAGATTAGTAGTTGAACGAAATGTTTACATTTTTTAACTACAGTTTTTTATATTCAACAAATTATTAACGAAATCAAAATTTAAAATCTAAAAAAAAAATTTAATTTTATAATCGTAATTCAAAATTATTGAAGTAAATGGGCTTAGATTTATATATTATAATAAATAAATAAAACAAAACTTTGATTTTTTTTAAATTATGTCATTTCATTAAAATGAATTAACTTAGTTAATTTTATTCTAACTCCTATTTGTTTAAATTTTCTTGTTTGGTGAAATGGTAAAATCTTATTTTAAAATAAATTTCTATAATTGTTTTAAGTAATACATAAAAATGATTTTCTATATCAATAATATTAAATCTAGCATTTAAATGATTGGTAGTATCTATAAAAAATAAATCTATTAAACTAATGCTTTGTATTGATTTTAAAACTAACTTATTATCATTATCATTTTTCCTCGAAATGTTTGGAACAAAGTTTAAATGAAGGATAATCCAAACCATTAGCTTTGACATTTGGAACAATATCTCGCCAAATGTTTCTATTGTCTTCAGTTAATGGTGCGCTATAAATTAAATAGACATATTTGGATTTAATAATAAGGGTACAATCTTTACGATTTAATAAATTTAAAAAGACAATATATGTATGTTTTAATATTTTGCATCTAAAGAAATGAACAATTATGTCTTAGCTATATTTAGCATCAATTTACTTACGAATGCAAACCAATCATCGCTGAACAATTGAAGCACTTCTGCGACATTTTGATACAACACACAAACACTTATAGTTTATATTTATGTTATTTTATAACTTTATGATTTATTAAACACGTTTTTATAAAACACTTTTAATTCCCAAAAAAATATATTCACTTTTAAGACGCTTTGAAGTACCAACAATATTATCAGTAATGACAGCTATAATGTTATAAAATTTTGTGAAAAAAATAAGAAAAACTTACTTCGCGCGCCATCTATTCTTCTCGTTAAAAACGTTTGGTATGCCATCTAGAAATCTTCTCCGAAACTAATATTTAACGAAATCATACTGTCGTTGCCAATTACTATGGAAATTGACACAATATAGTATTATGAGTTATTGTCTGAAAGGATATTATAAAGGCCTATTTATATTATCCGTTCCGTTCAGTTCCTACACGTATCGTGTCAGACAAAAAAAAACAATGTAACATATATTTCTATAGGAGTACTTATATTATCCTGCACGTATCGTGTTAGACAAATATTGTCTGATTATATGTTTTGTCTGATATCTGAAGGCGAAACAATATGTTAGAATAGCGAAAAAAGTGGAATTCATATATTTTCGAACAAAAAAAAAAAATTAAATTGCTACTAAAACATTTTTGGATTTTAAGTTACCTTTATTCTATACTCTAATATTTTTTTATATTATCTTTTTGCCAATTTTTGTTTATGCTAATGTTTGTCGCCGCTAAATTTTTCTTATATGCTCTTTTAAATTATCCCATATATTTTATAGTTTTTTTAGTCTAATAAACTAGGTATAAAATATAAGAAAAATTGGTAAAGTAAAATAAAGTAAGCAGTAAACTTTATTTTCCAATCTTGCATACACAAAAATTAAATTACTATGCTACTAAAACATTTTTGGATGTTTCTAATTTACTCTATAGACATAGAATAGAATATAATCTGTACTATAGACGTAACCAAATGATACGAATACAATGTCTGATCGAATAGTATAAATTGATGACTGACACGATATAAATCCCCCTTAATTATGACAACCAACTCAACAACAAAAATTCACACAGAATCTATATTTTTATCTCTTTCAAGTTTTCTGCAATGCAAAAGAAAAACGCTGATAATTCTAAGTATACTCCTATGTTATGGTTCTCTATTCCTTCGTTTATTTCTTAAATTTTACTAAGGCCTCTATTATGATTTTCACCACACCTAAAATTACTATGCAAATGTGACTAGATTTGTATGGTCAATCGGTGAGGTGAGAACCAGAATAGTGGAACGTATAAGATTATAATAACCAAATGTGAGATTCAATCAAATGATGTTTCCTTGTTGCTGCATTCTAACGAATTGCCGTCATTGTAACGAGCAGTGTCACTTTTGTTGGAGTCGGATTTCATCTTTTCATTCGTTATTAAATTCAACTTTTTTTCGTATTCTCTCACATCAATGAAAGTCATATTATACCACTCGTCCATCCAAGCAAATGCTTGACGATGACCTAATAATAACACATCCCGGATACATTTATGAATATAATCTTCAACTTTTGTTTGTAGTCCCCATACTTCGAATGACACACTAACAACTTTATATGAACACATAACAGGCTTATCATGTTCATGCCACCCTTCAACTAATAATCCACGTCCAGTTAACTTGGATTTATAAAATTTGGGATCCTCTTCTTCCTTGTAATGTTTGGTAACCTCGTCATAAGCTATATCAATCTTATCTACAATTAGTGTGGTTAATTGATCCTCCGGTAAATTAAGACACTGAAAATGAGCGGATTTAGATAAATATATGATACGCACATTAATTGCAATTTTAATTACATTTTCATTTATACCATTATTATCCTCAAATCTGGTCAGAATGGAAATATTTAATTTAGGTAAAATGGAGCATGTATATTCCGTAATAGTAAATGGATAGTAGTTCCATGATTTTTCAGTTATATATACTAATGGGCAAAATGATTGGATCCAATACGGCAAGCGAGAAGACAAATATATTCGTTTTTCGGTGAATTGTCCTTTGCCATGTTCAGAGTCTTTACACTCACGATTCTCGACAATTTCTATACCCTCTCCATCACCAGACTGTTCTAGGCTGTGCCGAGCTATCATATATAATTGGCCTATCCGATACTGAAAATGTACCATATTCTTTTATTAGTAACTTCAATTAGCAAAATATTACACAAAAAGTCTAACCTCTTCAACAGTTAGTGGCATACAAATACGATATTCTTTCATCAAGACCATTTTATATATAGATATTATAAAATTATGGAATAAAAACCACAATAAAAAAACGAATGTAAAATTTACTACTTAATTTGGTTCTTGACTTGAATGGCAGTTGTACACTTAAACCCTCCCAACAAAAAATGAATACGCTAAATTCTTTACGAAAACGTAAACTTTCCGAACACCCAATTACAATGGAATACCACTGCGTATCATAGAAATAGAGTATATAGAATGAAAGAATGTAATGAGCTGTCAAGCGTAGAATTATATACTATAGAGTGAATGTAAAGTTTTCCCATATAAGATTTGCTATTTCATGTGTCACAAGCCAGAGCAGGATGTTTATATAAAAAATGCATATGGCGGTCTCATATCTCAAAACAAAAACCCCTCAAATCAGTTTTTGTTTTTGTTTAAAGTGACGCGTTAAATTTTGTGCTCTTAAAAATTCTTGAAAATATTAATTAAAATAATAAAAAAACAATTAAAATATTATTAAAATAGCTAGTGTGTAGTGTATCATTTTAGTAATAATAATTATAAACATTTAATAAAATGAAGTGTCTTGTAAAAAACTGCAAAAATACGCCACATAAATATTACAAGACTGTCATTAAATTAAACTACTTTAACATACAATTATTTTTTGGTCGCTGAACTACTTTGTTCAATTTTGATGTTGATTACACTTCTCGCATACACACAAACTTTGCTTCGTCTGCATACGACGTTCAACAAACAAAATGCATCATACCGGAAAATGGTAAAATTCTAAATGAAAACTACCTTAAAAATAAAAAACAGTTTATCGAAATGAATGATAAAAAAACAAAGTTCATGCTTAGGAGAATGAAAATTTAATTTTCTGCCGCAATTACGAGGTAAAGCTAAATAAAGTCAAAAAAAAATATTGAAAAGAAAATTTCCATTGCAATCGTATGAAAGTGTTTTTTCTTGTTTACGTTATTTGGGCCTGCATACATATAAACCGGATTTTTTATATTTTTCTTTAACATGGCCGTATACATTACGCAGTGCTGTCAGTAAAAATAAAAACGAAAAAAAAATATATATTTACTGGTTGTGTACGAAACAAAAAATGTTGTCAGTAAAATTTCACTGACAAAATAATTGTCATGGTGTTAGTATGCTGCCATAATGTGCTATAAAAAAAAGTAAACTGAAGTATGTTTTATGGCAGCATTGTTAACACATCTTTCAAAAAATGTATATAAAGATGAGAAATTTTTCTCACATTCATACAAAATAAATCGTTCGCCATTTTTACAGTCGAGTGTTTAACGGTTTTATATGGTGTTAAAGTATACATATAAAAAAAATCTAAATACTGGTCACTGCCAATCTTAAAATAATGTTCAAGAGTATTCTCACCACATACTTATTTAAGACATTATTCAGATCCATATTGTTTAGCTGATTTAAATTAAATTATAAACTTTTATAAAAATTTTAGGTTATGAAAAAATGTAATTTCCCAAATTAAACCCTACAATTTTGCTATAAACTTGAAATAAAATATATTTCTTTTCTTTGTCACTCTTATAAAATTGTAAATTTTTTTTGTTTTCGTTTTTTCAGTAAAAAAAATACTGTCAGTAATTTTTTCCATGAAATAGGCGCTTAATTATAGCGCTATTCCATTCAAAATCACAAGATTTTGTACAAAATTAAAAAGAGACAAGAATAAAATATCTGCATGAGAGTGACTGAGACACAATTTTTTTTTTTTATAGTAGAACATGTAGCGGAATTTTTTTACTGCGATACAAACATAACCTAAAAATTATTTAAATTAAATGAAAAGTCGTAATGTTTAATAATCGATGATGTATTTTACTTTATATAAATTATTTATAAAAATAAATATTATTTTGAAAATGGCGGGAATAGTTTTGTTTTATTTAGTTTCTTTAATTTGGACAAATACGTAAAAAGTTCTCTAATATAAAACATGTGAGGGGAAAATTTTGAATATCTATAACCTCTATAACCTAATACAATCGAAAAAATTTATGTTACATAAATAATAAATCAAAATGGCTACAATGGAGAAATCTAAACTGAAGGTAATTTTATTAAAATAAAACGTATTTTTTAATAATTATAAACTAAATATTTGTGTAACTTATAATATAGTTGATTTGTTACCGTTTTAACAGTAAATATTAAATTAAAATTAACACTAAATTCGTTCGAACTGTCAGATCAAAAAGATTTGATCGGATTCAGCTGTCAGATCAACATTTTTAACATTACAAATTTTTTTCACACAAAAATCTTGATCTAACAAATTGCCTAGATCAATTTTAAAAAATCTTGATATTTTGTCAGATTTTTACGCATACATATATACAAAAGTAAACGTCAATACATAACATCAAAACAAAGACCCCGCGCCATTTGTACAATTCAGTTTTAAATTAATAAATTTTAAATTAATTTTAATAAATTTATTAAAATTGTAAGGATAATTTGTAATTTTGTGCGACGTATTTTCGAAATAACTTGTGTACTAAAATGTTGTGTTTATGTGCGAAATTATATAATTCCTTATGCTTTTAATTGAAAATTATTGATAAATAAATTAATTAAATTGAGAAATGGGAGACACCATATTGAACATTTTAATTCTTTGCTATATAATTTTTTATTATACCGATGCTAACAAGCTGAAATCATAAACCCGCTATTTATAATAAACAATTTTTCGTCTTTCTTTTCACAAATATTACTACAAAAGTCGATCAAATTTCTTTCATATTCGTTTACATAAAATCCGGCCAAATTGTTGTTGTAAATTAAACGAATTTGGTATAAATCTATTGATCTAACAATTTGCACTTCTAACATCAAAATCAGCTGTTCCGCATTAATAATACTAAATTCGTTCGAACTGTCAGATCAAAAAGATTTGATCGGATTCAGCTGTCAGATCAACATTTTTGACATTACAAATTTTTTTTACACAAAAATCTTGATCTAACTAATAGCCTAGATCAATTTTAAAAAATCTCGATATTTTGTCAGATTTTTACACATACATATATACAAAAGTAAACGTCAAAACATCACATCAAGACAAAGACCCCGCGCCATTTGTACAATTCAGTTTTAAATTTATTTTTGCTTTTAATAAACTTATTAAAATTGTATGGATAATTTGTAATTTTGTGCGACGTATTTTCAAAATATCTTGTGTGTTTTTGCTTTTAATAGATTTATTAAAATTTTAAGGATAATTATTAATTTGGTTTGTGTGACGTATTTTCGAAATATCTTGTGTACTAAAATGTTGTGTCTATGTGCGAAATTATATAATTTCTTGTTTTTAATTGAAAATTATTGATATTGAGTTGTAAATAAATTAATAAAATTGAGAAATGGGAGACACTATATGAACATTTTAATTCTTTGCTATATAATTTTTTATTATACCGATGCTAACAAGCTGAAATCATAAACCCGCCATTTCATAATAAACAATTTTTTGTCTTTCTTTTCACAAATATTACTACAAAAGTCGATCAAATTTCTTTCATATTCGTTTACATAAAATCCGATCAAATTGTTGTTGTAAAATTAAACGAATCTGGTATAAATAAAAAATATCAAACAAATATTTTTTATGGCAACCAGAATGAAAAAAATTCCCCCACTCCCAGTAAACTTTTATTATTTTGATTTGATTATGGTAGAAACATAAATTTTTTGTGCTTGGAGTGTCGACACAATTAAATTATTTTGTATTGGAAAAAATTGATAAAAATGTTGGAGGAATTCACACTACATTTTAAATAATATTTTTTCGCCTTCTTGAAATTTCACTTTGCATTTAATTTTTTTAGGTTATTTTTCTATTAAAATATTATTAGTTCAAAATTTAAAAATAATACCGACTGCTGAACTACTAAACAAAATAGTTCCTTCGACTATAAAAAAAACACCCTACCTAGGTATCATATTGCGTACGCAAAATATTAAAAACACAGGATTTTCAGATGAGAAATATTTTATTAAAATTTATCATTAAAATTAAAATTTATTTATTAAAATTTATTTGAATTTGTTTATTTAATATAAAGTCGACCATTAATTGGATATATTCAATGCGATTGGATGAGTTGACCATTATATTAGAACCGTTTTGTCGCAGCTCTTCAACTCGCGTTATTCCTAAATCGCCACAGACACACAGCCAGACAACAGTAAAATATAAACCTAATTCTGATACATCGTCCTCATATGATTTGAGATAGTAAATGTCTATGCACTACGGGATTTAGTGATGCCAGTTGATGTCTATCGAAATCCGAATGCTTACTGGCCAATTTCGATAAGATGAACCCGGCCAATGGAAGCTCAACGAAAAAATTTTCGTATCCAATATTCGTCCAAATATCGTAATCGATCAAATTTGTTTGATCGATAATGGTGGCCCAACCTCAATATCTTCGTGGGTAAAATCTTGAATAGGTTGAAATCGTCGTGGGCCTCCTTGCATACCACCACATCTGCCTTGTGAACTACTACCACCACAGTTAAATGAATGAGTCTCTGGAAATACTAGTTAGGTAAAACCCAAACAAATCTAATTCAGCGTTGTACTCAACGAAATTAGCAGCATCGAGATTGGAGACGAAAATTAATTTTGGCCAAAACGAGTGAGATTAAACCACAATGTTTTGATGAAAGATGGCTTGAACGCCAACATATAGTAATCTAAAGTAAAACGAAATTGTTGTTAGTTAAAAACTTTACCATTTTTTATGGAAAGACACTTGTATTCATAAACCACAATTCGAAACTTATCTTTAATAACTATCCGACCATTTAACAATGGTTTCATAATAAATTTCACCATGTTTGGCGATAGGTTGGGCATGTATTTTTAAAATTTCCGAACGTGCCTGTTCATTAGGAAGCAGAATTTCGATTTTACGATCTAAACGTCCGGGACGTAATAATGCCGGATCTAGCGTATCCGGACGGTTTATAGCCATAATCATTTTAACCTAATCCAACGAATCGAAACCATCCATTAGATTAAGCAATTCCATTAGAGTACGTTGAATTTTACGATCGGCTGATGTACCTTCCGAAAAACGACGACCTCCAATTGCATCAATTTCATTTCATCCATTAATATAATGCTCGGCTGATGATCACGAGCGTAGTTAAACACTTCAATTAATAAACAAGCACTTTATATCTAGAGCTACCCTAGTTCCAGCCTTCAATTTTGTCTTGTCTGACCTCGACATCCAACAACATATCGTGGCCTGTTTGTTGCCTTCACAATCACTATAAAAATATAAATAACATAAAACATCATTTCACTGAATCACTGACATATTGGAGGTATGTACTTACATTTATCCTGATTCAATTGTTTGAGTACCTCCCCGACAATTTGCCCAACACTTTGCAACGCTTTTAAATCATTTTCTAACTTATCGAACTTTTTCGTTAAATCTTTTAATTGTTCTCGCACTGAAAGCAAACATATAAAATACCAATTTGGTACATTTGCTTACAGTCGGAATGATTCTGTCATTTTCCATTCTTCATGTATTCAGAAACAGTCAAATAGAAATTGATCGGTTAGCTGTGACAAATTGTATATGATCGGCATCATTCAACATTATCAAAATTGCAATATCCGTTCGATAGCACTCAAATGATTAATATAATCGTATTATCTTCAGAATCCAAATCATCCACTTCCACATCACTACTGTTATTATCCGGTTTCAATAATCGATACACAGTTTTATACAAGTATTTTGATACAAATATAAGACTCAGACTGAACTGGTTGTTTTTATTATATTTTTTGGGTTAAAAAATCTGACACTTCGATTTTTGTTTGATTTTTTTCCAGCCTGCTGGATGGTTTTTAGGTTAATATGAACTTATCAAAAATTTCCCCTAACATAATTTATAGCAAAATAATTTTTAGATAGTTTCGTAAATTATCCAAAATAATTAAAAGGAATATTTTATTTCATCGAAAAAATAATAATAATTTTTTTTAGTAATTTTTGGGATATAAAATTATTGTGAAACATTAAAAACAAAGATTTTTCATATTTAGTAAATAATTTATAGGTTAGTTTTTGTTGATGTCAAAATTTCTCCAACTTTTTATACCATAAAATAAAAATGTTTTATCTCAGTCGCGCTAATGCAAATTTTAGTTCTTGTCTTTAGGCTGGACTATAGATAGAATAAAAAGAATAAAAAGAATAACGTAAGAAACGAAGACAAAAAATTATTATTCCAATTTGACGTTACGGCCATAGATGACTTGAAATATTAAGTTCATTCATATATTTTTGTGATATATTTCCTACAATTATGAATGAAACTACAATATTTTTCAGTATAAACGTATTTATATAAACAAATATATGTTTTTAAAATTATAAAAATTATTTATATCCGATTTAAATCACCACAATTCGATAAATTATTTTTTTAGGTTAGGTTTAGAAAAATACAATTCTACAGTGTATTGAAAATTATTTTTGATATTATATTCATATTTGCATATCTATACATGAATATTTCATAAATAGAAAAGATAAAACACACGAATATTATAAAATCCCCTTATATAAAAAAATAAACATGCATATTATATTCAACGCACTAAAATTTATTTGGGTTTTGTTGTTGTAGTTATTAAGTTTTTTATTCTTGGGCGAAATTTATCGCTCGGTTATTCTTTTTAAGTCACAGCAAAAATGAAAAAAATGAAACGCAATTTCTGTTATTCTTTTTATATTTATTATTCTCAGTATAGTCGATTGCATGTAAATCCTCTCTTTCGCTCTCTTACGTTATTCTTTTTATTCTATCTATAGTCCAGCCTTTTGTCATGTTTTCGGTAAAATTTTTGTAAATTTGTCTGTTTCCTAGTGGAATAGCACCATAAAGTACATGTAATACAATTGTTGTTGTAAATATGCTTAACCGTGCGTTTATAACTACTTGCGCAAATTAGTGCGGCACTAATATATCGCACTCGCTCCCGCAGGTGTATATTCATACCTGCAGAGCGAGTGAGATATATTAGTGCCGCACTAATTTCCGCAAGTTAAAACGCACAGTAATACCGTAGATCAACACAAGAAATAGCAAAAAATAAAAATAAAAGTTGGTACCTCCTTTCCGTTTTGAGATCACGCATTTTTAAATTTTTTATGTTGTGCCTAGCTCGTAGACAATTATCATGCGGCATGTTGCATAGAATCAAAATTTACTTAAATATATGTCCTGCTAACTCCACACATATGAAATAAACAATAATTAACTAAAGATTGATTGGTAATTTTTTTTTTAAACTAAGTATAAATGTGTAGGTGCAGAAACGAACAAAAATGAAAAAAAATAATTCAAATTTACATTGCATTGTTAGTGTATCCAACACACTCTTTGGTAGTTTTTTTTATATAGGTATCTATCAATGAGCGTTAGAGCAGAACTTATATTTAAGTAGGTTTGGACCAGTCAAAAATAAAAACTAGAAGGAAAAATAACAAATTTTACGATACCAATTGTCTTTTTTTTTGACATTCCACATGTACAACTTATAATTCTTAAGTAATAACAAAATCAATGTGATGTTAATTTACAACTTTTATGAATAAAACATAATTAGATTTTGATGTATTTTGATTAATTTATTATATCAAACATTTAATAATAGAAAACCCACGACTAATATTTAATTTTAAGTTTTTTAAACAACGTGCATAATTCAATTTAATTTGTAGGTTATGTTTCTTAAATTCAATAATTTTATCATACGAGTATATAAGTGAAATATGCCTATGAAATTCTTTAAATACCTTTATATATTAACTAATTATACAATTAAAATAATTTCCGCTATTTTATTTAACAAAAAATCAGATTTTCGAAAGTGACAGCTAAAATTTAACGAAGTTTCGTTGAATTTCTTAAGTAAAAATTAAGTTTGGCTGTTAAGTTTGGTAGTAACACTGACTGGTTCCCACTTTACCCAAGTAGCTCATTTATAACGAATATGGCTTTTCATTACATTGGTTTGGTTTTTAGTTTCTCTTGGTTTGCATTAAATATTTATTGGATTCTCTCTTCTCTCTTGTTTTGTGTAGGTTTGTGTGAATATGTAGGGTTGTGTGCAATTGTAACGAAATACGATTTCATTGTACAAAGGCGTTCAAATATTCATGCTAATGATAATGGTGTATAACGTGTTCTTTTGCGGCTACCACTGGTAATTAACTTACAATCTTTCTGTCAAAATTGACGATATTGTATTGGTATTGGATATAGGAATTGGAACGAAAACGACCGTGCGAATGCTTTACGAAATAAAATTTAGATTTTAGTTAGCAGAAAACGTCAAGCAAGTATTTAACGGCATGTAAATATATAATTTCGGAATAAAAAATTTATAAAAGTGACGTTTTCAAATTATTAATATTTTTATTTTGGATTTAGTAAAATGATTTGTAAAACTTATTGTTTTAAAATAATAATGTATATATAATAAAAATTGTTTACGTTAGTAGTGTTCAGTATTGAAATGAAATTTAATGAAGCGAATGCCAAATGCAGTTTTGTGTTGTGATATTGTGTATGAGAATTTAGGTGAAGGCATTTTTAGTTTTTGATTAAAAGTAATGCAAAAAGAGCAAGTGAATATTAATATCAGTGCAAATTATAAATATAAAAAATGAAATAAAATCATATATTAATTTTCTGTTGGGAAAACAAAATTCACTTAGTAATTAATATACCAGTATGTAAATACATACTTATAATTTGTTCATCAATACACAAGTAATACTTTAATAATCAATGTTTCTTAATCAATTAATAAAACCTGTAGAAAAATATTGTGTAAAGCCAACATTTTTTCAAGACTAATCTTGAATACTTATTTTATATTATATGAAAGTTTTCATATCAGAATCATAAATTCATAAATAGGATTAGATTTTGAAATCATAACTCAGAACTATTTAAGCACAATTAAAATGAGAAAAAAATATAGCCCAACTATTTGTGTGAATGGCGAATCCGATTAGTTCTGTTGATAAATAGCAAATTTTGGTATTAGTGTGTTGCCTTCATTTTTCGTAAGAAATATCAAGCCAGTATTTTTTATGACATCCAAAACACACTACATGTATGTACTAGCTACCTATTTTTTTATTTTTTGGATAATTTTATGTCGTGAGTATATAGTCACGTATTCCATTGAATATGTCTTGATTATTTAAATCTTCATTATGCATTTAGCTTAATTCTCATAATTTAAATAATTAGTAAAAATAAGTTAATAATTTAAATGTAAAAGGTCAATTATTAACCGTTTGCATTCCGAACATTTTTATTATGACCTATCAGCAACTCCGACACATTTTTACTATGGGCTACCAGAGTACCAACCAAAGGTGTTACTACCAAAGTAACAGCATAAATCTGAAAAACTAAAGGACTAGACTAGACACACCAAGCGTCGACGGCGAGCGGCGAATTTAAATACGCATAAATTTATTTATGTATTGTATAGAAAAGATGGTATAAACAATCATATACCAATTATTTATAAAAAACATGAAAATTTGGATTTTTAATAGAAAAATTGTAATTTTAAGAAGTCGTATAGAATCAAGTTGCATCCGCCGCCGCGAAATTATGTCCCACACCAAGCGGCCCAAAAATTCGTCCATCGCCGCCGAACATAACCTAAAAATAATTATACTTCAATTGTGGTCGATATATGGGCCTATTTAGACGTGTACGCACTACATGATGTATTTTCCTCGCCTCTTACCTCTTCGCCTATAAACTTATTTTGGAGTGGTGATATTTGTGTTGCGGAGAGGTAAGAGGCGAGGAAAATACATCATGTAGTGCATACACGTCTAAATTGGCCCTATGTCTCATTCGTCATTCACGTATGCAAATGCACTCATATTATTTACCAATATTAAAGATTAGGTAATAAAACAAAAGTCCAAAACTCTCATAATTATCCAAAACCAAAAAATCGCAGCGCCGGTCTTGGTGTGAACGGATATGCGTGTGTTTACTGTGAGTTTATACATGCGGGTATGAATATATACCTGCGGGGGTGCCGCACTATTACCTGCAAGTATAAACGCACGTTAGTCCTTAATGTTGGAAACAGACGTGTGGAAAAATGATTGCAGAAACGTCAAAATACAAGCGCGAATTTTTTGACATGACGTTTTTATTTTTTAAGCCACTTATCTCCAATCTATTGGACTTTATAAATTTTTTATCCTGTAAACACACATTTTTATAATTTAGGTGCTTTTTATTAGAATTTCATTTTTTTCCACAAATTCTATTATTAATTCTTCTATTTTTTCAATTTTTAAATTCAAATTTGTTGTCAATGAATTTTTTTTTTTTTTTTAAATTTGCCTTCTTTGTTTGGTTAGGTCGATTAGACCATATCACCAAAAAATGTATGTTTGATTATTTTGTTTTTTATGAGTTCACTTTATTGTGATGATAGCGATCATTCTATCTCGCTTGTTTCGTTTCCTTGATGTTGTTAAAGGCGTTGGTCGCTAAATTTCTTCGTTTTCTACGTATCTTATTACGTCATGTTATATTATTATATTGTTTCTCTTTCTTTGTTTGTTTATGTATTGTTTATATGTTTTGCTTTTGATTCTCTTTTTTTCAAATGTTGATTTCTCCCTCCTTCAGGAACTTGTATATCACGATATAGTTTTCCATTTTTTTATCTCTTAGTAATCCCTGTAAGTCTTTGTTCTCCAGTGCCTTGTACTTGGTTCTTAGGTCTTCGTATTTTAGACATTTTTCGATTGTGTGTTTTGCATCCTCCAACGTGTCGCATACATTGCACCTTTCCTCGTCTCCTTTTTTTATTAATTTCAAATATTTGGCATCAAACGTATGGTTTGTTCGAAGCCTTGTCAATGTTTTCACCATTCCACTTTGTAGTCCCCTTCTGTGAAACCAGGGTTTGTCAGTGATCTTTCCATTTGTGTTGTCTCGGTGAATTCTGCCTTGCAGCATCGTTAGTTCTAAAAATTTACCTCTCCATTTCTCATACATTTTTGATTTAAATATTCTGTTCGCCTCTTCTACTGATATGTCGATTCTGTATATCCTGTTAGATTTCGTTCCGTTTTTTTGCAGCTTTGCCCGCCTTCTCATTACCCTTTATTCCTGTGTGGCTTGGGATCCATACAATCGTCGTTTTTATTTTCTCTCTAGTCGCTTCTTTGATAATTTTGGAGTCGTAGTAATTTATGTTTGTTTTGTTGTTCTGCAGAGCCTTACATGTACTTAGCGAGTCGGTAAAAAATTGTCAATTCTCAATTAATCTTGTTTCTGCTTGCATTTTTTATTGCTTCATAAATAGCTGTCGATTCTAGTGCTTTTATGGATACCTCTTCGCCTATCCTATAGCTTGATACCTCTTCTGTATACATGTTGTATATCCCGATCCCCCTGTTATTCTCCACTATGGACCCATCCGTGAATGCCTTGTTCCTCGATTTAAGTTTGTCCATGAATTCTTTCAAATTGCTGCTTCTTTGTAAGCCACTAGACTCCTTTTTGCTGTTCAGTCTCTCGTACAAGCCTATGTCTATCTTTATGAAATCTTTGGTATTCCCCTTCTGAGTTATTTCGGTTTTGTTTTGTTTTGGGATTTTATTTATTAGTGTTTCTTGTTGGGATGTTGTCTTGCAGATTATAGAGGAAGGAAAATGGTAGAAACAATAAATAATTCGCAATTAATTATCATGAACAACGGCGATAATACCTGGATGGGATCTAACGGGAAACAATCTGCAATTGATATTAGATTGAGCTCAAGCGACATAGCTAATAAAATGGAATGGAAAGTAGAATCAATAAAAATTGGCAACACCGACCATCTACCGATAACTATATCAATTGAAAATACGAGAATGGGTAGCAGCAAGATGATTATCAAAACTGACAATAAAAAAGTGCTAAAAAAATCAAAAACCTAGACTTGGAACTACTAAACTATATTGAAGACTAGGAGAAGGAGAATTCGGTATCATTCTTCCCGAGAGACAAGCATTCATATAAAAACTGGTGGAACGAGAAAATAAATAGGCTGTGGAAAACAAAGAAAGAAAAACTAAAAATATACAATCAACACAGGTTTAATAGATATGCAGAGACGGAGTTAAAAAAATCATCGGGGATACTAAAAAGGGAAATAAATTTCGCAAAAAGGAAAAGCTGGTAAGGATTAATCGAGAGTATCAACCCAAGTATGTCAACCAAAGAAATTTGGGATAAAATAAAAACCTTCAAAGAACAAAAAGAGAAAACCAATATACTAAATAACGAGTCTAGCATTGAAAGTTTTATGAGGAATAACGTCCAAGAATCGACCTCACCACAACAAGAAATAATACGTGGGCAGACAACAAATACGAAGGAGAAAGAATTTAAGGAGGAGGAGATGCTCGAGATAATCCACAACAGCAAAAACTCGGCACCGGGAATGAACAAAATGACTTACAAACTGCTAAAGTCATTTCCTCAACATCACATAACGAAGATTGAAAATTTAATAAACAAAGCGTGGAATGAGCAAGCAGTTCTAGAAAGATGGAAGGAAATAAAAATTGTGGCAATCCCAAAGGCTAATAAAGATAGCAAAAAGATCGAAAATTACAGAGGCATCCACCTATACCCCATAATAGCAAAAATAACCAGCAAAATGGTCAAAACAAGGCTGAACAAATTCATGGAACAAGAAAAAATAATCCCGGAAAATTCTTTTGGATTTAGGAAAAACAGATCGACCAGAGATATGATTACTAAGTTAATCACATATATTGAAAAGAAGAAAGAGGACAAGAAAAACACAGTAATCATATCCCTAGACATCGAAAAAGCCTTTGACAACGTAAATATAGAAAAGCTAGTGGAGATAATGACAAACAATAAGATCCCTGCAGAAATCATCAGATGGATATACAACTCACTGACTAACAGAAATATAAGGATGCAATGTGGAGAAAAATCAATCGAGAAAATAACAAGTCAAGGACTTCCACAGGGGGAACCTTTAAGCCCGGATCTTTTTAATATATACTCGAGCGAGCTACATAAAATCACATCTGAAGAAATAAAAATGCTGCAATATGCGGACGACTTCCTAATAATAGCAAAAGGCATAAACAAGGACGAGGCGATGGGAAATATAAAAGAAGCGATAAAAAATTTCCAGAAAAAATTCGATAATCTAAAATTAAAAATAAACGTAAACAAGACAACATACATGATAATGGGCGGAAACAAAAGGACAACAAACGAAGAGATAACCACAATAATCACAGCATAGGAGGAACTAAAGAGTTGAGAATCCTGAGATATATTGTAGACAATAAACTAAACTTCAACAAACGCATGAACAAATTAAAAGTGGATTGCCTAACGGCGATAAACATAATAAAAATAGCAGCAAACAAAAAAGGGGGAGCACATCCTTCGACTTTATTAAACCTCCACAAAAGCTTAATTGAAAGCAGGATTCAATACAGCGCAACGTTAATGAAAGAGGGAAAAGGAACAAACAATTTACAAAAGATCATCAACAGAAGTTTAAGAATATGTCTAGGATTAACCAACAGTACACCCGTATCAGCCATTATCGCAGAAGCAGGAGACTTACCTAGCGAGCTAAAGACAGAGCTATACAAATTTAACTATATAACAAAAAAAAATATACCAGAATGCAAACACGGGGAAAACAATCCAAAAGAGAAACGCCACCAAGGAACTGAAAACAGTCATTTACAAGATCCAGTCGTGAATATTATCTAGTATGTTACCGTTTGAATATACCTTACCGTTGGGTCAAAATCTACTTAAATATAAGTCCTGCTAACTCCACACATATGAAATAAATAATAACTAACTAAAGATGTATTGGTAATTTTTTTTCGATAGTAATTTTTTAAAAAAAAAACTAAGTATAAATGTGTAGGTGCAGAAACGAACAAAAATGAAAAAAAAAAAATTCAAATTTACATTGCATTGTTAGTGTATCCAACACACTCTTTGGTAGTTTTTTTTTATATAGGTATCTGTCAATGAGCGTTAGAGCAGGATTTATATTTAAGTAGATTTTGGTTGGGTGCAACCCTATATTGCATTTTCCACAAATATACTTTGTGCATTTTCCACACTCACCACACCAACTAAATATATCGAGTGTCGATGTGGCAGTAAAATTAATTTCGTCATCAATCAAGTTGAATACTACAAGAACCTGAGTATTGTCTTTCTAGCGAATAAGGGTAATCCCATTTTCCTTGTCGTACAATGCATGGAAGGTTCCTTTGGCAGATTTATTCAAGCCTCTCAGTGGAGCTTTCTCGATTCGATCACTTCTCATTGTACCAATGATGTTAACAGATTTTGCTTTAAAATGTTCCACTAAATTAAAAAATGTGAAATAATTATCCATATAAATGGTTGAATTTTTGGGAACCACACTATCCGATAAACGCTGAACTACACGTTGGCCTAGTGTTAAACCACCAGGCCGGGATAAATGTATACATTTCGCCAGCAGAAACCGTAAAACTCATGCCATCTTTCAAATTCGCATATTTGATCGTTTCTACGCAAATGTAATTTATAAAATCTTCGTTAAAAATGATGTTAAATAATCCCAACGGCGGCATATCTTGCTGAATCATTTCATCTACAAAAGAGGGATGAAAATCATCTTCGAATATTGAAGAAGCTGATGCATGTCCAAGATCTTTGTCCAATTTCTTGTCTTTTTTCTTTTCTATTGTCGATGTTATTACCTAAGATTGTTGGACAATCTTCGATAAGTTCAATTTCTTCAACTTCAATATTAAGATATTAAAATAAAAGTATGCACTTCTGCCCAAAGAATGTTTAAACATTTTATATAATTAATTTTAATCAACAAATCTACAAAATTTTGACAGTTTAACGTACGCTGATTATTATTATTCACTTCAAAACAACCCATAAATAATTAATAATAAATTAAGACCTTCACTTATCCGCGTTGCGCCATTTTCGATTTAGTTCTTTTTACAAAATTGTACACTGAACTGAATTTTTTTGACAAAACAATGATAGCACAAAGCAGTTCAATGTTTGTATAAAGTTCGGATTCTACTTAAATCTAAGTCCTGCTAACTCCACACATATGAAATAAACAATAACTAACTAAAGATGTATTGGTATTTTTTTAAAATAACTAAATATAAATGTGTTGGTGCAGAATCAAATGAAACATGAAAAGAAAATCAAATTTACATTGGATTGTTAGTGTAACCATCCTTCGGTAGTTATTTTTATATAGGTATCTGTCAATGAGAATTAGAACAGGACTTATATTTAAGTAGATTTTGATAAAGTTCGATAAACACATACACAACAAAAAATAAAGAAGAACCTACAAAACTTAAGAGAAAAACATGACGTTTTACGTATGTTTAATCGTACATTGCGTTTTCTACGGATAGGTGAGTCATACAAAAACAACGTTATGTCGTTTCTGTAGTTATTCTGTGGTTACACCGTAAAACTATCATCATTATTTTTGTTTCTTTGTACGACACAATGTAAACAATTTTATAGTTATTAAACATTGATTGTAAGGCATACTATTCCATTATTTAATTAAACTGTCTAATAATCAAATTGTCAATCAAAAATTTGAAGAAGCAAAGAAAACAAATAAAAGTTATTTCGCTCATCAATCGCTAATCGTCACTCAATCAAGATTTTCTACAAAATTTCTAAATTTTTGAAGGATTAGATTAGTGCACTAATTCTATTTTATTTCGTAGTGTGCGAGCTTGACTTTTATTGATCTCTTATTTTCGCAAGCTTCTATTGCTTGCTCTCCTTTTCATCATTGCAAATCCCTTAACTTATACAAGTTTAACTCAAAATGTGGGATTACCTCATAATGTGTGTTTCTTACTTTTAGGTGTTTCTGGAAAATAATTTTTACTTAATAAATTATTTGTGCTATAATGGTTAAAATCCATTTCTAGCATTTCTGACAACTTTCGTCGCTTTATAAAATCGAATTAAATTGGTTTAATGAAAACACTTGTAAATTTCCTTAGAGTGACGATATTTATTTATTATTGGAATATCGATTTCGAAATTAATTTTTTCTTCAGTCCCTTTTTACAACTAATACATTTTTCTTAAAATTATAATAATTTATTATTATTATAATAAAACGAGCAATCAACTAATCGATCAATATTCTAAGTGATAAAAACACCCGTTACAACAAAGCCATAAAACCAACCGCACCAACCATAACAGGATTGCTTAAAATTCACAAACAACATATGCCAATAAGACCGCTAATCAACTTTACCACAGCACCAACATACAGGATAGCCAAGCACATCAACGCCGTGCTGAAGCAGTACATAAAATTAGAAAGTAACTATGCATTAATAAATAACCTAGATTTAATAAATGCAATTAAACATATAAAGATACCGAATAATGCAAAATTAACATCTTTTGACATCACTAACATGTACAGGAATATACCAAGAGACATTACAATAAATATAACAAAGAACTTACTATCCAAAAACGGAATCAAATCAACATACTAACGAGATAATCAATATCATTACTGAAATCGCAAAAAAAAAATTAGTTTACTCACAACAATGACTATACTACATACAGACCGAAGGACTAACAATAGGGAGCCCATTGTCAGGTACATTAGCTGAAATATACCTCAACGATTTTGAGAACAGAGATATTATGAACGCATCCAACAATCATTTCAAAAACATCATATACTGGTGCAGGTACGTAGACGAAATCTTATTATTATTCAAAAAATCACAGACAATTAGACAAATTACACCAACACATAAATAGTAGAGAACCCAATAAAGAATTCACGTTAGAAACAGAAAAGACAATAAAATCAATTTCTTAGATCTCACAATAGGCAACGACAACCATAAACACGCCTTCAAAATATGCAGAAAACTCACTGAAACAGATCACACAATCCCTAATGACTCACACCATCCATACACCAATAGATTAAACAATGTACCATTGTACCATGAACATCGAAAATTACAACGAAAAATTAAACACATTGCCAACAAAAATGGATATGACACAACATTAATCAATAGAGTTAATAACAAACACAAAGTGAAACAACTACAAAACATGACAACATTAACAGGAACCGATAGAACTAATCCAAAATACTGAGTCTAGACTTTAACAAAACAACCCACAAAGCTATACAAAAATTCTTCAATAAACTCGGATATAAAATAGCTTTTAGAAATAACAACAGAATACAACAAAAATAAAAAAACAAGCTACCTAGACAATCCTTAGACAAAGGTGTGCACAAACAAATATGCAACGACTGCAACAAATTTTACATAGGACAAACAGGAAGATCATTTCTAACACGATTTAAAGATCGTGTCAACGACATAAGCGCAACAGATCTAAAATCGAACTACGCACAATACATCAAAACAGAAATCAAGTCATAGACTTTGACCACAACTTAACAATGCATAAAGCCAGAAAAGCACACACTCAACAGACTTGAAGAATTCGAGATTTACAAATACAGAGGCAATAACATATTACTAAACGACTTAATTATAGTCAACACTAACCCCAGTAGGAGGAACATAACAAATTAGACCTAGAATTAGTATATAAGCAGCATAATTTTAAGAACAATGTATTAGTTGTAAAAACGAACTGAAGAAAAAATTAATTTCGAAATCGATATTCCAATAATAAATAAATATTGTCACTATAAGGAAATTTACTTATTTATTATTACTTACTTACGAGTACTATCACTTTATTTTAGGAAAGTGTTTTCATTAAACCAATTTAATTCAATTTTAATAAATTAATTGAACGTGATTGTGTTTATATTTGTTAATTTTTCATAATATAAGTATTGTTAACGCTTCAAAATTGCTTCCGAATTGTTAAATATTTTGTAGTACTTAAATTCTGTGGTTTGTAGATTCACAAGATTAGTTTGGGTTACCACGGGTGAGGCCCAAACTAAAGCGCAAGTGAAGACACAGAAAGAAGTAAGTAAGCCGTTGTACATATGTACTATATGTCTACTACCTTTTTATTTTATTAATCGTTCGATTGTATACAATTTTTCAAGTTTAAAATTAGTCTAATTACATATACATAATAAACAATCAGCACAATTTATAAGTCAATATATTTTGAAAGTGACAATAATTTTGTTATTACAAAAAATGCATTAAAATGCAATTTAACACGATCCAAATTATTGTAATTATGTGGAACATTATGATGATGCATCAACATTCTCCCCCACCTTGACAAGAGCTGTTGTCAAACTACTATGTCAGAACGTCTATGTATTCTTGGTGCAGGAAGGGCCGCTGGACGTTGTTTTCGTTGACTTTTTCTCTGCCACAATATAATAATTAGTGCTATGATTATACTTAAAACTGCGAGATTGACATAGGTTATACTGTAATGCTGTTGATGTTCCAGTGAAGGTCATTATTATGTTCTGCGGTTAATGTTTCCAGTTGGTTAGTGTCTATTCTTGATATTGGTATCTTGGTCATATGAATATCAGAGTAGTTACACGAATGATTGATAATAATAGCATTTACAGTTGGAATAAATGCTGAATTTAAGCTGGAACTCGATGTGGATGGCGCAAAAATCTGAAATATTTTATCCTTCAATGTACAACCATCATTGATGTTTAATATTCCACATCCTTCTACATAGTTTAATCGGAGTAACTGCTTTTCCACAAATGCGATCAAACACCTTCTTACCGCTTATACTGAAAATCCATTTGTGGTGTTCATTAATTTTAGCCCAATTGTTGGTAAAGTTGAATGACTGAATGTGGCAACTGTGATGGAGCTCGTTATTGTGTTGAAAAACGTTCATTGCGCACATACTGACGTCAGATTGTGTGTTGAATATCGGAGCAACATGGAATATTAATTTATGAGCGTTGATAGTATAACACATCGATTTAAATCCGAGACCGCCATTGGTGAATAATATTCACGGCTATTGCTCACTGTCAAAAATGTGGTTGACGGTTTAATGATGAAATGTTGAGCTTCGTGTTGAATAGGTATTGGAATTATTCGATAGATGTTGTAGACACTTGACGGTATCTGAATTCTGAAAATAACCATGATTGCCATAACTCTCGCATTTACTGTCATAACTTCATAAATACCAGTGGGATGATAACCAGGAAGTGTCACTGCCGGTGGTGTGTGGTCCTTGATTTTCCATTATTCATTTTCAAGCTGTGTAGGAGAAATTAACTGAATTGATTAATCCATTATGCGTATGGGTGAGTATGTCAGTCAGGGTTCTCTGAGTATCTTCGACATTTCTGAGGAATAGCACGAGTTGTATGGATAACATGTTGATTAATTGGTGTTTATATAAATATGCTGTATCAGCTGAAAGTTGGTTGACTCTATCTTGTATAAGCTCAATGTGCTCGCCCATAACATTTAGTTGTTGTTGTGGCAATGTCTACAGTGGCATTGATAATTGCGGTTATTTTTTGAGCTAAATTGATCAGTGTTTCGCTTTTATCTTTCAGGTTTGATATTAATTGTTCATCTCGTTCATGCAAAACACCAAATAAATCTCCCATCACATATCCCACTGTATCTCCGAATCCACGTCTTACTCGTCTTCGTTCTTTGTTGGAATTTTGAATTACTTGGTTCGCCTTTCTAATATTTTCCAGATGGTGATCAAAGTGTTGAATGGTGGCAGCTCAAATGCCGCAAATGTACATTCATATTTTTCAATTCCCCTTCAAATTCCCTGAGATCATAGTAGATGATTATGTTACAGTTGGAGGCAAGTGGGTTCATTTCAGCATGCTTTCAAAATATAATCCTGGTTGGTGGTTACGGTATTCTCGTATATTTTGTTTCATTTGCCGTCTCTGCACTTGATGCGCAGAATAATAGGCCCAAAATGCATACCGAATAAAAAATAAGATTGGCACAAGATAGTTTCGCGGATTGACTTCGTGTTCTCCTTTCAGTTGGTTCAGGTACTTTCTCGAGATGAACCTTCCGTCGGCTTATCGTTGTTTGTTATAAACTGTTGCACTTCGGAATCTTTAATAATTGGTTCAGCTTCGGACTCAATGGTTTAGTATGTTGGTAAGGGGCTGATCTTAGCAATGGATCTTTTGAATATTCGTTTCTGAGTTTTCAAGGTAACGACTCTGGTTAATTTGTCATGTCCTGGGTGAGTTTCTAATACTCTTTCAAATAGCCACTTGGTGGGTGGTAATTTTTCGTCTCTTATAAGAACTAATTGGTTTTCCTTTATATTTGGTTGTTGTTTTGTCCATTTCATTCGGTACTGCATATTATGGAGGTAATTTTTACTCCACGTTTTCCAGAAGTCTCCGTGCATTCTCTCGATTTGCTGCCATCTTGTCAATAGATTTTGGTTCGGGTAAATGGTTTCATCATCAGGCGGGGCGGGCATGGAATCGCCAATTAAAAATTGCCCGGGTGTCAAACATTCAAGTTCATTGGGATCCTCTGATAGTGGACATAGCTCATATATTAGTACCACGGATGCTTTCTTCAAGTGCTGCTTTACCGATTTCACTCCTGCTTCCCATATGCCGCCGAAATGTGGTGAGCCTGGGGGAATGAAATGCCATTGGATCCCTTGGTTTGTTATTACGTTTAAAATATCGGATAAATGATGAATAGATTGCAAATATGTATTTGCAGCCACAAAATTCGTGGCGTTGTCACTATACATATTTGCAACGTTACCCCTTCGGGCTATGAAACGTTTGAGGGCAGCGAGAAATGTGTCGTTTCTCCCTTGTGTTGTTAAATCACTAACCAATTCTATATGCATCGTTTTCGACTCTTTGTTCCGCGGCCCTTGGACATTCGAAAATTGATGGGCCCAGCATAGTCTATTCCTGTATGGGTAAATGCTCTTGAGGGTATTACTCTTGAAGGAGGTAGGCTTCCCATCAGTTGAGTTGCTCTGTTAGCATTGAACCTAAAACACTTCTGGCATTGGCGATTGTGTTGTTTTGTTGCTCTTTTGCCTTGAAGGATCCAAAATTGCTTCCTTATGAACGCGAGCGTTAAGTTCAAACATCCATGCTGAGTACTTTTATGTGCCCAATTGATGATCAAACTTGTTAGATGACCCTTTGGCGGTAGGATGATCGGATGTTTTTCGTTATAATTCAAAATTGAATGTTGCAATCGTCCTCCTATTCGAAGTACTCCGTTCGTGTCTAGAAATGGATGTAAAGAGAGAATTTTACTCTTGGAGCCCATGACCATTTTTCCTTTAATTTTCTTATATCGTCCTGTGCCATCTTTACAATCCTTATTTTAGCTGCTTCTAACTCTTTAATTGTTAGCGCTCCCTTCCGTTTTTCACCTTTATGGCTATTCTAATAGAAACGCCAAATATATGCGAGTACTCGAATTGTTTTTGTGAGAGAGGAAAACCTTTCTGATATTTCCGGTTCTGTTGTAGTTGTGCTTATGCTGCAGAGAGTATCTGGCCGTTTTTTTCTAACTCGGTCTCCGTTATTACGTTACTCGATGATGGCTCGATACTACTCCTAAGCCAATCCGGGCCGGCCACCATCATTTATTATCACCCAGCTTATCAGGATCACGCCACGAGTTGCACAATCTGCGGATTTTTTGAGATGTTCTATTTGCTACGACAGATTTCTACTTACGTACTAGGGTGTCCTTGCAGCCAGGTCAGAACAATTGTCGCGTCAGTCCAGGCTTGCATTTGGGATTCCCATGGCCTCTGAAACCTGTCTCAGTAGTTTCGCTAACAGTACTGCTCCACAAAGTTCTAATCTTGGAAGACTTAGTTTCTGACTTATTGGGGCTACCTTAGTTTTCCCGGACATAAGTGTAATTGTTGGTTCTCCTGCATCTGTCATCTCGCAGTACACTACTGCAGCGTAAGCTAATTCCGATGCATCACAAAAACCATGCAGCTCTAAATTTTCGCCTTTGTCCTTGGTATGAGCCCATCGTGGAATCCTAATTTTTTGCAGCTCGCTGAACGCAGTTTTATATTAAATCCATTTTTTCGTCATTTCCTCAGGTAGTTCTCCATCCCATGATAATCCCCTTATCCATGATTGCTGAAACAATAGTTTCCTATAATAATTGTTGGGGAAAACCATCCTAGCGGATCAAATATCTTGGATACCTCCGAGATAAGGGATCGTTTTGTTGGAACTATTGTCATGGGTTCCACGTTGACCTGGAACTCAAATTCATCTCGTTGGAGATTCCACAATATTCCTAACGTTTTTATGGATTCGTGGTCCTTATTTAAGAGTGTAGTTTTTGATTCCCTTTGTTCTTCAGGAATACCCTCCATTATGGCTCTGTTGTTCAATGCCCATTTTCTCAGCTTAAAACCTCCATTATTTAGCGTTTTTCTTAACTGTTGCTAACATTTTACTGCATGTTCTATGGTTTCTGTACCAGAGAGAACATCGTCGACATAGAAATCCTTCAACAGAATTTCAGCAGAAATTGGATAATTATTATGCACGTCTATGGCACGTATTTGTATTTCCTCCATCTTGTTATAATAGAGAACAGATCTTATTGTATTGTTGGACCTACTAGCTGGATATCGTTGAAACTGATCCCGTTTGTTGTCTTCATTGATGCATCAAATACTACCCTCACCTTGGTTGTTGTACTTGACTGCTTGACCACAGCGTGGTGAGGTAGGTAATATGTTTGCCTTTTGGCATCTTCTGAATTGACCGTAACTATATGTCCTAACTTTATGTATTCATTCATAAAGTTATGGTATTCTTGGTTTAATTGTGGGTTCCTTTCTAATGTGCTGACCTCTCGTTATCGATTTAAATTGACGTCATTAGCAAAAAATGAATGTTGTCACAGGCCAGTACTATAGAAGCAATGCCTTCTTTCGAGACTGATTTTTATTAAAAGTATTTTTTCATGTTTCTTATTTTGCTGCCATCTGGAAAATATACGTTGAACCGTAGACTTAGCATGTCGTCATCATTTGGTGTAAGAGGCCAGTAGTTTAGAAGGCATTGAATTAACCTTTAACTGTTTATGTCGAAACGAAACCAATTTTTTTGCATAATATCGAGTATACTCGTCATAAAGATAAAAAAAATTACATTCGTATTATTATTCTACGAATCAACTGTAATTTTCTTTCCTGAAGAAGAACAAATCACCGGTTCCACACGGGGCTTCTTTGAAGCACTGCTTCTTGCTTCAAAATAAGTCGTCATCGATAAATGTAACAATGTAACGTATATGTGCAAAAATGTCAAAAAAATATCATTTTTGAAATGTCTTCGCATCGTATGCAATATAATTTATCGAAAATAATTTACACAAACATGGAAACAATGGAAACATTTACACATATTATAGATAAAAATAATTAATTATAAATGTATATATTATTTGTATTAAAAAATACTTTTTATATAAATTTTACCACTTATGAAAAATATTTTGCTTCAATTTTATTTTCATTTATTATAAATTATTTTCACTGCATACCACAATACGAGTAAACACGATTTTTTTGTTTGTTAAATATCACGCGACTAAATGAACACAACCTTGCCGTCGGGAAATTTATTTGTTGTTATCTCACAAAAAATTTGTATTGTTTATTATTGCTCGCTCGAAAATCAAATTTAAACTAAATCTATATGTCAAAAATGGCCTTGATTTTTTTTAAATTTCATTTTTGTTTGTTTTAGATCGGCTTCACTGTGCTCTTATACTTAAAAATATTAGTGCGATACTAATTCATCGCACTCACTGCCGCAGGTATGAATATATACGTGCGGGTGTGAGTGCGATGTATTAGTGCCGCACTATTTTCGCAAGTATTTACGCACAGTCACCGAACCAGTTTTATAGGTAAAGGTAAAGGCTCATTGAGTCGTTCTACACGGGGCTGTATTTTGATGCCGGGTGCTGACTTAAAAATAAGTCGTCATCGATAAATGTATGTATGTGTGCAAAAATTGTCAAAAAACAAATCATTTTTGAAATGTCTTCCTTTGCATACTTCGCTTCCTATTCAATATAATTTATCGAAAATAATTTACACAATAATTTGGTGATAAATGGAAAAACTTACGACTGATTATAACGAGTATTATAAATAAAAATAATCAATTATAAATTTATATTTATATAGTATTTTATTTATTCTTTTTATTTTATTTGTTTTATTTATTTTATTTTATTTTATTTTATTTTATATTATATTATAAAATAAAATACTTTTTATATAAATTTTACCATTTACGAAAAATATTTTGCTTCAATTTTATTTTCCTTTATTATAAATTATTTGCACTGTATACCACAATACGAGTAAACACGAAAGGCCAGCGAGAAAATAATGTAATACAGAAAGTTGACCCACAATCAGAAATATATGCGACACTAATGCAGATTTTAAAATGGTATCATACACCGGGCTATTCACAACAGAATGTTTTTTATCAATTTTTTTTTCACAAAGTAACTCGTGTTTATTAAAAAATGTACTTAACAAAATTTCGATTTCTAAAATCGATACTTTGTCAGAAATAAAACAAAGTGAATAAAATATTTTTTTTTATTAATTTTAAATATTATAATAAGTGTTCGAAGTGTCCACTATTTGCCAAAATATATAATCGGCATCGCCATATAAAATTTTGATTATACTCCGTCGAAACGCACGTTCGTTTCTTTTAATAATATTTGACGCTTTGATTATACGTTGCCGCATCTCGTGGTCTGGTTTACGTTTTCATTTTTCCATCGAGAAAAGTCTAAAGTATTTAGATCACGACCCCGCAGTGGCCATGCAATGGACCCTCCCCTTCCAATCCAGCGGCTTGGATAAGTTACGTTCAGGTATTGTCTCATTACTTGTGCATAGTGAGGGGGAGCTCCATCATGCTGCAACCACATATTTCTACGTTTTTGTATAGAAACGTCATCGAGTAATTCATCCAAGTCATTTTGTCGAAAACTTAGATAGGCTTCCCCGTTGATCCGACGTCGGAGTTCAAAAGGGCCAATCAATTTTCCGTTGACTACTCCCGCCCACATGTTCACTCCAAATTGGTGTTGAAACCGACTATGCCGCACTTTCTTGGATTTAGGCGGACCCAATAATGTAAATTGTGGATATTGAATATCCCTTCCCTATTAAAACATTGTTCGCCACTCCATAAAATGTTAAAAATTTGCGAATTTTCTTGGCATCGACGCAGCATTTCTTGACAAAATTGCACCCTTTTTCATGATCAGCAGGTAAAAGATCTTGTTACACGTTGCACATGGTAAGGGTGCAATTGATTTCTTTTTAAAATACGATGCAACGTGGACCGTGGTACATGGTATAAATGGGTCGCCTGTCATCGACTGTTTCATATCTTCTCGGGCGACCAGGGACTTCGCCTTCGCTGTACATTTGAAGTACGTTTTGAAATACTCTGTAATCAGGGAAGCGTTCCCTATTTGGATATTGTCTATTGTATTCTCTTGCTGCTGCTCGGGCGTTGCTATTACATAAGCCATAAATTAAATGTATTTTTCTGCATATTTGCGGTGAGAATAAGCCACATAGCTTACTAACATTTTAGTTATAAATGTTCGTGTATGTATGTATGGAACTACTAACATGAATTACAAAATGTTTTTTCTTTTTATACCACAAATTTTGTTTAATTCTGGCTACTAGATTTGCTTAAAAAATTGTTATACTTTAGTTTGTGTTCATCATTTTGTTTTATTTCTGACAAAGCATCGATTTCTAAAATCGAAATTTTGTTAAGTGCATTTTTTAATAAACACGACTTTGTGAGAAAAATTGATAAAAAACATTCTGTTGTGAATAACCCGGTGTGTGATACCATTTTAAAATTTGCATTAGTGTTGCGTATTTTTCTGATAATGGGTCAACTTTCTGTAGTATATTATTTTCCCGCTGGCGTCACTTAAACATTAACAAAAAAATTGTAGAAACAAAAAGACTTTAAATAATCCATTTTTTTTATTTGACAGAAGATAATACAGCTTATACAAATTATTTTTATTGGAAAGGCACAGTCATCTAGATCTTATTAAAACAGAAAGTTAAACAAAATAACTCTTGGTTTTTTTTAAATTAATTTTTTGGGCATGCGATTGCACTAAAATCACTAAAAGTGAAATAACTTTTGCACCATCATAATTCGGAAAAACTTTACTTAGCTGTTTTAGTTGGAAATGAGCTCCTCTATCACCCTGCTTCGTTTGATATATATATATATATATATATATATATATATATATATATATATATATATATATATATATATATATATATATATATATATATATATACAGGGTGCCCGCCGGGATGGTGTACTACTTTGTTTTGCCGCCATTTAGGCGAATATTAGTATTGACAGTTCATACTTGACAGTCGTGAAGTAGACACGTGGCAAATTCATTATGGAGAAATATTCGATAAACCATCGTGTTTTAATCGTTAAAACATTTTATCAAAATCAATCATCGATTACTGTGACGATGAGAAAGTTACGTGAAATTTTTGGGAGAAACAACGTGCCAACAAAACGCACTATTTATCGTGTAGAGGGTCTGTAAGTGATAGGCCTAAGCATGGGCCACAACGTACTGTAAGATCGGCTGAAAACATTACTGCTGTTCAAGAAAGTGTTCAAAACAATCCATCAACCTCAATTCGACGCCGTGCTCAGGAGCTTGGTCTTCAAAGAACAAGTTTGGCCACAATTTTGCACAAGGATTTGCATTTGTTTCCATTTAAGATTCAGTTGACACAAGAGCTTCTTCCACAAGACCATTTACGCCGCCGTACATATGCCAATAGGATGTTACAGCTCGCCCATGACAACCCCGATTTTCATGAAAAAATCATAATGAGTGACGAGGCACATTTTCATTTAAAAGGATATGTGAATAAACAGAATAGTCCACAACTGCATACTTTGGGCTTGATTAACATGTGGTATCAACAAGACGGTGCCACATCGCATACAGCCAGGATTACAATGGAATTACTGCGAGAACTCTTTAAAAACAAGTTATTTAAAAAAATGGTGATGTTGATTGGCCTCCACGGTCGCCTGATTTGTCTGCTCCGGACTTCTTTTTGTGGGGATATCTAAAAAGCAAGGCTTATGCAAACAAACCAGAAACGCTTGAGCAACTCAAACAAAATATTCGTGATGAAATTAATGAAATACCGCGTGAAATGTGTGAGAATGTAATGAAAAATGTGCTCAAAAGGGTTCGCATTTGTGAGGCTAAAGAGGCGGACATTTATCTGATATTGTATTCCATACATAATTGCCAACATTAAATAAAACATTTATCAATATAAGATCCATTCTCTTTCATTTAATCAAAAATCATAAACAAACCAAGTAGTATACCTTCCCGGCGGACACCCTATATATATATATATATATATATATATATATATATATATATATATATATATATATATATATATATATATATATATATATATATATATATATATATTTCGGGAGTTATTTTTATATAGCTATCTGTCAATGAGAGTTAGAACAAGACTTATAATTATGTAAGTAGATTTTGGTTTTATTACTACACACTCGAAAAATAACTGAAATTTTTTTTTTATTACTTTACTGTTTTAACCGTTTATACTTACGCAAAATAGTGCGGCACTAATACATGGCACTCGCTCCCGCAGGTTTGAATATATACCTTCGGGAGCGAGTGCGATGTATAAACGCACAGTAAAACCTTAACTTTATTTGAATTTTTGACTCATAGATGGAAAGTATCGATTTCGTCGGCTAAGCAGTAATTCGCTAGTACTACAAATACATGGTATTGTCCTATAGACAATATTTCAATGTAAGTAATACAACATCAGTCGTCGCGACCTGATGAGAAGACTGATTTTTCAAATCAATAATCTCATCCGTTCGAAACTGATTGTTGAGATTCTTACAAATTTTCCATCTATGAGTCAAAAATTCAAATTTTTCAAATTTATCCGCGATCCAGCGATAAGGGACGTAATAGTATGGGGTGATAATAGACCAATGTACGGATCAATCACAATAAAACAAGTACAATTAAATTAGAAAATAAAAGGTAAAAATCTTAACTATATAAAGGGTGATTTTTTTGTGGTTAGGATTTTCATGCATTAGTATTTGACAGATCACGCGGGATTTCAGACAAGGTGTCAAAGAGAAAGATGCTCAGTATGCTTTGACATTTCATAATGAATAGACTTACTAACGAGCAACGCTTGCAAATAATTGAATTATATTACAAAAATCAGTGTTCGGTTCGAAAAGTGTTTCGCGATTTACGTCCGATTTATGGTCTACATAATCGACCAAGTGAGCAAACAATTAATGCGATTGTGACCAAGTTTCGCACTCAGTTTACTTTATTGGACATTAAACCAACCACACGAATGCGTACAGTGCGTACAGAAGAGAATATTGCGTCTGTTTCTGAGAGTGTTGCTGAAGACCGTGAAATGTCGATTCGTCGCCGTTCGCAGCAATTGGGTTTGTGTTATTCGACGACATGGAAGATTTTACGCAAAGATCTTGATGTAAAACCGTATAAAATACAGCTCCTGCAAGAACTGAAGCCGAACGATCTGCCACAACGTCGAATTTTCAGTGAATGGGCCCTAGAAAAGTTGGCAGAAAATCCGCTTTTTTATCGACAAATTTTGTTCAGCGATGAGGCTCATTTCTGGTTGAATGGCTACGTAAATAAGCAAAATTGCCGCATTTGGAGTGAAGAGCAACCAGAAGCCGTTCAAGAACTGCCCATGCATCCCGAAAAATGCACTGTTTGGTGTGGTTTGTACGCTGGTGGAATCATTGGACCGTATTTTTTCAAAGATGCTGTTGGACGCAACGTTACGGTGAATGGCGATCGCTATCGTTCGATGCTAACAAACTTTTTGTTGCCAAAAATGGAAGAACTGAACTTAGTTGACATGTGGTTTCAACAAGATGGCGCTACATGCCACACAGCTCGCGATTCTATGGCCATTTTGAGGGAAAACTTCGGAGAACAATTCATCTCAAGAAATGGCCCGGTAAGTTGGGCACCAAGATCATGCGATTTGACGCCTTTAGACTATTTTTTGTGGGGCTACGTCAAGTCTAAAGTCTACAGAAATAAACCAGCAACTATTCCAGTTTTGGAAGACAACATTTCCGAAGAAATTCGGGCTATTCCGGCCGAAATGCTCGAAAAAGTTGCCCAAAATTGGACTTTCCGAATGGACCACCTAAGACGCAGCCGCGGTCAACATTTAAATGAAATTATCTTCAAAAAGTAAATGTCATGGACCAATCTAACGTTTCAAATAAAGAACCGATGAGATTTTGCAAATTTTATGCGTTTTTTTTTAAAAAAAAGTTCTCAAGCTCTTAAAAAATCACCCGTTATTTAGACACTATTTTTTTATTGTTTTATTAATACACTTTCGAAAATCAAATTTAAAAGTGGACTTGAATATTTTTTTATTTCATTTTTGTTTGTGTTTCCTTGTGTAACATTTTACTCTGTTTTTGTCTTTGTCGCTGAAAAATAATTAAGCAGGGAGAAAAAGTTTTTCGAAACAAAATTATACAATTAAAGGGTTAATAGATTTCGAAGCAATAAAACAGTTTTTTTCCAATATACAATTCCATTTTACATGCTATTTCCGATTTATGATTGGCTTCAATCATGAGAATCACTTAATTTTATTTTGAATATTTTACACTCGCAACCAAATATAATGTTTTACTTGTAGTCTTATAAAAACAAAAGTTTGTAATTAAGTACAATATTTAAAATTGTTTTTGTTTGCTTAAGAGAAAATATACAAGAAAGAGAACGGATAAATTTTTTCGTTCATTCAGGGGCAAAACAAAATAAAATCTTTGATTTTTACCAACTAAGTTTGGTGATTATATATACTAACTGATAAATTAAAAAAAAAAATCAGTGATATTTCACAAATTTACCAAACGCACTGGGAATCATATATAATGATCGGTGATTATATATAATATACTTTGACCTATATATGTATATATATATGTTTATAATTAATTGTTTTTATTTATAATATGTGTAAATATTTCCAATTATCAACATATTATGTAAATTATTTTTGTAAAATTATATTATGCGAAGACATTTCAAAAATGATTTTTTTTACAACACTGCACATACATAGAAATTTAGCGATGAGTCAGCAGATTCAGCTTTGTACACCAAATTTGACCATCATTTGTTGAGAGATGGCCTAGTTCCATTGAGCATTATGTTAGAGTGCCAATACAATGATGCATACCATATTTGACAGTAATTGGTTGAGGAATGGTAAAGTTCCATTGAGCTTTACATACTCGTAAATATGTCCAAACAGTATAATTATACTTGGTAATTAAACGAATATTCTTTGCTGACCAAATTAATAATACATTTACAATTCTTGCGAAATAAGCTAAATTTATCTGAAATATCCAATGCGGGCGGTAGTTAATCTGGCATTGAATAACGTTGATAGTTTTCCAGGAACCATTGCCTCACATATTTTTGCAACTTTTTGAAAGATATTTTTTTTGCTATTTTGTGGTTAGCCAATTCAAGGGTTAAATACTAATGGATTTTAGAGTAATTTTTAATATAATTCAAATAACTATGGTTTCAGGAAATGCTATTGTAAGTTATGGAGTTGCAGGAGGTTAATCCTGCAGTTGACCTGCATTAATAAACGTTTATATTATTTAGGAAGCCGGAAAATACTAATTTAGAATTAATATTCAGGAAACCTACAGATGCTAGACTAGAATTGTATTGCCATTGTGTTACTAACTATCGACTTTACTTAGGTGTCTGTAACCAGGCCGATTCAACCAATCAATTTTGTTTAGGAAGCTAAAAAGTATTAATTTAGAACTAAATTTCAGGATATTTTCAGATGCATGTGAAATAATAATATTTTTCTGAGGTTTCTGATTTAAAAAAGCAATTGTTGAAGACCAATACCATCCTTATCCATTAAACCTATTACACCTTTATTCTTCCTCTAGTAGATTAGAATTGTGTTGTCTTGTGCAAAAAAATATCCTATCTATCCTTCCTATTGTTACGTGAAAACAGGCTGTAGGAATAGGCCCGGCATTATCCTGAATAGTTGTCTAGTACTTGGTCCAACAGTCTAATCAATCAATCATTAAATTCATTTGTGCGATACAATCTCTTTGATCTGCGTCTGCAAGGTTGACGAGGCCATTACCAGTATTAATTTCGTTAGATAAGTCATTACACCGACCAAATGGCATAGTGGTTAAAGCTTTGGCGTTTGGATCGTGAGGTACCGGGTTCGAATCCCGATAGGGGCAGGATGCAAAGGGAATTTTCATTCACAAATTACGATTTGTGATGAAAAGGAACACATATATGACCCCCTTAAAAAAATAAAAAAAAATAAGTCACTACGCGTAGATTTAAAATAAACCATATGGAGTAACCTAGACAAACGTATAAAAATTTGAAACATTTGTGTTGAAACAATACCAGTTCAATAATTATTTTTCTATTTTAATATTATTTCCCACATTTAATACCGAATTAACTAATTAATTCAAAGCGATGACGAATATAATTATTCTCCTGTTATTTCCATCTAAACGTAGATTTCAAAACTAGTGTAACGGATTAAGCTCAACAAAATAATCATTGATAAATTGTGGTTCAATTGTGATAAATTATGATTCATCAACAATCACTTTGCTCTTTTTTTTAATCCATGCCATATATTTTTTTTAGGGCCGAAGCATTTCTTGCTCTTTCGCGTTTCATTTTCCCGTCTTACTTTACCCAATTACTGCCAAATCGAAGACGTACGGCTATAGGACCGATTTAAGTGGCAATTTGCGCATAGCATAGCTCCATTCCAGCCTATAGTATGCACGTCGATCGGGGGTCGTAGTTGTGTTCCTTTTAATCACAGATCGTAATCTGTTGATGAAAATTTCTTTTTGCATCTGGTCCCTAACTGGATTCGAACCCGATACCTCCCGATACAAACGCCAAAGCTTTAACCACTATGACATTTGGTCGGTTATGTTTTTGGTTGACGAATCAATTATTGGTTTAACGATAACTCTCAATTCTCCGCTATCTACTATTGATTATACAGCACAAAATAAAATAAATAGAAATTTTTAAAATTTGATATGTTTATAAAATGTTACAATAGATGACACTTTTGTCTAGTTTCAGATACAGTACAAACTCAATAAAAATAACACTTGATAACAGCAAATATTTGATACTTGTAACAATGTAAATTTTCTATTATAAAACTTTAGAATTACAACCGGCTAAAATTATACCTATAATTACAATTTGAGCGATTAAACATTATTCGATAAATATTTTTTTTCAATATCGTTAAAAAAAAGTAAGGATATTAGTTACCATAGTTTTAGCCGAATATTACTCGCTTGTATTTCATAATGTAATGAAACAACATTTTCCCTTTTTCAAATTCGAATACGAACATAACTTAGAATATTCATAAGTTGTTAAAGTATAGTTCGTGTGGTTTAGCGATTTCTCCTAAAAATAAATTATAAAAAGGCGGTTTACGCTCTAACAAAAGTGTGACATCCTATCAAAATTAAAAATGGTGTATCTTTCGTAGTTTTATCGGCTGAGTGTAATTGCAATAAGTCGACAATCGCTCCATTATCGAAGATTAAGTCTATAAAATCGTATAAATTTCATCGAATGGAACGAGCTTTATATAAATGGTTTTGGATTCAGCGTTTCAAGAACCGTCATGGAATCCGTTTACTGAAAATCTGTGGAGAAAAACTATCAAACAAAACAGATGGTACCGACGATTTAAAAAAAAAGGTTATGTTCACCATAAGAAATATGTGCACCAGGCCGAAAAGTTTCTAAAGAACCGATTATTTTTGTGGCATGAACAAATGCATCACAAATTAAGTCAGTCACAAATTAAAAACTTTTGTAATCAGAAAAGCTAAACAACCAAGATTACGGGGTAAGAAATTCGGTTTGTTGATTTACTTACTTACTACACTTAACAAAAACTTAAAAAATATTTGTTTGTTATTTTAATTTCGCTCATTAATGAAACAAAATGGACTGGAAGAAGAGGCGTCCTTATTGTTATATGACGGTCCACGTCACCTAAAAGATGGAGATTTAAATATTTTTAATTTACTTTCAATATAATGCGCTTTCCGCCAAACTGTACTGCTTTGATTCAGCCAATACACTAAAACGTAATCAATCTAACCAAATTGGCGGATAAAAAAATTGTTAAATCATTTGCTGAATCAAGTTAACACGATTTAAGGAATGCAATAAAAAAGATTAACTTTCGCGATGTATTTAGTTTTGTCTTCAATGCCTAAAGAAATTTCGAGTCAGCCAAAATTGCTAAGTGTTGGAAACCAATAATGCGGACAATTGATGATTATGACAGCGAAGATGACATCCCATTAATTGTAATCCGTAATAGAGCGACCGAAGAGAGTGCCAGGAGAGCAGCAAATTGTTTATCCAATATTGATTTTATTACATAAAATTTCATCTAACTTAGATTTCTCTGAATATATAGTTAACGAGTTGTTAACCGATAATTATTTGCCCTTAGAGATTCAAGGGGTTGAACAAGCGTTGGAAAATGAGGAATCCGATGAAAAAGTCGAAATTTTGGAAAATGTTCAAGTTAAACATGCCGTTAGCTGTTTTAATACTTATTTCGTTTGGCAGAACTAAACAAAATTCCCGCAGAGGATGTTTTAGTATTACGAAACTTAGAAATAACGCAATTGATACGATAAATCAACTAATGTTAAGGTGCAAAGTAAAAGTTCCTTGCTGTATATTATAATTATGTAAGCAATTATATTGTATTGGAATTGTATATGGTGTGTGTGTCTGTGATTTTTATTATGAATAAACATATCTTTATCGAAAAATTAATAGATTCATTAAATTTTTAATTGTTTAATTTTTACTCCATATTCGTAGCTTTTCGATTTTTGTAACTTTAATTGGTTGCAATTTTCGAGTTTCTACTGTATATATTTGCTAGATGTCACCCTATTTGGACAAAAACGCAACCCAGCTACCAATCATATTTCAGCTTTTGGAAAAATAGCGCCACGATAATTTTAGAAAAAATCCCCAGCAGTTCCCCAAAATATAATAAAATTTAGTTTCACTTAACTTTCAGTTCAGTGGTGTTATTATTACCACTAAATGATGATAAATCCATAATATACTGCTGTTGCTGCCATTGCGCCTTTCCACTCGAGTATTAAGCACAAAACATCATGTCAACAAAAGAGGTGAATTAAATGAGTGCTCGTAATTGTTATATGTTTTTCTAAATTGTTTCGGGCTGACTAGATGAGTTATATACAATTAATTTTAAAAAATCATACAATTATGGCGCACACTAGTTTAAATCTTTTTTTGTGGCCATATTGTGTGTGCTAAATACACCTGTAGCAATGTCCAGGAAGTGCAACAAAAAAGGTACATTTAAACGAGTATCTGCCATAACTGAATTATCTTTAAATTATTTGTAGTTTTGCATAACAAACAAAACCCGCGTGTACTTACGTTATCTACTTTACATATAGCAAATTTATTTTAGTGAAAAACACGAAAAAATTCAGCACAAGATATAGCAATTGCGAGGATTCGTTTAATTCACCTTTTTGGTTGTCATATGTGTTGAGCTCAATGCTCGAATGGAAAAGCTCATTTGTTATTACATTGTAGCAAAGAATACGACAAGAGTATTACAAGAGTATTACATATTAGTATGCGTAGAATGGTTTTCATCTTATTCCATTCATATCCTTGACCTTACCGTTTATTTGTTTTTCTACGAACATATGGTCCAATTATATAAAATATCGTATTGATTTTAATAACATCAAATTAAAATACAGAACGATTGCCTCTTTCTAATAAATGAAAATCGGATCTACGACACGGTTTTTATTGATGAGTACATGATGATGCATGCAGGATATGTACTCGTGGTTATCCTGAGTAAATGTGCTAAACTATATCTTCTGGGTGATAGAAACCAAATACCATATATTGACAGATTACTTTTAACACTATGCGCCGTAGGTACTTGGCGAAACACATTAACACTTAATAAACACATTATTCCACTCGTTTAATTATTTCGCAAAAAAAAAAAAATTGATCAAAGAGTTTAAAAAATTACTCGATCGATTTCGGCTTGTTAGGTCATCATCAGGAGTATCTACTGATTTGTAAAAATAAAAATTTAGTTATATATAGTAGAAATAAGAAAAAGAAAATAAAAGAAGGAGGGACGAAAAATAGGCAATAAAAATTAATCTATTGATCGTTCCAATAGCCATCTGTTGTTTACACGGAAAAATTACTAATAAAAAAAGGGGGTGGAATACCAGGTAAGCGATTAGTCATCGGCTGACAAAATTCAAGGTATATCGAAGTACAGTTAATTACCCGACGTATTAGTCATAATATTAAAAGCGTGGGAATAGAACGGCGTAAGATTCTAAGACGTTATATACATTTTTGTTTGTTTTAAATTTTTATGTTTAAATTGCTTTTTAATATAATTTTTGTTTTAAACTAATAATCTGAATTCATAGCTGTAAATCACAGAATAGATTTCTTTAAATAAATAAATCAACAATTTGGTGAATACACACCATACTGTGAGTATGAGAGCTCATTTGTAATGAGGGCTTTAATCCAAATTTTTCTAAAATGCGTTTTGTCTTAGTAGTTTTGATGTCTTCAAGAACGCTCCGTCAAATACAGGGCTGTTTTCTGATGGGTGTCGATAACTGCTCATCGCTAAATCGATTCAATTACAGCTTGTCCGGCACCATTTGTTATTTCCCTTCGAAGTAGTTTTAATGTCTTCATGAACATTCCGTCAAATACCGGGCTGTTTTTAATGACGCGGTAATTGCCCATCGCTAAATCGATTAAATTACAGCGTCTGGCGCTATTTGTATTCCAATTAAGAATTATTGAAAAATAATAATAGAAAAATTATTTTATAGAAAAAAAAGAACGTGTGATCGACGTGAAACTCAAAGGCCTATACTTCAACAGGGCAACACTGATTTCGGCAAATTGAAAGACACTCTATCATGAATTTTGTTCTTTTGTTATGATAAATTAGATTATAGTATAATATTTATATTAATTATGTACTCGTATTAATTTTACATTAAGTACTAGTTTCGAGCTCTATTTTTCGCTCTTTGTCTACTTTATCTTTTCACAAGAGAATTTTAGAGAATAGTTAAAGTTAACTCTTATCAACCCGGGGATTACAGATACATGAGATGAACAATAATTTAATTTCAATCTAACATTTACAGATTTGTAAAGAAACTTTTTCGTTGTAACTCGTATTTTGAACAATAAATTTAATTTTTTTCTTACTGTTTTCAAACTACGGAATTAATATTCATATTGCAATTTAATAATTTTTAATGAACAGTTCTTGTATAAAGATAATTGATTTTTTAATAAATGTTTTCCTTCTCTCTTTGCAGATTCGAATTTGTTGGAAAACAGATGATTTTATAATATTGCATAAGTAAGAAAGTCAGAAATGATTTTTAATTCTATCCTCTCCAAATAATGTGATGCGTATGTTTAAAGTTTAATAAAAAAATAAATTTAGTGAATCACGGAAACTAATTTTATGGAAAAAATTATTGTAAAGTAAATTTAAATATAAATAAATTATCCAAAATGAGTAATGATGTTGTACGGTGGACTAGTTATATACTAATAACAAACAAAAAAAATAGTAGAAAAATGGTTATATTAAATTTATTTAAAATTTTTGTGCTATTAAGCTTGGTGATAATTGTGAATAATAATAATAAATTAGTGTTAGGAGATGAATTAAATATTGATAGTGATAATAATTATATTAATTTGGATGGCCATTATTCTCATACGTGGGCCGTACATGTTGATGGCGATAAGAATATAGCTGATAAAATAGCTAGTGATCATGGATTTATTAATTTAGGACCGGTAAGCTTTCTTGTATATAAAAAACCGAACATTTTTTTAAATAAATACTAATACAAACGAATTTACAAACTTCTTAATTATATGAGTGCGGGCTTAATACACACACATAATGAGAATTTCTAGAAGTTTTGATTTGGTGATATAATTCGCCAGGTATACAGCAAGATTTGATTTTTTGCAGTTTGGTCGTTACAACCTGGGTATGGATTTTAAACATTTTTCTCAAGCAGTTCAAATGGAAATTTGCTTACGTATACAGTGTATAATATACACGTTTAATATGTGTGCTGTCATTTTCTATCATTGTGTGTGTGTGTGTCAAATTCTTATGAAATTTCGCCCAGTTTACCCGATTTTATAAATGTGCACTATCGGTTGAGAACAATACATCATACAACAATACATCTCAGTGAGAATTTTTCCATAGCTCAACACCTTATTAATTTCAATGGTATTGTGTAATTTAATAAATTCACAAATTATGCACCTAACATATTAATTTGGGTTCTTAAAAGGCGTCGAAAACACAAAACAAAACTTTACTGAATGTCATTGGAAATAGTATTTTGTCTATAAAAAGCCGAAAAAAACTTTAAATAAATAATTTTATGAACAAAATATTTCCATTATACCAGTATAAATATCGATATGAAATGAATATCGATATTTATACTCTTATAATGGAATATTACAAATAATATAATGTAATATTATTTTCACGCGCTTCAAAGCCCATTTTTATAATTCGTTATAAATATAGCCGGAGTACCAGTTATACCTGGTTTTCACTAAAAAAATTTTGTGACGACAATTCTTACATTCACTACTAAAAGGTGGCCCATCTAACGTTTGCAATTTAATTTGGCTCTAATTCAAACACGAATAATTATTTTTCAAAGCGGTTTTTTATTAGAAAGAGTATACATTGCCATTAAGTATGGAACACACACAGTACTGCAGTTACAGTACCCCATTATGTCAACCCCTACTATCTCATCAATCGCAACTTCGATTTGATCTTTCAAGTTTTGGATATTCTTTGAATGGTTAGCGTAACATTTACCTTAACGGCTCTCCACAAAGAAAAAGTCCAACGGAGTCATATCGCAGCTGCGTGGTAGCCAATTGACTTCTCCGTTGAGGCTGATTATTCGATCCCGAAGACAGTGTGCAAAATACCAATTGTTGCGTTCCCTGTGTTGCAAGTTGTGCCGTCCTGTTGAAACCAAATATCATGTGTGTCTTCCTCTTAATTTCTGGTAACAAAAACTCGATTATCAAGACTCGGTTACGCTTCCCATTGACTGTAAGGGCGGCTCCTGGCTCATTTTCATAAAAAATGATGCCGCCGGTTCAAAATCCACACCAAACAGTCACACGTTGTGTATGCATAGGCTTCTCTATGGTTACGTATGGATTTTCTGAGCCCTAAATGGGACAATTTTGCTTGTTGTCGTAGCCTCCTAGGTGAAAATGTGCTTCGTCGAAGAAGTGGATTTTTCGTTAAAAATGCTCATTTTCTTTCAAGCGTTCCACAGCCCAATTAGCGAACCGAAAACGTTGTGGTTGGTCATATTGCTTCAGCTCCCGCACTAATTGAACTTTGTACGCCTTTATACTCACCACTTCGAAAGTAAGTTTCCAATATTTCCCAATTTTGTTCATTTGAATTAAATTGGTTTAACGAAAACACTTGTAAATTTCCTTAGAGTGACAATATTTATTTATTATTGGAATATCGATTTCGAAATTAATTTCTTCTTCAGTTCCTTTTGACAACTAATACAACTAATTCAATTTTATAAAGTAACGAAAATTATCAGAAATGCTAGAAATGGATTTTAACCATTACATAACAAATTTTGTTCAAGTGTAAAGCGATCCATTTACTCATGTAAAATAATTAAAAATTTGTAAATACAAAAGTTTAAGAATTTAACAAAACAAAATACGCTTATCCAAAAATGTTTAATTCATTTTTAATACCTATGTAATTTATATTGTTGCCCTGAAGAGTTCAAAAATTGTAGTTTCTTAAGTCCGCTATCTTCTTTGCTATCTGTAATGTCAACAAACGGCCTTAACTTCTGACCCGATTTTTGGGTTTCGGCGAAGGATTCGCGATTCTAACAGAATTTTTCGTGCAAAATGACCACGAACGAATAGTACTATTAACACATTGAAAATGTGCTTTATATTATAAAGGAATTTTGACACATAATGGTGACTGGCTCACTGTTTTTAAATAGCTGAACCAATATTTTAGGTGTCCCTATGTAGCTACTCCAGCACACTGATTCTCTAACCAAAAAGTTAATGCGTAAAAGTAAAACCATAGTAAGTTTTCGACTTTACACAAATTACAATGCTATGTGTTTGTTTGTGTTTAATGTTTACATCTTATATTGTTTCTTAGATAATCAAGGTGCATTACGTAAATTATTTCGATTGGACATGTCATATGCTCGTCTGAAGTCTACAAATCATTTATATATCTCAAAAGAAATGTAATTGCAAATAATAGTTTAGCTAATTTTTTAGCTCCTTTCTTACTAATTTCCTTCTATCGAACACGATGCAATCTCTGACTTGAGCGCTCTGACACGAACGCCACCAGAAAATTATATTGTACAACAATTACAGAAAATTATGTATTGCGCATTTGTGCAAGCTCTTTCACTTCTTGAAGATTGAACAGAATACCATTTAAGTGCGCATGTGCAAACTAGTTTAGGATTCAAATTTCTTCGAGGAAAATATTTCTCCTGTCCAAAATAATCAGAGCAACAATCAATCAAAATAAATCTGACTGTTTCAAATCAAACAAAATAAATCTGGCGAAACCTATCCGGTGATTGGCTGGTTAGCTTAATAGTTTTATTTAATTCTGATTGGGAATGAATTGTTATGTATTAATTTGTTTATGTATTGGGGAATCTAAAACTGTCACACATTCATGTATTATTGATTTATTACCTTACTTTATTTATTTATTTACAGATTCCAGATTACATGTTTTTGAAACCAAATGTTGCTTGGTCCTTTTTATAAATAAGCATATTTGTATTAGATTAGAGATTGCAAAAGGACAATTGACTTTCACATTATCATTAAATCAATAGATTCACAAAGCCCGTTGAAGATAGAAAGGTGGTGCGTTCTTTTCCTTGATGTTAAATGTAATAAGTACGGCGAGTTCGGCGTCTTCCGGGGATCTCGCAAAATTGCTTGATCGTTCATTTCAATCAGTTAATCAATCAAATGTTTATAATGTTCAGTTCGAAAATAGAATTTCGGACCAGTGTAAACATAATTTTTTTTACCATAGCTCTTCGAAAAATGGTGAATTTTATTCTAATAAGAACACAAAAGTTTAAAAGTTTAAATTTCCATCGATAATAATAAACAATATGGACAACAATGGTTTAAAATTATTTATTTGACTCTCATGATTGTCCTTGTAAATGAATAATATAGAAGTATCAACTTGATATACGTGCTTTGACCAACTCACGAAATTAGGTGCAATGATCTTATTTTTGAAATAAAATAACTTTTTATTTGCGTCTATTTGACTTTTGATTGATGTTTAATGACGAACAACACTTATAACAGTTAATTAGTTGAATAGTGTTATACCTAAACCAAATTTTCATATACATACAATAATTAACACCTCATATTTATTTATTTATTTTTTTCTGGATGTATATAGAGAACTCAGTTAACATTGACACGGGAAAAAGATGTATTTAACGGTAATTATTTCATTAGTATTGTAATCTGGTCGCAGATTTGATGGGGAAAAAATCAAGCGTGTTGCTTATATTTGCTGCGTCTCATGACACCTATTGATCCGAGTCAGTTCAAATGTTATACATATAGAAAATTTGATCCATATTTGGTTTAATATCAAAAATTTTGATTTTAAATCTAGAAAGCGACTTTACTTTGTTTCATTTTTTTTTGCTTTATTAATTACAACTGAGACTGTGCTCATCTAGCAATTTATCTTTCAAATTTACAAATTTTACATTTCTTAAATAATTCTGATTTGTTGGGGTGAAACCCAATGGTTAGTCCCAAAATTAATTAAACCTATTTAAAATATAATTTTAATTTGGTATGTTTAGGTCCAGTGGTCTCGTTCTTTGAAGTCTTCTTTCAACGACAGAGTTATGCATCATATGGCGAATATAGGGGTTTCCATGTTCCTGGAACCTTATTTCGTCTTTGGCCACATGCCTTTTTATTTCATCTTTGATGTATCCCATCTGTAGGTCTCTGTGAAGGTCTTCATTTCTTGTGTACCACGGAGCATTTACGATGCTACGGAGAACCTTATTTTGAAACGTCTGTATCATTTTGGCGTTTGTTTGCTTAGTACATCCCCAGAGTTGAATACCGTAGGTCCATATCGGCTTCAGTATTCACCGATATAGCAGCAGCTTGTTGTATTTTGTAAGCTTGTTTGTTTCATGAAACATAACTTGAACCGGATCAGATCAAGTGCCAAGAAATACGGCTATGTGTTAAAAATTTTGATCTCGAGATTTTTGCATATTTACCATTCGCTATATTACTGAAGTTAAAACAGTAGCTTTTAAAAAAATTCTGTGTGTGCGTCCTTGCGAAATTTGGTACAAATATTTTTATCGGAAGTGGTAGCTTCAATGGGAGCTCTTACAATTTTAAAAATGATGTTGAAAAGTTTAGCATTTACAAAAACAACAAAGAATTAGAAGATTTAAATAAAATTTAAATGTTAAATTTTCAACCAACAAGAGTTAACCTGTTTGTTCTCTGAAATGTATTCGGGAATAATATTTTTTGGTATAATATTACCAAAAGTCCCGTACGTTTAATTTTTCGATTTAGAAATCAAGTATATGTATACGAGATCTTTGTATACGTTCTTGGTAAAAAAAAAAGTCGTATGTTGGCCACAACCAATCACCCCTCCAATTTTTTGAACGTAATGTCTTGGAAATGAACGTATATTCTAGGTGTACCTGAAAGCTATCATAACAAAATTATCGCTTAAGCTTTGACAACGCCATTCAGAATAATATTGATTTATAGATTGAAACGGGTTAGTCTCTACACAGTAAAAATTTCTGTTGGAATTTTACTGCAATAAACGTTGGCACAACATTTGCCAACGTTTAATGTTGTACAAAAAAGCCGAAGAGTAATTTTACACTTCTATTACTAATTATGCTTGATCGGGAAGGAAAATTACATAAAAGTCTAAACACACTAATGATAAAATATAAAGCTAATTAAAGAAACTGCATCAATTTACGTTTCGATTTTACTATTTGCCCGAATAATAAATTCGCACAAAGCAAAATTACTATGCTAATATGAGTAATATTAATATGCGGAAGTAATAGCTAGTAAAATTACATGGTTTTGTAGATATATACTATTTTATTTTTAATATTTGTGTATTTTTGAAAAGAAATAATTTCCTTACAACTTAAATGTTGTAAAAAAATATGTAAAATTACACATTTTTTTTACTGTGTACCTAAAGCTAGGGCTAACCCAGTTTCATAGAAAAATTTGCCTTTACCTGTATTACATCCCCCCGCGGCATTAACCCGTAGCTCAGTTGGAAGAGGTTAGTACGTGGTCGTGGGGATAGGGATGCACAAGTAACGGCCTTGATAACCGCATCGAAAAACAAAAAAAAAATGGGAAAGGAAAAAAAGGGAGTATCGGACCCCGAAGTAGTGATGCAGTTGTCAACCTATTATGCGGGTTGAATCAACCGTGGTTGTATAATGATAGGTTTAAACTATCATCTTAACTACAAACAAAACAAAAAATTAAGGGTGCTTTCAGGTCTATGGAGGTGTTAGTAAGTATTTTTAGGTCCCAGAGCGGTTCTGGCAGAAGCAAAGGAGTGCTTAAGTAACAACAGTTTCGTTCCGTGAGACAGCCAGAGGTACACCCTGTTACCTGGGCCGGTTTATGTTAGTATGTTGAATATTATACTTACCAAATTTATTTTTATGGCCCCGCCTCGCCGTACTCAAAAAAAAATAAAAAAACTTGAATTTTCCTTTAAACAGAAAAAACCAAACTTAACTTAACTAACTTAATTTATTACAAAAAAACAAAATTTATTTCTTAACATAGTGGCCTATCCGCCGAGCTGAGCTACTGCACGGATAGTACACCCAAAATTAACTGCCTCTTACACTGCCTTTTTTCAGTCTTAATTGACACTGGGTGAGAGGGAATGGGGGGAGGGGAGAGGACAAGAAAAAGTTAAATTGAAATATTCTCACAGTCTACTAACCATATTCTTTCGGCGTCAGCAAAAAGTATAGCCGAATTGGTATAAATTCACATATAATTTGATGCTACCACAATTGCAACTCTTTACTTTTCCGTTTATTATACAGGAGATTACTCATGCTACTTACGAGAGATTTACTTGCACTTAATATGCATACGGAAAAGAGAATTGGGTTACGCAAAGCGTGTAAAAACAACAAGAAAAATTAAATACTTATGTCTGTTCACATGTTGCATATATGTTTACTATACATAATATTGAGTGACACAGACGAAAAATGAGTAATTCAGTTTGGGACAAATATGGAAATTAATGAAGATGATATTGACGATACCATAGGTTTATGGAATTACTACAGTAGATTTATGCTTATACAAATGTAGGTTACTATTAATAATTCTAACATGAATTAAATAATTGAAACTTAATCTGTACAACACAAAAAGAAATGTGGGAAATAGACATAACGTTTACTTTATTTGGATAGATAGGGTGGTCTAAATAATTTTTTTTTTAAATGCAATAAAACAAAAAGTTCTCAATATTTTTTCAAATTTATTTTTTCATTGTAAAGAACAATCCTTCCGATTAGTTATGGAATACTATTTCGTTCATATGACTCGGCTGGCCTTGACGTACCCCATACGGTCGGTCCAATTTTGAGCACATTTTCGATGATATGCAGCATTATGTCTTCAATGGCAATGCGAATATTGTTCTTGAGAGCACCAATCGTTGCTGGTTTATCGGCGTAACACTTATCTTTGATGGCACCCCAAAGATAATAGTCCAACGGCGTCAAATCGCAGCTCCGAGGCGGCCAAATCACATCAGCGTTTCGGCTGATAATTCGATCTTCGAAGACAGTGCGCAAAAGATCAATTGAAGCGTGTGCTGTGTGGCACGGAGCGCCGTCTTGTTGAAACCAAATGTTGCCTATGTCCTCCTCTTCAAGTGCCGGGAACAAAAAATTGTTTATCATGGCGCGGTAGCGCTCACCATTGACAACGGCGGCTTCTTGCACATTTTCAAAGAAAAATGGCCCAATGATGCCACCGGACCAAAATCTGCACCAAACAGTCACTCGTTGAGGATGCATCGGCCTCTTTACGATCACGTGCGGATTCTCCGTGCCCCAAATGCAACAATTCTGCTTGTTTACATAGCCGCCAAGATGGAAATGCGCCTCATCCGAAAATATGATTTTTTTGCGAAAATTTTCGAATTAATGTTTCAATATTTCCCAGCGTTATTCAAGCGAATACACAACTAGTTTCGTTCAGCAGAAGGATAAAACTAACTTTCTGTCAAATCAGAAGTGACATATAGCCCTTACCATACTCAAAAAAAAACCGCTAGTTTTCAAAAATAAATTTATTTGGCCCACCCTGTAGGTGATGATTTATCATCACGGTTATGCTGATAAGATGCTGTAAGGAAGTTATCTATGTATTGGGATAGGTTAGTAACGGAATTAAATAGAATTCCGTTACAGCGTGGGGAAAACCCAATTCTTGAGATGAAAAGAGATCTCATGCTCTGTTTTGAGGGGACAAGCCGGACACTACATCTCGTTATCAAATTTCTTAATATTATTAGCTAGAGCCCCTACTTATGTACAATGTCTATACAAAAATAATACTACTGTGGGCAAAAAGTAGTAAGACTGTTTAATTTAAATTTCGCGCGGAAAACCATTCGTCGAAATATTTTTTTCTATGTTGGTATGACTGTGAGTGACATCTGTGTCAAATATCACATCAAAATAATCATTAGTGTTTAGTATACGCTTGTCTTTCTGAAGTACAAAAAGTGCATTCGGCGATTTTTACAATGAGTGAAATTATTCAACAAAGAAGTTCCATTAAATTTTGTGTGCGGAATCAATTTTGTAGTGCCGAAATGTTCAGAATGTTGCAAAAGGCCTTCGGTGATAATTGTATGTCGCGAGCAAGTGTTTTTGATTTTTTACAAATTGTTCAAAGAGGGTCGAGAACGTGTTGAAGACGAACCATGTATAGGACGGCCATCAACATCAACTGATGATCAACACGTTAATAAAATGAAGGAATTGGTGCTCGAGAATCGATGATTAACAGTCAGAGACCTTACTGGCATCGTTGAAGTATCGGATGGATCAGTGAAAACCATTTTGAAAGATCATTTGGGCCTAAGAAAAGTAAAAGCATGATTGGTTGACGTCTGTGAAACAATGCTTTCCGACTACCACAGCGGCAGGTTTCCTCCCGCTGTATGTCTCTGACAGCTGCCAAAATTTCTTCTATCTCAGGGTCCAGATCCTCAGGAACCTGCGTGTCACTCGATTTCTTTAGCTTTTGAGTTATGTTGAAGCTCGGTAGGAAATAAACATTTTGTTCCGAAGCGTAGGTCCTCTGGCTCACCAACAAATAATCCTTTCCCATCAGCTTACAGTCAGGGCTCAGACTAAGTATTCCCCTCCCCTGTATAGATGCCTGCTTCACTGTACCGTAACACATAACATTAACGGTTTCCATCTGGGCCAGTGATATGATCCAAGAATTGGCTCGGCTAAGTGGACTAATATTTGTTCTTCTCTTAGTGGATTGAATGGTACACTTTTCTAACTCCAGATCCTCTCCCAACAACAGACTAATTTCACATGGTCTGCCTTCCTCATGCGTGTTAAATACAGCATGTTCACGCTTACAAACATGTTGTTCATCCACCCACTCTTGGCACTCTCCGAACTCTGGGTACTGCATCTGATAATACCAGGTTAGCTGCTAATTTACTAGTATGAAAGGTGAGGTGGGTTGCAGAGAAGCCATTCGATCTCCATGAACAGTCGGGACTGAATATGTTTTGTAGATTCGGTACTCTTCAGGATCTAATAGTGGGATGCGGAGTTCAAAAATCAGATGTTGGTTCACTAATCTGGCTGTCATCCTCAGATTTTTATAGAACTGTACCCAGTGCTGTCGGTACTTTGGAATCCGCAGATGCCTTGGCAACCAGGACTCTAATTTATTCAGCTGGTCCTGAAATTGGGACGGTGTTATTAATCTGGTATTAGTATGACCCTGGTGTAGATCAATCATTACATCAATTATGGCCTCCTGCATTTCCTTGAAAATGGTGATTTGTGTGGTTACTTGGAGCATTATATCACGAATGTCTAGTCAATGAATTTATTTCAACGTGCAGCTGGTGGTATTGGGTTTTTGTCTGCTCTTGCTGCTTCCGCACTAAATTCACGGTCATATCCACTATATGTGTCAGTTGTCTGGCGAGATCGCTAACATGTACCAGTACCCTCTGTAGGTCGCCGATCACAGCCTCATACTGCCGTGCCGATCGTTGGTCCAGTACCCCAAAAGTCTCGCTCATAAATGTCCCAATGAATTATAAAGGAGCTCGCCGTGTTCGCTTAGGCCCTTGCAATAGCGCATTACAGTCCGGCATGTTATCAATCATGACTTGTAGTGGTTCCAACAGGGCCTCGCATGGCCACTCTTTGACGGGAAACCACATTGATCGGTTATGGTCGGCGAATTGATTTCTGCGCCCCGCACAAATTTGATGAGACCGGTCCATCACACTACGGATGTTTTCCCACTCGTGCCAATAATTCGTCCTGGGTAAGACTGGCTCTCCCCAACTCTTCCAAATATATCCCTGGGTGGTGATTAAATTCTAGATACTCCATATCCGCTACAACCAGCGATACCCCCAAACACAACAAACTGGTTACCGTAAACCCCTGCATTTTTGGTTTTGTGCACTGGTGGTGTCTCGATTAACTCTGTTCGGTAAAGACATGTTTTATTTAGTCCCATCTCTCTGTGGCTTATCTAATATCTACAATGCGGGGAGCTGCTCCAACTCCATTTTCGCTGAACCATGTGCAAGAAATGGGATTGGACCAACCTCCTGCCTTTCTAATCTTAACTTTCTAATAGCCTAACCCTAATGTACTTAACTTATTGCCGGTATTCGCAATACCAGCCTTCAAGCTGTTATTGCATCATCTATGCAAGCAGTTATGGTTGCGTAGATGGTGCGACAACAGACTGACCCGCGATTCCACAATTTTTTTTGTCCACGACGAATTGCCTTTCCTTTTTTTTTCTCTTAATCTTCGCGATTTTCAATCTCATTCTTCTCCCTCGCCTTAAGGTACCCAGCTGTGACCTGAGATCTTTGATCCTTTCCTCAGCCTTTGGCTTGTCTTTCGGGAGGCAGAACTTCAAGAGCCGATCTTCTTTCTCGATTTTTGCCTTCAATTCGGTTTCTGGGCCTCCCCGTTACCAACGTCTTGGGTTCGAACCGTGGCAGAATCGTTAAAGGCATTCTAGTCCAGTATCCCGCTAAAGTGATCTTCTTCCGTGCAGAAGTCTCGTTTGTGGAAATCACTGGTACTGCCGGAGTCACTTCAGTCGCCTTGCGAACTTCTATTTCAGACCTACAACTAATAACATGTATTAGCCATCAGCTGTTCTTGAGATATGCTGGGTTATTTGTGGTATTATGCTGTTACTGAATCGCTCCGAATATCCTTGGCATGGAATATCCCAAGTGTTTGACCCGTCTCATCCACCAATTCATATGCTACTCGGCCTATGCGCCGATAAATCTTAGCAGGGACGAATTTCTTATCTAGCTTAGCTGCGCTACTCTGGGAAAAATTGCGCACACACATGCTCCCCTATTGCCAACTCACGGTACGCTGAGCGCAGGTGATATCTATGAGTTGCTTTAGAATGGGCTTGATGCAGGTGTGCCGTCACTATCTCTCTTGCTACCGTGAGACGATCATTCTTAGTTGGTACCGTGAAGGTTGCCAGGCCTTCATCTCCCAATAGTCGTAGTAACTCATCTTGAGATCCGTAGTATATCGCGTGTTGCCCAAACACCAGATAGGAAGGTGCATATTGCGTGGAGGAATGTGATGTATTACGCAAAACACTTGCGATCAGACTCAAATGTTCATCCCATGTGCGCTGATCTTCTTCCACATAGGCACGAATCGCAGCAAGAACTGGCCTATTCACACGTTCTGATGCGTTAGCCTGCGGGGAGTATACGGGAGTGAACATGTGTTTGACTCCCAATTTACCTAAACAGTCCTTGAATAAGTTAGACTTGAACTGTCTGCCATTGTCTGTGTGTATTACTTCGGGTACAGAAAATAGTGGAAATACTTCTTTTTCCAAGTACTCCACGACCTTGTTGGCGGTTGCATCGTACTGGTTTGAGCAGTACGAATTTCGAATATTGGTCCAGTGCAATGAAGATGTAAGTATTGCCACTCTTTGACCTGGGATAAGAGCCTAAGAAATCTAAGTATAACTTTGGATATGGCCTGTCATACTCCTTATACTCGCCCATCTTCGGTCTTAAGATCGTGTTAGTTGCTTTGGTTAGTTTGCACATTTCACACCGCCTTACATAATCCTTGATGTCCTTAGCCAAGGTCGCCAATACAAATGTCTACGTACTAACTCTAGCATTTTCCCGGTCTCCATATGTGCTGCTGTCGGAGGATCATAGGCTTGCTCTAAAACCTTTTGGATTAGACTTTTTGGAATCCAGACTTTCCAACTAGGGATGTCCGTCTTGAGGTCCAGGTCTCTTACTGGTTGATCGACCAGTAGTTTACCGTCTAGAACCTTGACGTTGCTTGGCATGGGTCTCTTGTTCATTAAGGTAGTTATCAGATCGAGGTATTCGGAACTGGAGAATTCCAATGACTGCAGGTCTACTTGTTGTTTTTCGACCGCATCTAATGCTGCTACTTCATCGGAGTGTACTCGAGATAAGGCATCTGGAACTATGTTTTGCACCCCCTTCCGATATTCTATGCGGAATTTCTAGCCTTGTTGTTTCAGACTCCAACGTGCGACCGGAGAGTTCGGACTGGTTCATTAACCACTGAAAACTGGCATGGTCTGTTATTAACACAAACTCATATCCTTCCACCTAAGCTCGAAATTTATGCTTAGGACAGCCACTAAACACTCGAGCTCAGTAACATTATAGTTTTTCTGTGCACCATTTAGTTTATGTGAGAAGAATGAGATGGGGTGTTCCTCATCCTCATCATCCTTCTGAAAAAGTACCCCACCCACGCCGGTTTTCGATGCGTCAACTTGAATATAAAAGATATGTGCATAATCTGGATGCACTAAAACCGGTGCTTTGGACAGACCAGATTTTAACTGATCGAAAGACTTCTGAGCTTGTTCATTCCACGTGATGCTTCCTTTAGATTTTAAAAGATCTGTGAGTGGGGAAGCGATCGATGAATAATTTGGAATGAATTTCCGGTACCATCCACTCATATCCAGAAACCGCCTAATGTGCTTGACCGTTTTCGGGACTAGAAAATTTTGAATGACCATGACCTTATCGGATCCACCTTAATAATGCCGTCATCAACAATGTGCCCCAAATATTTCAGACGTTTTAGGAGGAACCTAGATTTTTTACATTAATAGTGAGATTTGCAGCAGACAAGCGATCCGCAACCACCTTCAGTAGGTGTAAGTGTTCTTCAAAAGTGAGGGAAGTCATGAGAAGATCATCTAAATATACAAACACACGTTCGTGTAATTCGTGTGGAATTACCTTGTGCATAAGTCGACACATGGCCTGCGCAGCATTGCACAAGCCGAAAGGCATTTCTGTGAACTGGTATAATGGTCTACCCGGCACAGTAAATGCACTCTTAACTCTTGCTGTTGGATTAAGCGGTATTTGCCAGAAAGCGTCTTAAAGATCTAGGCTAGAAATGTACCTGGTGTTCTTCAAGCGACTAAGTAATCCATGGATTATTGGCAAAGGGTAAGCGTCTTTCACTGTCACACTATTCAGCTTACGAGCATCAAGACATAGACGAATTTTACCATCACCCTTCCGTACTACAGCCATTGGAGAACTCCAAGGGCTGCAAGATTCCTCTATTACCCCGAGTCTTAGCATCTGCTTCATCTCCTGGTCCATATCTTTCTGGACGGCAGAGGAAATGGCATAGTACCGCTGTTTGATGGGTTTTGCGCCACCAGTATCGATTTTGTGGTCAACGAGATGTGTTTTTCCCAACCCAAGTTATGCCGATGACGGAAATTTCATCTTCACGAAACCTAATTCTTGCTGCTGCTCGCTGGATAATATGTGATGGTCAATTGTGTCTTCTATTAGTGGTGTATTTGTGAAACTTGATAATTCTGACACAGAAATTTGCAGTCCAAAGTCCTTCTAGAAATCTGTGCCTAGATGTAAAGGTTGAGATAAAGTTGGCCCGATAAATAATTTGATTATTTTGGTTTGGCCATTGAAAGTCACTGGAGTATGGATATATTCCAGAATTGGTTCTGGTGTTCCACTGTTTCCGATATGTTAGTCCATCTGTCTCCAGAAAATTTTCGCTACCACTACCTAACAGACTAATATTGGCTCTTGAATTGAGTAATCCTTGGATCATTTGCCCGTTTACTTTTAATTCTACGTAAGGCCGATGGTGTGGCCCTGGTTGGATAACTGACGAAATAATATTTTTGCGCCATGTACTGTGCTTACGGAACCAACTTATTGCTCGACTAACTCGCCTGTTATGCGTTTGACAAGAAGTCGAACAAAAACATTTGGTTTTAGGTGTGCTTATTTCCGCCACCCCCGTTATAACTCCGGATCGATGTTGGATGCAGCTTCTTCCGTCCTCGTGTTTAGTGTCGGGCTTTCGCGACCGAGACAAGTGTCGCGATTACCCGTCATCTCGGCCCTCCAGTTTCCCGGTGGATTACACGCTGAATAATTCGCCTTGAACGTATTTCTGGCTCCACGCCCAAAACAGAAATTAGTATTGACGGGTTTCATACAGACCTTAAAGTAGTGGTTTGTATTGTCACAATTCCAACAACTTCGGTGTCCAGGCCGTGAAAGTCCCTGTGACGTTTAGACTGGGTTTAGGAACAACTGGTCCAGTTGGATTCTTGTATAGGGGTTTCCAATAAGAGTGATATGATTTCTTTAAAAAAAATTGTTGCACTTGCTGTGTGGCACATAGCCCCGTCTTGTTGGAACCAAATGTTGTCAAGATCAACTTCTTCCAATTTCGGCCATAAAAAGTTGGTTATCATGGATCTATACCGATCTCCATTGACAGTAGCGGTGTTACCAGCTTCATTTCGAAAAAAATACGGACCGATGATCCCACCAGACCAAAAACCACACCAAACTGTCAATTTAGGTGAATGTAATGGTTTTTCATGAATAATTTGTGGATTTTCTTCGCACCAGAATCGACAGTTTTGTTTATTTACCGCACCACTCAAATGAGAGTGAGCTTCATCGGAGAAGATGGTTTTCTTAAAAAAATCGTTATCGATTTCAAGTTGTTCCAAGGCAAAATCAACAAATTCAAGACGTTTACGGTGGTCCAATGGCTTCAGTTCTTGAGTGAGAACAATTTTATACGGATGCAAACCCAAATCCTTTCTCAAAATCCTCCAGGTTGTGGTTTGAGACAGTCCCAATTCTTGAGAACGTCTTGGAATCGACAAATCACGGCCTTCAGCAACACTTGCCTGACCGGCAGAAATATTTGCATTACTTCGAGCGAATCTTTGTCTTATTGGCACTTCAACATTATGTAAAGAAAATGTACGCTCAAAATTTTCAACAATTCGACGAATAGCGAGCACACTTGGACGATTACTACGACTATAAAATGGTAAAAGCGCACGAAAAGTTGCAATTAGAGAACGATTATTTTGATAATAAAACTGAATAATTTGTAAACGTTGTTCTTGCGTATATCTCACCATGATGAAATTGTAAACATTACTGAATACAATGAAACAAAAAATGAGATCATGACATATAACAAATGGCCGAAACGTCACTTAAATATCATATCATTCCTATTGGAAATCCCTATACGACCTTTCGGGGGAGTCTTCTTTTCTAGACTTAGCCTCCATTGCCTCTATCTGTGGCTGGTTGTATTGTGTATCGTCGTTCTGGTCATAATATAGCCATTCCCCTTCCTTCGAGGCGTACACTGTCATGCCTGAATGAGTCAGCTCGTGGACTCTTGGAGCTCTCGGATCAAAAGCTAGCTGTCGCCGAGGCGGTGACCTGTACGATTCTGTTGCATTTGAATTTTGCAGCGACAGACTTGCCTCCAGACGATGTCCAAATCTACGCCACATAGCTTCTAAAGCACGGAAGCGGCGGATGTAGGCCGGTAGGTTCGGGAAATCGTTTTCATCATGGAGTTCAAACTGTAGACCTGGTCTTATGATCCTTTCCTTCGTAAGATTGTCTATATCGTACTGTAAGTTATCGTTTTGCTTGATTGCAACGCGATCCCCTGTGTCGCTTGGTAGAACTCTTGTACCGATTCTCGCGGGTACCTCTGCTTTCGATTACTAAGCATCCGACGTATATCGTCATCCGTGGTGCTCGGCGTGAACCGGACAATCATTGCTTATCTCACCTGTTCCCAGGATGCTCCAGGATTACGATCGACCGTACCCCAAAACCACTCGAAAGCTTCGTCCTCTAGGCAGAGACCTAGTACTCGCACCAACTGGTCATAAGGGATACCTAACCTGTCTGCGTGCCACTCTATTCGTTTGGGAAAGCGTTGAATCGTTAATTCGCTTTGGAGTCCCGGGAATCTTATTTTCCAGGTTTTCGCTTCCTGCCGTAATTTTTTATTACTCCAAGCTAGTACTTCGGGGAACTTGGTAGAATTATGAGGCATACTATGGGGCATATCACTGTTTCGTCTTCCTGTGTTCTATCCGAACTGCTAAACTTCATTTGATCTATTCCATCACCAACAGGTCTTCCCCAATGTCCTGTAACGTAAATGGGGACTTGGTCTTGACATGCTGCGCTGCTTTGCTAGTCCCAACCTCATATTGGGGTTGTGTTGGCGTTAACCCGAGGGTCACTGTAGCCTCTTCGCTTGGTATTTCAATCACTAACCCCTCTATCTGCTCTCAAGCTTGCTCTGGAGCCAGCTTTCCGCGCTTCAGCATTGACACAACCTTGCAAAAAACATGGGATACTTCTGTTAAGCACGTTGACATTTCAGAGAACTTTGGTGACTTGCTAACCCGATCGGCTCGACCTTGAATGTGAGCTAATTTTGCACTTGTCTCAGGCAGCCAATCTTCGGTTGGTACGCCATCTCTTAGGTTTCGCATTACCCCTTCCCATATCAATTTTAGCTTCTTTCTACTGTCCTCAATTTCACGTCTAGGTTGTTTCTGTGCGGCCTGATGCGGTTTGCTAGGCGCGAAGAACGAGTCCTCGCGCTCTTCCTCTGTATTACGCACTCGCACTTCTCTCATCGTTTGAGTTATTTCCTGGTTGGCTATGTCAACCAGATTGCGCACCTCAAACTCTATACGCAACACTTCGTCACTGAGTTTATCTATATAAAACTCCATCTAACATTGTGGGTGGAAATCTACTTTTAATCGAATTTAACAAATTTATCCTCACTTGGAGTAACTTCTTACTACAAGCTGGATCATTAAACTGAAGAAAAAACCGGGATATGGAATGATGTTTCAAATTTAGCTGAGTATGAGCAGCCCTTTATACCCCGGTATCTTCCCGGCCGAAAACGGGATATGCACATTGCTCCAGGGATCACATCATTCATCCTTGCCTGTACAGAATTGAAAGATTGTTAGTTGTACATGGTACCAAAAACCATACAACTTGATAACAAATATTCTGAGTCTACGTATGTCAAAAGAGCTCTTTGAGTTCCGAATGCTACCACGTATACTAGTCCTTCCCCCAGTGTACGGGTTGGGACATGCCACAGATAAACTATGTACACGAGGATCCAGCATCGCAACTGAACAATTAATAAGCCTTTACAGTATGTGTGTGTCCCACCAAGCATTAGGTCAGTTATATATGCCCGAAGGCAAGCCCGCGGAGCACACTCATACCACAAAAACTCTACTAATTTTTCTATATCCAGCCGCAGCATATGTGGCTGTTGTTCAACTCTGGTCTAAATGTGGAGTAAGTCTGATGGAAATACGGGGTGGTTTTTTTCCAAAACTTCCATTTTCAATGTATTGAAAATTCATTGAACGCTCTGTTGCGCCAGTTAAACGACCTAGGCCATTAATGCCACTATGACTGTTTGATAGGCCATATTGTTGTTCAACTCTGGTCTCAATGTGGAGTAAGTCTGAAGGTCTTTATTTAAAAATTCATTGAACGTTCCGTTGCTCCAGATAAACGACCTAGGCCATTAATGCCACTATGACTGTTTGATAGGCCATATTGTTGTTCAACTCTGGTCTAAATGTGGAGTAAATCTGAAGGAGATACAGGGTGGTTTTTTTGCAAAATTTCCATTTTCAATGTATTGAAAAATTCATTGAACGCTCTGTTGCTCCAGATAAACGACCTAGGCCATTAATGCCACTATGACTATTTGATAGGCCATACTGTTGTTCAACTCTGGTCTAAATGTGGAGTAAATCTGAAGGAGATACAGGGTGTTTTTTTCCAAAATTTCCATTTTCAATGTATTGAAAATTCATTGAACGCTCTGTTGCTGCAGATAAACGGCCTAGGCCATTAATGCCACTATGACTGTTTGATAGGCCATATTGTTGTTCAACTCTGGTCTCAATGTGGAGTAAGTCTGAAGGAGATACATGGTGGTTTTTTCCAAAATTTCCATTTTCAATGTATTGAAAATTTATTGAACGCTCTGTTGCTCCAGATAAACGACCTAGGCCATTAATGCCACTATGACTGTTTGATAGGCCATACTGTTGTTCAACTCTGGTCTAAATGTGGAGTAAGTCTGATGGAGATACGGGGTGGTTTTTTCCAAAATTTCCATTTTAAATGTATTGAAAATTCATTGAACGCTCTGTTGCGCCAGATAAACGACCTAAGCCATTAATGCCACTATGACTGTTTGATAGGCCATATTGTTGTTCAACTCTGGTCTAAATGTGGAGTAAATCTGAAGGAGATACAGGGTGGTTTTTTTGCAAAATTTCCATTTTCAATGTATTGAAAAATTCATTGAACGCTCTGTTGCTCCAGATAAACGACCTAGGCCATTAATGCCACTATGACTATTTGATAGGCCATACTGTTGTTCAACTCTGGTCTAAATGTGGAGTAAATCTGAAGGAGATACAGGGTGTTTTTTTCCAAAATTTCCATTTTCAATGTATTGAAAATTCATTGAACGCTCTGTTGCTGCAGATAAACGGCCTAGGCCATTAATGCCACTATGACTGTTTGATAGGCCATATTGTTGTTCAACTCTGGTCTCAATGTGGAGTAAGTCTGAAGGAGATACAGGGTGGTTTTTTCCAAAATTTCCATTTTCAATGTATTGAAAATTTATTGAACGCTCTGTTGCTCCAGATAAACGACCTAGGCCATTAATGCCACTATGACTGTTTGATAGGCCATACTGTTGTTCAACTCTGGTCTAAATGTGGAGTAAGTCTGATGGAGATACGGGGTGGTTTTTTCCAAAATTTCCATTTTAAATGTATTGAAAATTCATTGAACGCTCTGTTGCGCCAGATAAACTACCTAGGCCATTAATGCCACTATGACTGTTTGATAGGCCATATTGTTGTTCAACTCTGGTCTCAATGTGGAGTAAGTCTGAAGGTCTTTATTTAAAAATTCATTGAACGTTCCGTTGCTCCATATAAACGACCTAGGCCATTAATGCCACTATGACTGTTTGATAGGCTATATTGTTGTTCAACTCTGGTCTAAATGTGGAGTAAATCTGAAGGAGATACAGGGTGGTTTTTTGCAAAATTTCCATTTTCAATGTATTGAAAAATTCATTGAACGCTCTGTTTTCAATGAAATAATCATAATTTACCCAAGCACAGTTTCAGGCTATTTGTAACCCAAATTTAAAATTTTTTATTTCATAATTTCATTTCTTTTTAGAAAAAGTTTACCCTATTTATCTGACATTTTTAGTATCTTTTCATTCTTTTTCGATTTTTTGCAACTGTTTGGTTTGTGCAGTGGTGATCACGTGAATCAATTAGATCTTTATTTACGTTTTTTTTATCTACATAGTGTGGTTTAATGGAAATTTTGGAATATTTTTATCTTTTTTATACATTGTTTGCGCCATAAACGCTATATTCTATAAAATGTGTCAAAAAATCTTAATAATTTCACTTGTTTGTCAATGTATTAATTACTAATTTGTATGCATTATTGCATATAAAATTAAAAGTGGCAACTGAAATATTAATATTTAACACTTAATAAACTGTTTTAGACTAAATTATTATTTATTTGCACTGCGTTTATAAATGTTTATACATGTTAAATATAAATGATTAACTTCGACCAACGGAAAATGCGTTTCTCAATGCCAAATTTCAGTTCTCATAATAAATTAATACATTTCATGCAAATGTAATATAATTTGAAAAAATGCACTTCTCGGATACCGCCGTTCCACACTTTGATTCGTTCGTTGTGATTCTTTCTTCTTTTCTTCCCCTTCACCAACAAACTAACAAAAAAGACCTTCCTCTTTGAAACGAGGCAAGAACCACGACGAAAGAATCAAAGTGTGAAACGGCGGATTGTGTAACTATTCCACAAACAAACACATTTGATTAATACTAATATATTATTCACTATCATACTGCCACAAAAGCAAATAAAACAATAATTTTATATTTTTACGGTTTTTATTTATTTCATTCCGCCATTCCACATTTTGATTCTTTCGTCGTGATTCTTTCCTCGTTTTATTCTCCTTCACCAATAAACTAAAACAGTTTATTGGTGAAGGGGACGGAAACGAGGAAAGAATCACGACGAAAGAATCAAAGTGTGGAACAACGGATTCTTCTGCATTTTGTTTTCGACTGTTTCCGTCGACGGTCAAACACGCACTCCCATTAATGACTTTATAGTAGTTTCATATAAAGCTAGATATGAATTCCCTGAAATTTAATTTTTAATTAGTAGTTTCACTTCCACTATTCAGTAACTTAAAAGTAAGTAATAATAATGTTTATATAAAATATAGTTGATGTAAGTATGAAGTTCTACCAACCAAATCAATACTAAAGTAAATTATTAAATTATCATTATAATGTCCTACATGTGCTGCGGATCAAGTCTAAGGTAAATCGTTTAGTACGGTAAATTTTAGCACCAATGACTTGTTAAATCGTGACATTTCTCTAGTGAATACAATTCGATAAACAAGACTTACAGGGTAAATTGGTAATCTAGTATGTTGGCATTTTACGAAATGTCAAAAACTAAGTTGACAAAAAAATTAAAATAGAAATTAATTTTATTACAAAGAAAAAAACGTAATAATATATTTGTAGTGGTAATTTGTTCATTATTTACGTTCCTTTTACATATTTACATTCAAGACATATGTAATTAAGTTGTGAAATAGTACTTTTTGTTGTGAAATTTGAAGAGAAAACGAGCCATCAATGAGAACCCTTTATGTTTTATTCACGAAATTAAACCTTATATTTTTTATAAATAGTAAAAATGTAAATAAAATTATATGTGTATTTTTGTTTGTGTTTCAAAGCGAAGTGCATTTTATTTAGAGATAGCTCAAAAATCCTAAAGACACAAAACATATGTAAGAACATAGACGTCATATTTTGTCCGGTTTAGCAAAAATCTTAACCCTTATCATTTACCTTTTCGTCTTAGCTTTACTCTACCTTTTAGTACGATATATCAATTTACCTTTTGGCCTAAACAAACACGACGCGTGAGACGGGCGTATTTCGCGTCTGGCTGTCAAATGAAACTTAAATATGTATATGATATTTTATGAACGAATATATACTGGACGCGCGTAAATATAAATTTCGACTCGATATTTTCGTTGATACACATCATGTATCATTTAAAACGTGTGGCGAGTTTTCGTTTTTGCAACTTTTTCGAAATTTATTTTCATTGAGTTTTAAAAATAAAAGAATAATGTTTAATTTATAATGAACGAAGAACAGCTAATTGCTCTGGTGAAAAACAACAAAATATTGTACAATACAACATGTAGAGGATACAGAAACTTGGCATTAAAGGCAGAGGTATGGCTAAAAATTGCCAAAGAGCTTCATATTGAGGATGGTATGTATATTATTATATACCTTATTTAATATTTTATAAACTAATTTTAATATTTACAGTTTTAAATTTAAATATATTGGTTTGATATAAAAAATCATAAGTTTATTGTAATCATGATACACATATACATGTTATTAGTAAAACATATTAATACGAAATTTGATTTCTCAGTTTTATAGCAAATGGCTGTTCTAAACGCTGGAAAAGCCTACGGGGCAAATTCGTGCGAGAATTTAAATTCAGAAAGTCACAACCCTCAGGAAGTGAATTTGTAAACGTATTCTTAACTGATTACATCACTCCGAGAAGGTAAATTTTTCTTTCTGATACATTTTTACATATACATAATTTATTAATCATAATCATTGTTATTTTAGAACTGTACGCAACTACCACCTCCTAGTCAACCACCAACATCAGGGCCAACAACGCCTACTTACGAAATTGGTGTAACTGAAGAAAACGAATTCGTCATGGAAGAATAATATTTAGAGGAGGATTCAATGACTGACTCAGTTCAGTCTGTATCTGTACCTCAAAGAAAACGGTCGTGATCAACATCATCATCGACCACAGTTGAAAATAAAGTTATCCAAACAATGACTTCAATAAACAATTACATGGAATCGGGACACACCGAAAACAAGCAGTAGCTCAGTAGAATATATTCCTATTTATCGGGATTACAAAACCACAACCAGCACAAAGCTAAACGACGAAGAATGGTGGAATATTTATGCAAATGTCAACTTGCAGATTTAAATGACGAGGACATAGATGACATAACCATGTAGTTTTTAATATTTATTTATTAATAAACAAATTCAAAATTACAATCTATCAAACAATTTATTTTATTTTTAATTGGCGTGGAATAGCCCTTTCCTTTTGAAAGTAGCGTTTAAATTATTTCGCAAATGGAACGCTAATCTTGATGCGTTGTTGGAACTCATTTGCCTCGTCAATCGTTGTCAGCCTGTAGTGGCTCCTTCAGCAACTTCGGTTCATCATTGCCCCGGCATAATGTCTCCTATGTTAGATTCAGCATCCATCAGTGATGGTGGGCAATATGCTGGGACTGGGGTTATACACAATATTAAGAGATTGTGTAATGCCACACAAGCCAATATTATCTGAAAGAAATAGAAAACATACATAACTTTTGTGGATTAACTTCTTGTACTATACGTTGTCATTCTGCGTTCTCCGGAATACACTTTAACGTGGTCTGTAAGATGCTCCATCTAGCTACCAAAATGTCAAAAGCATTTTCAATAACGACACGACCGCGAAGTCGGCGTGAAGGAAATGCGTTTAGCGGAAATAGTTTCTCCGATAAAAAAATATGGGAATGTTGTGCTGAAGTTTGGCAAATATTTATTTTGCGGAAGCGGTAAACTTTTACAGCTAAAATTCCTGAAATTGTAATTTTCAAGTAAATTATTAACTGAAACAATACTGACAAACATTGAAAATAAGTTTACCTCCATCGCTTTGTCTACCGTAAGCACCAACATCAACCATGGTAGACATAGTTCGAATCACATGCTGCCAATAAAACAATACTATACATTTTTTTATAGTTATAAAACTTGGACCCACTATGTGGTGGGACTATAATCGGCATATGCCTTCCGTCTAAGGCACCAATGCAGTCAGGTAAATTCCATTTAATTTCGAAGCCATTCGCAATTATTTTATAGTCTGTTTCATTTGGTACTTTACAGTAATCGGGCGATAAGATATTCCAAATTGCATCACATGTCTCGTATATGATGCTCCAAACTGTGATATGCCCCATTTTAAAGCTCCAACCCAAAAATAGGCTCGAAACTCTGCGAAAGATACCTGAATGTATAAAATGGTACATGAATATATACGGGTACGTATATTATTTTTTAATCAATATTTTGAAGGAACTTACGATAAAGTTAGAGCAAATCTTGCCTCTTCACATATTGTGTATTTCGTGTTTCTTTTAATTTTGGTTTTATAAGCGAGAACAAACTTTCGTACGCTTCTAACGACATTCGCGTATGTTTAAAAAATTCTTCTTCGTTAGTTTTCGAGAATAAAACCGCTTTGTGTTTTGCTTCTTTATCAGCTTATTAGCTAAATATACACTGCAAACAGCTAAACCCATCACACATATATCTTCACTATCCATAATGTGGATATCAATAATGATAAATTATATATTACATATACAAGTAATGATTAATTAATAATTTTATTAAAATTTATAAATACTTTTTTACTTTTCCGAAACACCCTTTTTTAAAATCAACATAAACTGAATTATTGTATGAGGACATGTCAAAATCGCGCGTCGAGATTGTATTACAAAAAACCGCATAAAGTGTTTCGCGCGCCTATGACAGTTCCCCGCGTCTCGCGCGTCGAGTTTGTTTAGGCCTTTATACATTATTAAAAATGGCATTTACCGTAAGTTTACCTTAGGTCTGGCTGACAGCCGTGATCAGTTAAACAATCATTAATCCAATATTCAGCCATTTCACAAGCATTAAAAAGTCACGTATAACAAAAAAGGATCCGATAACATCACGTATAACAAAAAGGAATCCGAACATATTAATTTATCGCATTAAGCGTTTATTCCATGGAAAAAATTTACTTGTCAGTATTTTTTACTGAAAAAAGAAAAAAAAAATCTTAAAACAAAAACATAAATATCTTTTATTTCATTTTTATAGCAAAATTGTATGGTTTAATTTTGACACATCCTACATTCAAAAATTGTAATTTCAAAAGTGTAAACGGCCATTAACTTATGATTAATAAACCTAATTATTTTTGATTTTAAATTTTTTTTATAAACGTTTATATATCACCAAGAAGGATTTACCGGGTTTAGATCATTTAGATCCACTAAATATAATGAATTTAAATAAAATGCATTATAAAAATAAAATAAAACCAATATGTTGGGTCCGCCCTCCTTATTTAGAGCGGGATCGAACGGGCTGATATAATTCTATCTTTAAAGACCGAAAATAATGTTATACTTATAACCGCATGAGAGAATGAGAACATCCTTGAACCCAACTTTAAGATTGACAGTGACATTGAGGTATGCACACTATGTGTATTATACCTAACAGAAAATATCGATCGAATATTTTTCGAATATTATTATATGATAAATGTTCATATGTTGTTAAAGTGTTCACAAACCAGTATTCACCGAATTTTGACAGACACAACCAAGGCCATCACAACAGTGTTAAAAAGGAGAGTGTTTCCGAAGATAAATAAGGAATATTTTAAGACTGTTGCATCCGGATTTGAAGAAAGGTGGAACTTTCCACATTGCATCGGAGTCATTGTTGAAGCATGCGTTAATGCTTCAGGTGAGACAATTTCCGATTTCCAAAATTATTTTATTAATTTCGGGGTCCGAATTTTTTAACTGTAAAAATCTTCCTTCATTGTTCTTATGGCAATCAGCGATCACGACTATAATTTTATAATGTGCGATATTGGTGCAGCTAGTCGCCAGAGCGATGGAGGAATTTTTAGCACTGTTACGCAAAAACGCTTCCGTAAGTATTGTGATAATTTTGAAAATATAGTAGACTTCAATTTAATGTTTAAAATATTTCTAGTATTCCTGAACCACGAATCTTGACCAACAATTTTACAGCGCCATATGTTTTCGTAGCAGATGATGCGTTTGCATTAGATTAAAATATGATGAAACCATCTGCAACTACACCGTTGAAAAAACAAAAAAATGTTAATTATTTTGGCATTCTTTTTTCTAAATGGCGAATATTTAGGATCGAGAATATTGTCCAGTCTTGTGTCTGCTTACACAACTGGCTAAGACAGAAAAATATGAGTTATATTACTCCCGATCTTTTAGATCGAGAAATTGATGGAGTTATAGTACCAGGTAAACCTTCCAATTCGTAATTATAAAAATATTACAATTTACAATGTATTTAACATTATAATTATTAAGGTTCATGGAATAGTATCGACAGCAACTTTATGCATCTGATATGCAAATTAATAGAAATTCAACCAACGCAGCAAAAAAAAACTCGGGATCAATTTGCAGATTATTTTTCTGGATACGGACGGCTAGAATGGTAGGACCCATGGATATAACACATAGCCAAACAGAAGAGCTGAAATTACAATGATTAAGCTTAAAAAGACAAGTATCGTTTCATATTTTTAAGAAAATTTCCTGGATATTAATTATTATTTTTGTTTATTTAGGGTATGTTCACGAAGAGCAACTTTAATGTTGGTAATTTACCTTTACGGTCATAGTCTCATTTTTGCATTGGATTTTTATTATATGTACATATTATAATTTTTTTGGTTACAATTTATTTGCATGCTATAAGGTTTATATGCCTAATGGAGACTTAAATGAATTGACGTCTTGAAACTTCTTGAAACCTTGAATTTTGTTATGTTGAGTCTCCATATGTGCTTTTCCTTACATAAATAAATAAAATATAATATTAAATATTTCAAGTAGTTTCATTTTACTGGATTGGTTACCTCTACATTATCCAAAAATGTCAGAATTTTGTTGTGTTTATATTCATTTCACTAGGTGGCGTTTTTTTCTCTAACGAATGGTTCCGAAGATCAACATCCCTGATGTCATATAGTGGTGGTCTGGCTCGTAAAGCATCAACAATTAATTCTGAAAATTTAAAATAATAATTAACTAAATAAATTAATTTAAAATAATAATAATTAACTCCAAAAACATTTCTAAAATTAAGATTTCAAATCTTTACCTGTGTACGGGTCTAAATTGTTTTCTGGAGTGGGTGTGCGTGTCGTGACTGTGGGTGTGGGTATCGTGACTGGAAGTGCCGGTGTGGATGTCATAGTCGACTCTGGGAAAAGCTCACATTCATCCACATAATAATCTGATGACTCTGTTTCAGTAATTCTGACGATTTCGTTTGAAGTTGTATTTTGGTCGTAGTCATCATCCTCGTCGTAATTAGTGGCAAAATAGTTTTGCAGCGATTCACAACTTCCGCTTTTGTCCAACTCAGTAATTTGTTTAACCCGAACGTTCTACAGCACTTGCATTTTTTTCATCATAAAATTATAAAAAAATTATGTCCCTCGTTTAAATTTAATATCTTTGGATTGGTGATTGGTGGCACTTTAAAATATAATTGCAAGACTATTATAAATTGAACATTTGTATATAAAGGAGGCTCGTTATTGAAAAAATTGCGTTTTTTGTACATTGCCATTTGCCAATCATTAAAAATACAAAAACGAAAATCAAACTTACCGTATTTGTCTATATCAATTTGTTATTATACGAAAATTTAATTATTGACTATTTATTATACTAGTATTATAATACTATATTATTATTTAAATGTTTTTAACACAGAATGAAAGTATATTTTAAATATGTTCACTAATTTTAAACAACAAATCAAAGCAAAAATCACTACCGTTAACAAATTTAATAAAAACTGATTGACATTTGACCATAAAAATGGCGAATGTTTTCTTTTGTAAGTGTGTGTGAACAAAATTTCTTATCTTTAAACATTTATACAGATCTTTATACAGATGTGTTAACAATGCTGGCATAAACAATTATTTCAATTTAATTTTACTGATAAAATTGTTTGTTTCAATATACAACCAGGAAATCTGTATTTTTTCTCGCTTTTATTTTTACTGACAGTAAATTTTTCCCATGGAATGAGAAAACGCTTTAATTTTATCACTATTAAATTAAGCATTAGTAGAAAACATTACTATTCTATGCTAATATAAAAATACTACATAATATAAAAATACTCAAAACTGTGTTTTAAGCTGAAATAGCAATTAATTAAAATATTTATAATTTTTTTTACGTTAAATACACATTATAAAATACGGTATTGAGTTTAAAATCAAGTTAAGCAGCAAAACAAATTGTTGATCGAAAATATAATCAACATTATTTACAAAATAGTATTATGTAAACTCTATCCTAAATCAAAATATTTTGATCAGTTAATTTAAATTAGGTTATCAATAACATTAACAATAATCAAATTAGGTGTTATAAACTACTTCGGTGGAGATTTGCACTGAAATACCAAATTTGTTATTCAATCAGAAATATTATTGGGTGTACAAATGTATTTCTGACCTTTTTATATAGGTGTCGTTAGTATCACTGCTTGCATATTATTCAATCGGGCAATACATGTTTTTTGGAGGTTAGATGTCAAGCTTGAATAATTACTAGTGGCATTTGTGCAAAGCGTAAACAACAATTATTTTCATATAATTGAAAATGTCGAATTTTGTGGCATAAAACAGCATTTGCGGGAAGTTATACTTCATTATTTTTTGTTGAAGAAAAGTGCAGCGGAAATAAATCGTTTGGTTGTGGAAATTTACGGTGAACATGCTCCATCGAATACAACATGCAAAGAGTGGTTTCAACAATTCAAAGTTGGTGATTTTGACGTAAGAGGCAAAGAACGTGAAGGCAGACCAAGAAAATTTGAAGATACAGAATTGGAAGAATTGCTTTATGAGAACCCCTGTCAGACCGAAAAACAATTGGCAGAAGAGTTGAATATTACCCAACAATGTGTTTCGCAACGTAAACATGCAATGGGATTGGTTCAGAAGGTGGGAAGTTGGATGCCACACAAATTGAAAGAACGGGACATGGAACGTCGGAATGTGCGAATTGGCGTGGGTCAAGCCAGGTGAACCAGGGCCGTCGACGCCAAAAGCAAATATCCATGGTTCGAAGGTGATGCTTTGTATTTGATGGGATATGAACGGTGTCGTTTGTTATGAGCTGCTGAACGAGCGTGAAACCATTACGGGACAAGTTTATCGACAACAACTGATGGCTTTAAAGCAAGCTCTAGATGCAAAGCGACCAGAATGGGACAAAAAGCACGATACGATTATTTTGCAACATGACAACGCTAGGCCATATGTTGCTGTACCTGTCAAAAACTACTTGGACAGGCAAAACTGGGAAATTCTACCCCACTCGCCGTATTCACCAGACAATGCTCCCTCTGATTACCACTTGTTCTGGTTGATGCAATCAGCCCTGGCACAGCAGCACATCACTTCATATGAAAACGTCAAAAAATGGGTCGAAGACTGGATCGCCTCGAAACAACCAGATTTCTTCCTTCGGGGAATCCGTTTATTGCCTGAACGATGGGCGACGGTTATAGCTTCTGAAGGAGCATACTTTGAATAAGACATTCTTTCATTTTCTACACAGACTAATGTCTTTTATTTCACTAAAAAAGATCGGAAATACATTTGTAAACCTAATAATTTATTTTATATTTGAAAACAGTCCTGTAAAATAAGTCCAAATTAGTCTACATATTATAAAATTACACACTTTTTAAAATAAATTGTATTGAATATTAAATCAAGTTAGATATGACCATAATTAAGACTTAAACTTAAATTATCTTCCTTAGCAAAACAAATTGTCGATTCGAAATATAATCAAAACTATTTGCAAAATATTATGTAAGCATACACCTAAAATCTAGATCAGTTAATTTAAATTAATATCCATCGTAAATAAAAAGATAGAAAATTTAGTCTGAATCAGAAAATAATTTAAATAAACAGAGTAGAGATAGTAAATAAAATTAATTAAACAATATAAATTTATTTCTTAATTAATTACCTGGATTCGCGCTAAAATTTCAAGTGCGTTAGTAAACCTGAAAATATCATCATTCCGCTATATTCATCGTCAAAAAACGAAAAAATAACTACACTTCATGTAGACATACAAAATTACAAACTTTGCTCTATATTGTACAACTATAATCAAATTAAAGACGTCATAGCGGAAAATGAGAAATTCTGAATGAAAACTACCTTAAAAATGCTAAACAATTTATCAAAGTTTAAGTTAAACAAAGTTCACGATCAGGAGAAATAAAATTTATTTTATTACCACATTTACGAGATATAAATAAAGTCAAAACAAAATGTAGATACGAAATTACAAAAATCATAAAAAACAGAAAATAATCGTCGATCACGAAACATACACACGAAGCAAATACAGCAACAAAAATCATTAACGAGGATAGCAAATACCAGTACACCTAGAATACTACAGGCAGAATCTACTTAAATATAAGTCCTGCTCTAACTCTCATTGACAGATACCTATATAAAAATAACTACCGAATATTTGTTGGTTACACGGAAAATCCAATGTAAATTTGATTTTTTTCCATTTTTTGTTTGTTTCTCCCCCTGGATGGGGGAGCAACTGAATATATTTTTGAACTGACATGGTCTCCAACTAACACCCCATACACCTGAGGTTATGTTAAGATATCTGGGGTATCTCAGTTGTCCTATTAATTTTTATTGTATTTGGTCATAATACTAAATTGTATGAATTGCTTCCACCCCTGGATGGGGAGCTCCTGAATATTTCTTCTAATAACTATGGTTCCCTTCTAACACCTCATACACATGAGGTTGTGTTAAGATCTCTAAGGATATCTCAGTTGGCCTAATCATTTTTATTATATTTGGTCATAATACAAGCTTTTTTTTAAATGTCCTCTCCCCTGGATGGGAAGCAACTGAATATATTTTCTAACTGACATTGGTGGTTGTGTTAAGATCTCTAGGGATATCTCATGTGGTTTAAGAATTTTTGTTATATTTGGTCATAATACAAAAACCTCTAAACTGTTCCCACCCCTGGATGGGAGGCTCCTGATAATTTTTCATAACTGATATGGTTCCCAACTAACACCCCATATACCTGAGGTTGTGTTAAGATCTCTAGGGATATCTCAGTATATTTGTTACCATTTTCTACACTTGGGTGCAAAAAATTCACATAGTTGCAATTTTTTTTCTTCATCCGGAACTAGAAAATGAATGCCCCACCAGAGATAGCTGCTCAAGTGGTTGCACTAACTGAGGCGGAGTAGAACCAAAGTGAAGTGGCTCGACAACTAAATTTGAGCCGATTCTCCGTTCGTCGAGTGTAGCAGAGCTACGAGGTTGATATTGGGAATACGAAATTATCCCAGACCACCGGCTAGGCCTCCTTCAGTTCGCTCGAGAGCATTTGGATTTTACAGAAGAACAATGGATAACAGTCCTGTTCTCTGACGAATGCAGCATGTGTTTACATGGTAACGACGGACGAACAAGAGTGTACAGAAGATCAGGAGAGCAATTTTCACAATGTTGTATTGAAGAACATGTCGCGTATGGTGGTGGATCGTGCAGGTTCTGAGGAGGTATGTCACTGGAGGCGAAGACAGATCTTGTGTTCATCTCCGGAACGAATACTGGCCGCCGATCAGATAAATTGATTTCTCAACGGTACATTGAGGAAATACTCGAGACTACGTCGTACCTTTTGCCGGGTTTATTGGTGAAAACTTCATGCAGGATAATCCGAGGCTGCATATGGCTGGCTCTAGTGTACCAGTACCTTCAAGAAGTGGATGTTCCTATGATGGAGGGGCCAGCTCGAAGCCTGGACCTCAATCCCATTGAACATTTATGGGACGAACTGAAAAAATGAGTTCGAGCCAAAGTTATTGCTCCAACGAGTCTCCAGGAGCTGCAACAGGCGATCGCAGACGAACGGGAGGCCATACTTTAAGATTTGGTGAAAACTTTGGTGAAATCGATGAAACATTGAATGTGAGCTGTTATTCGGGCTGGGGAAGAGAATGCATCTTATTAATAAAAATATTATTTTTGCTGATTTTCTTGTTTTAATTCAATTTTTACCAATAATTTTCATGCTGACAAGTTCACAAAAAGCGTGTACTTCAGATGTTGACCTCAAAATTCACTTTGTTCGCACGGTATAAGTACAAAAAAGTACCACTGGATAGGTGCTGAAACAGACTTTGAATTTGCATTCTAAATAATCAAGCAAACATTGGATTGGATATTTTTGAACTTTTGCTGAAAATTGATCAATGTGCGTATTTTTTGCACCCAAGTGTACTGCACCACCCAGTTTACCCGAGTATAAATTAAAATTTCTCCGGTTATCTCATTTGATTTCAATAATGCTTCCTTATGTAATTCAGTGTGTAAATATATTATAATTTCGTTCGGTTTTTTTAAAGATAACTGCAAAATAGTTAAAATAATGTTGATAAATTAAAAGTTAAGTTATTTTCTGCTTTGTACAGGTATCATTTTGATATGCACCAACACATATAAACGTTTAGCATAGACTTAGTAAAAACTTCACACTGCTGTATAAACATGTGAAGTTTTTGCTAATTATTTTACTAGTAAAACTTTAGCAGTATCTTCACATGCATGAAAATGGCCTATTGCATACATCGCATATAAATTGTTTTGATTCGACATAGCCCGCGACGTGACGAGTAAATTACCGGTATTTTTGTATATTTTCGAACAGTAGCTGAATTTGAATTGTACTGGCTTCTTATGTTTTATTTTAAAGTGCCTTGTTAAGCGCATTGCACTGCTAAGTGATTCATCGCATTCGGTACACAGGCGATTTTTAAACTAGTCCCTTTGCTGATGGGTCAGTTTTGCATTAGTCGCTATTTTAATCAGATATTGGTGTTCATCGTCATCCACAAGGACCTCCATTTCAATCTCTTCATCATTTATTTCGGCAGCTGTGGCATTGTTTATAGGATTACCACCCGTATTACCTAAAGGAACATCCGCTTTAAGTTGAGGTACATGCACATCATCCAATTTTAGTTTTGCAATAGTTGTGGCGTTAATTACAATGTTCTCCTCAATCACATTTTATACAACCTCTGTTTCAGCAATATTAAGCACATTCAATTTTGGCTGCTGTGGAATAATCAATAGACGTAAAATTTCTTGAAGTGATAATTTCACTATCCACTCTTTTCTCGAAAATATAAATTTTGAAAAAGCGATATAATTACCAAAAAATATTTTGTTCTTTAGAGTACTATGTAATTTACTGTTTTGGGATGTGCTGTTTTAATCGGTCTTGCTCCGTACATGTACGAGTTCTTTAAACGTTCTGTTTTAATCGGTCCTGTTATGTAAAATGTACTAAATGTACTAAAGACTTGTGACGTAATGGAATTTTTTAGTGGGATCGCATTGTAATCTAATCAAGATTTTAAAATTCCGGTTCTGTGAAATAGGAAATTAATAGAGAAATAATTTTGAATTGGCAAATTAATTTCCCCCATTTGGAATTAAATGTTAAATTATCTCGTCACGAAATTTAGAGGTGAAATGCTTTTATAATTTATTGGAATGTTTAAAATTGTACGAAATTTGCATTTCACTCATCGACTGTCGAAATAAGAAAGAAAAGGGTAACCTCTCGTAATCGTTTTAAGCTATACTCAGCATTTCTTAAAAATATTAATTTATTTAACTATATTAAATTCATTTTGTGTTATTCGATTTTAATGCATTTTTTTTATTTGTTTACTTTCAGATTATAAAGAATTATTATCATTTTAAACATAATCACATAATCAAGCGATCATTAAATCCTTCAGAACATCATCAAATACGTTTAGAAAATGACTCCCGCGTTAAATGGGCGAAGCAACAAAAAATAAAGTCGCGAACGAAACGCGATTTAATACGTGCGAGACAAATTAAAAGTATATACCAATTGAACGATCCAAAGTGGAGTCAAATGTGGTATTTGGTAAGTGTTAAATTAACTATTGGTTTAATTTAAGTTTGAATTATGTAATACATAAATTTTTATTTTATTTTTGTTTTGAAAATTGTGTATTATTACATGAAACAGAAAATATTATAATTTTAATTATAAAGGGTGATCTAATAGAACGTACTTTTTCCAATTGGGATTCTCATTGGGATTTATGCACCGCAACTGTCATGTTCATATGACATTTGTGTTCAGTATTCAATGATATTTCACCATGAATAGACTTTCTCGCGTAAGTTGTGCGTGTACAAATTGTGGAAATTTATTTCAAAAATCATTGTTCAGTGAAAAATTGTTTTCGTGCTCTTCGACCATTTTATGGTGTTCATAATCGTCCAACTGAACGTACTATTCGCGAAACAATCAATAAATTTCGATCCACTTTTCATTATTGTATATTCATCAATCGGCTAGAGTGCGTACAAGTCGATCTTTTGTGAGTATTGCTGCTGTAGCTGAAAATGTACGTGAAGACCGCAATCAATCATTCGTCGCCGTTCTCAAGCTCTGGGTCTCTCGCATGGCACATTGTGGCGTATTTTGAAGAGAGATCTTGGTTTAAAGGCATACAAAATACAGCTTATTCAAGAATTGAAGCCGGTTGGTTGACCTTCCTTTGCGTCAACGATTTGGTTTATGGGCGTTGGAACAGAAACGAACCCGTCAATTGGCCTCCAAGATCTTGTGATCTAACGCCGTTAGATTAATTTTTATTTGAAATCACTTATTTATATCGATAAACCACAATTCATTCCTGCATTAGAAGCAAACATACCACGCGTAATTAACGAAATATCGCTCGAAATGCTCGAAAGAGTGCTCGAAAATTGGACTCATAGAATGGATCATCTAAGAGTCAGTCGCGGACAACATTTAAAAGTAATTATTTTCAAAAAAACTTCCGGAAGCTCTTATTGGATCACCCTTTATTACTTTATTTTAAAAACACTAGATTTAAACAAATTATAAAAACAGTATTAAAACTTTGATATTTACAACAAATAATTATGTTTAAGTGGGAAGACCGGTTTCGAAAGTTCTTCCTTCATCAGTTTTTCCCCATACTACTAATATTTTACTTATTGAATTTCCATTTTTGTATCATTCCCATTACTGTGTAAATAATTTATTTTACCACTACTGACTGTATGATTATGTTCTACATTTTGTTTGTTTTGTCGTTTAGTAGATGAGGATTGTGTCTGTGTTAGTATATTTCTAGCCCCTCTACTCTATCCAACATGCCACCTTTTTCGAATTTGTGTATTACTTGTAAATTTGTTGTTGTCGTGTCTGTGTATGTGTGACTAACTGTTGAGCATAATTTGATTTAAATGTTTCCTGTGCGTGTTCTCTGAATCTCTGTGTGAATGTTCTCTCTGTTTGTCCAATGTAGAACATTTAACAATCATTATACAATAATTTGTTTACACCACTGTCACACTGGTGGTGTTATTGTGTTGATAACATAATCAACGATATTTTCTGTGTTATGTAATAGTACACAATTTTCAAAATAAAAGGATATTTAATTCACAACAAAAAGCCACGGAACTCAAAATGGATTTCATTTATTTGGTATTTTTATTTTTATTTATTTTAGGCTTTTAACTCTAAATTTGCAAAAATATTTTATTTCTGCTTGAGCGTTCGATACCTATTCAGTGGTGTTTTCAAAAGCATGTCGGTATAGCAAAAACCAAACAAGTACTTGGTCTGGTCGCTATCTAAATATTAAGTCAAGGCTTCCCATCTCTTATAAAATTATACAATTAAAATTTTTTGTCAAACAATTTTAATCTCTCGGGCACCAAATATTGCAAAGAATTTTAAATTTTGGATGATACGTTACTACATAGTTATTAGTATCCTAACAATTTTATAGATATTATTGTTCATAAACAAATTTATTTTGGTACGGTCGGCGATTGATCGTCATCGAGGAAAGACGTGTTTTTGTCTCTCCTCGAAATAAATAGATAATTTAATTTAATTTAAATATGTTTTAATTAATTAATTAATTAACTAATATATATGTGTTGATAATTAAATAAATAATAATAATATTATAATAATTTAATAAGTATAGTGAAAAGTTTTATATATTGTATATTTATATTTATTTGTGTACGGTGCGCTTGAAATGGTGTAGAATATGTACATAACAATTTTCCTGTATATGTATGTATTTCGATACCGTCGTTTGGATGCATCTTACTTAATGTAAAATTTCAATATGTAGGACTTTTTTGATTCCGAAAAGGCGTTCTACACGGGGCTTCAAAGAAGCGGCTTCATCTTCGTTTCTTTCTCCCTTTACCTATGAAACCGGTTTTTATTGCGACTCATTTTTCGCCAAAATTTTTGAACTAACTCAAACATAAATGAAATAACGGGTGTTTTTTTAGGAGGTTTGTTTTTCCGATAGATGTCGTTTTATTTTATGACAGTTGTTTTGACAGCTCAAAGTGGCATTTCTACTCAGTATTGTTTGGCAAATCATTATGAATAGGTTAACTCCAGAACAACGTTTTCAAATCGTGGAAATTTATTTTCAAAATCAGTGTTCAATTAAAAATGTTTATAGAGCACTTCGTGAATTTTATGGTGCACATAATCGTCCGTCAGAGACCACCATAAAGAACGTAATTACCAAATTTCGGTCTACATTCACTCTTTTGGATGCCAAGCCACCGACAAGAATGAGAAGAGTTCGTACAGAAGAAAATATTGCTGTCGTTGAGGCCAGTGTCGAAGAAAACGACAATTTATCGATTCGTCGTCGTGCTCAGCAAATTGGACTTTGTCCATCGACTTTATGGAAAATTTTACGTAAAGATTTGGGTTTGGTGCCATACAAAATTCAATTGGTGCAAGAATTAAAGCCACACGACCATCGTTTGCGCCGTGAATTCAGTGATTGTTCGTTAAATCAATTGAACGAAGATCCATTTTTTTACCGTAAAATTCTCTTCAGTGATGAGGCGCATTTTTGGTTAAATGGATACGTCAACAAACAAAATTGTCGCATTTGGAGCAAAGATAATCCACACGCCGTTCTAGAATTACCAATGCATCCTGATAAATGTACTGTTTGGTGCGGTCTATGGGCTGGTGGGATCATCGGTCCATATTTCTTTAAAAATGAGGAAGGACGACGCGTTACCGTGAATGGAAATCGATACAGAACCATGTTAAATGAGTTTTTGTTGTCAAATCTTGAAGATATGGATATGAATGAAATGTGGTTTCAACAAGATGGTGCCACTTGCCATACAGCACGTGAAACAATCGACTTATTGAAAGAAACTTTCAACGACAACATTATTTCGAGAAATGGTCCGGTGAATTGGCCTCCGCGTTCGTGCGATTTGACGCCACTCGATTACTTTTTGTGGGGATACGTGAAGTCATTGGTTTATGTGGATAAACCTCAATCGATTGACGCTTTGGAAACCAATATTCAACGTGTCATTGCTGACATACGCCCTCAAATGCTTGAAAAAGTGCTGGAAAATTGGACCTCCAGAATGACATTTGTGAAAAATAGTCGTGGTAGCCATATGCCAGAAATTGTGTTTAAATGTTAAATGCCAAAAAATTATCTACCAAATAAAAAAAAATTTTGGTCATTTCATAATTTTATATGTGTTTTATTCAAAAAAAAAATCGGCAACCTCTTAAAAAAACACCCTTTAAAAACAAATTTCAATGCCCATTTTGACATGCAGATTTTAGTTTAAATTTCATTTTCGAGAGAGCAGTAATAAAACAATACAAATTATTTTCGCTAAATATAAAATAAGGTTTTAAATTAGTAATAAAAAGATTTTCGGTACATTTTGGCATGTACTTTAAATTTATATGTAGTGCAAAAACATTTGTTTTCGAATAAACAAATTTACTTTGTACTTATTATCATAAACAAACAAAATGTCGCTATGTGGTGTTTAACAAAAAAATCGAGTCGTTTGTGGTATACAGTAAAAATAATTTATAATAAATGAAAATAAAATTGAACAAAATATTTTCATCAGTTTTAAAATGTATATAAAAATTATTGTGTGTAAAATTAATAAATAATTATAAACTTACAAGCTTAAAAATATTTTTTGTGAGATAAGAAATAGTTTTCTAGACGGCATGTTTGTGTTCGTTTAGTCTCGTGGTATGAATATATACCTGCGGGAGCGAGTGCGGTATATTAGTGCCGCACTAATTTCCGCAAGTACAACAGTTACTCGTATTGGGTATACTGTGAAAATAATTTAATTATTTTTATCATGTGTAAATTTTTCCATTTATCAACATATTTTTGTGTAAATTATTTTCGATAAATTATATTCTATATGATGCGAACTATGCGAAGTCATTTCCCAAATGATATTTTTTGACAATTTTTGCACACATGCAAAGACATTTATCGATAACGACTTATTTTGAAGCCTGAAGCCGGCCATATTTTTTTTAATTTAACTACAATAGTTGCTTTCCAATCGACTACCGCAAGTACGTATAGGCACTTAAAATTTGGTCTTTGCTAAAATAACTACTCACAACTGTTCTACTTTTGTCTTATGAGTAGTTGAAAGCAGTTCCGATAAATTTGTTCGCTAGGTGATTGTGCGAATTTCTTCGCTGGTGATTGTGCGTGTTTCTGTCAAAAATATAATTGAATGTCATATGTGAAGTGCTAATAAAATTCCAGTATAGATATTTGTTTATTAAAAGGTTAATAATACACTGGAACAAATAAACTACACATTTGTAGATTATGTTTTGCTTTTACCATTTTTTGTACTTTCCAATCGACACGTTACCCAATACACATTTTTCGCACGAATAAGTACTTGCTGTGGTCGATTGCAAAGCAACTAATATATTTATCACCCATAAGGTGTAGAGTACTATCATAGAAAAATAAGGTTATCATAGATTTCTCTTTTTTATAAATCGAGAGATAAAAATGAGTTGAAAACTTCTGATAATTCCAATGTCATGATTGTATTTGTGACTTTAGATACTTGCGAAAAAGTTTTTTACTCAACTTATTTTTATCTCACGATTTATAAAAATCAGAAATCTATGGTAAACTTATTTTTATTTATATGGTACTAGTATTCTCATGTAGTGGGTTATTCGAGTATTATTTGTGCGAGAAAGGGTTTTTTCAATTCTTTGGTTGTTTTTGTTACACTCGCTAACAATTTTTGTTATTGTTTTTCTAAAAAGAGATGCTTGTTTCGTGATCTACGATTATTTTTCGTTTCTTCTGGTTTTGGTAGTTTTTAATCCTACCTTTTGTTTTTTATATATATTTACTCGTACATTATATTTTACATGGAGATTAGTTTTGGAGGTGTATGGGCGGCTTCTGGCTTCAAAATAAGTCGTCATCGATAAATGTCTATATATGTGTAAAAAAATTGTCAAAAAAAAAATCATTTTTGAAATGTCTTCGCATAGCTCGCATCCTATATAATTTATCGAATATAATTTATCGAAAATAATTTATACAAAAATATGTTTATTATTTTATATGTTTATTTTTATATTATAGATCAAAATAATCAATTATAAATTTATATATTATTTATATTAAAAAATACTTTTTATATAAATTTTACCAATTATGAAAAATAATTTGCTTCTATTTTATTTTCATTTATTATAAATTATTTTCACTGTATACCACAAACGTACTCGATTTTTTTTTTTGTTAAATACCACATGGCGACAAAATATGACAAAGTACAAAGCAATATTGTTTATTCGGAAACAAATGTTTTTGCACTTACACGTAAATTTATAATTAATTATTTTTATCTATAAAATGTGTAAATTTTTCCATTTATCAACATATTTTACAAATGACATCACCACAATTTTTTTTTATTGTTTTACTCTCGAAAAATAAAATAAAATTAAAAAATAATAATATTAATATAATAATATTAATTATTTGTATTGTTTTACTACTGCTCTAGTTGGGCTTCGGACTGCGTACTACTTGCAGACATAAAAATTGCCGCACTCGCTTCCGCACTGTTTCCGCATGCTTTATGCCCCGCCTACTAGCTCCACACTCGAGTTGAAATATTTTTAACTTTATTGATGTTTTACTGTGTGGTTATACTGGCGAAAATTTTGGCGGCACTAATATATCGCACTCGCTTCCACAGGTATATATTCATATCTGTGGAACGAGTGCGATATATTAGTGCCGCACTAATTTCCGCTACAAACACACAGTTAATACATTATGTGCGATACTGTGGAATTTGTACCGCACTCGATTCCGCAAGTATGTATGCATAGACACTGAAAATTTTTGGGCGAAAAATGAGTCGCAATAACAACCGGTTTTTAGCGGAATATACATTATTCAATAACCACCGAAAATGTGGTTTTGCGATTATGTAGCTCAAGACCAAACACAATCATATTCTATAGAATAGGATTGTGTTTGGTTTTAATATAGCTTGTTATATGCTTTTAGTGCGGTATCCTATGTATGGGTGTGTGAAGGAACAATATACAAGACAGAAATTATTATATATTTTTTACATAATTGTTATATATTATATATTTGTTGCATATTTACTTTTTGTGCTTGTGTGTGTAGATGTTTACTTTAAGGGAAGACACAAGGAAAAGCGATGAATCATGGTTTTATGTTGTTGTTTACCTATCGAATTGTTCATATACTTTTTTAGACTTTTTCGTTGATTTCATTTATTTTTTAGTGTTTTCGTCTATTTTGTGAGTGTGTAAAAGATGTACAAATTTAATTTATAAGTTTTAGTAGTAGTAATTCAATTATTTTGTATTTTTGTTCTCTGCGTTTTTGTTTAGAAGCATGGCAAGATAATATGTAATGCATTAAAAATGTTCTATTGTAAAAACGTTTTTCAACCTGTGTGTGTGTGTGTGTGTGTGTGTGTGTGTGTGTGTGTGTGTGTGTGTGTGTGTGTGTGTGTGTGTGTGTGTGTGTGTGTATGTGTGTATGATCGCGCAGGAATGAATACACATATAAACAAAGCCTATTTAAATATAAGTCCTACCACAATCTACTTAAATATAAGTCCTGCTAACTCCACACATATGAAATAAACAATAACTAACTAAAGATGTATTGGTAATTTTTTTCCATAGTAATTTTTTTTTAAAAACTAAGTATAAACGTGTAGGTGCAGAAACGAACAAAAATGAAAAAAAATATTCAAATTTACATTGCATTGTTAGTGTATCCAACACACTCTTTGGTAGTTTTTTTTATATAGGTATCTTTCAATGAGCGTTAGAGCAGGACTTATATTTAAGTAGATTTTGGTCCTACTCTAATTCTCATTGACAGATGCCTATATAAAAATAACTACCGACCAATGTGTTGGTTACACTAACAATGGAATGTAAATTTGATTTTTTTTTTCATTTTCCTTTGTTTTTGCACCAACACATTTATGGTAAGTTATTTTTAAACAAATTACTATAGAAAAAAAATTACCAATCCATCTTTAGTTAGTTATTGTTTATTTCATATGTGTAACCAGGCCTTATAAGTAGATTCTGTGTATCGATTTTGTCCCAAAATGTGTGAAACGTAATGAGTGTAACCGGAATGATATATTAGTAGTATTTATGTTTATGGTAGTTAGTGAAGCGCTTGCTTTACTATACACATGCAAACCACGTGTCATTGTTTTTGTTTATTCTATTAACCCTTGATGAGATTTTTGATTCCTATATTGAGGAGCGCGATTGTGCTCCTTGGCACTCAAAGGGTTAACCATTGTAAACGCCATATTTTTGTATTGTTTAAAAAAATGAAGAAAAATTCGTCATTTTGGAACAATATGATTGGTCGAAAAAATTCTTTAATCGAATGAAAAGACAAACTAACGCAACACTGAATAGGCCTTTACAAGATAGTGTTACTTTTTAAATATTTATTTATTTTCGATTTTCTTTATAATTAATATTTTATTTTTAAAATTTATGAAATTTAAATTAAATTTATTTATAAAATTTAAACATATAACATATAAACATATAAAATTAATTTATTATAAAAAAATATTAAATATAAAATACATTAGCATGTTAAATAATAACACTCCACAGCTCGTGAGCAGACGTAATGTGTTGAGAAAAGGAAATAAGCACCATAACAATTAAACCGATTCACCCGGATCGCGTTATTTTGGTACTGTCCATCATAAAAATGACACAAATACGAACAAAAGAAAAATACAAATACAAAGACATAATTGTGTATTATACAGTGTATACGTATTCGATATTTTTTGCTTCACTCATTTTAAATGAGTAACTCACGGGACAAAATCGATATACTGATATACTCGTAAATGAAAATATAATAGTATGAGTGGTTTGTTTTATTATTTTATTGTTTTCCTCTGCAAGCATGTGCTACACAACACACGTGTGTAGTTTTGTGAGTTCGGTTATTTTGTCTGATCTTGGCTGTATAATGTATATTGTATTTCGGTTCACGATGGTAATGTTTTGTTTTCTTTCGCATTGTCTTGCTGATGTTCATAAGTTTGCATGTAGCATTTTGCGTGCATATGAATATTTTACTTGCGAGGGCTACGGACTGATGATTTTGAAAGTGTTTTTGGTTTTTGATAGTTTTTACGTTTTACTTGAATTTGGTCAGTTTCATCGGCTTGTTTTTGTGAATATTGAGTGATGATGGGATTGCGATTGGCATATTTATTTGTTGTATGTATATTTTTAGCGATTGGGAAGGGGGTACACTTTTATCTATAATGCGGAGAACTGCATTGGGTTTTGACGAGTGATGCAATATGTGTGATCAACTTACACAGTGGCGGCGAGGATATGGTGTAGCAGTATTGCAGTGATTTTTTTTATATTTGGGGTACTTGAATGGGTTTCGTTCATTGTGAGTAATGAGTCGGTGTCGGTTTGTGGTGGGTGTTTATTGAACACTGTGTTTCTTAACTTACGGAGGGTTGTATTCATATATGCTCTGTCGTTGCCTATATTTATAAGCTATTTTCGGCTATTTTAAAATGTTTTGTGTAGGAGTTGATGTAGTTATCAATTATTATTATAAAAAAATTTGCTGTTTTGAATAGAAACAGAACCTTTGCCTGAGGTTTAGATTTGTATGTCCAGATTGGTCTCTTTGCTGAATGTTGTGGATGTTTTTGATATTTGAAATTTTGGGATGATCGGTCGTACGCTAAAATTTTTTGAGCTATAGGATTACACGGCACGTTTATGATTTGTCATGGATTCATCACGGCTTTGTAAAGCATGGGTTTTATTGATTGGTGATGTTAGCGGGGGATCACTTGGTGGATAGCAGTAGTTTTACAGAGAAAGGATTCGAGTGGTCTATTGGGATCGTTTCGGAAATAACTTTATGTGTTGCAGTTTGTTTGGTTTTTTACTCTAGAAGAGCAGATATCGAGTATTCCTGGATAAACATTACACATTTTCTTGGTACATTTTACTATGACTATTTATAAAAATAATTCCTTTCACAGTTTGATTTCGGAGATTGGCTAATTTTAAGTAATATTCCTTCATCCAATTATTCAGCGTTTCAGTAATAAATTATTATTTATATTTTTATTCGATTAGCAAGCTAATTTATGTAGTTCTAATGAATATTTTTAATTACAGAAGACCTTTGAAACCGTAATGCTTCCTAATTAAAAATAAAATTTTAACTTATTAGTCAGAAGAGCAGACAATATAGAAACCATAATGGCTATTGGATTTGCTAATAAATTTTAGAAATAAATCCATTAAATGATCAGGTCATGAAATCAGATTATATCCATTGAAGATTATATCCGTTGAAGATAAAAAGGTCGTGCGTTCCTTTCCTACTTTAATATGAGTACTACAATATTTGGTGGTTTCTGGATTAGATTCATTCTATTTTGATTTAATTTATTTTAAGAGAATCAAATTAATCTAGTTAATATTAATCATCACATTTATTTTATTCAAGTAAAATTTAACTTTAATAATAGTAAAAATTCTAATCCATCAATTTTCCCCAAATTTTCCTCATAGTCTCAGCATGACCTAAGCTATTAGAAAAACAACCGAAAGTATTGGTTACTAGTGGAAGTTTTTGAGATATCGGCCAAAAACTGAAAATATCTTATATGGCCGTAGAAAATCAAAAAATAATAGTGAAAATTCTAATACATCAATTTGCCCCAAATTTTCCTCGTAGTCTCAGTATGACCTAAGCTATTAGAAAAACAATCGAAAGTATTGGTTACTAGTGGAAGTTTTTGAGATATTGGCCAAAAACTGAAAATAACTTATATGGCCTTAGAAAATCAAAAAATTATAGTGAAAATTCTAATCCATCAATTTTCCCCAAATTTTCCTCGTAGTCTCAGTATGACCTAAGCTATTAGAAAAACAACCGAAAGTATTGGTTACTAGTAGAAGTTTTTGAGATATCGACCAAAAACTGAAAATATCTTATATGGCCGCAGAAAATCAAAAAATTATAGTGAAAATTCTAATCCATCAATTTTCCCCAAATTTTCCTCGTAGTCTCAGTTTGACCTAAGCTATTAGAAAAACAACCGAAAGTATTGGTTACTAGGAAGTTTATGAGATATCGGCCAAAAACTGAAAATAACTTATATGGCCGCAGAAAATCAAAAAATTATAGTGAAAAATCTAATCCATCAATTTTCCCCAAATTTTCCTCGTAGTCTCAGTATGACCTAAGCTATTAGAAAAATAACCGAAAGTATTGGTTACTAGTGGAAGTTTTTGAGATATCGGCCAAAAACTGAAAATATCTTATATGGCCGCAGAAAATCAAAAAATTATAGTGAAAGTTCTAATCCATCAATTTTCCCCAAATTTTCCTCGTAGTCTCAGTATGACCTAAGCTATTAGAAAAACAACCGGAAGTATTGGTTACTAGTGGAAGTTTTTGAGATATTGGCCAAAAACTGATATGAAATTGATAAAAAATTTAAATTTTCAAAAGGATTGGTTATGAAATGGCCTAGTTTAGTCCAGTATGAACAGATCCTAGAATTTTGTCCTAAGTTTTGGACCCCTGATCAATACTTTTATCCCATTTTCATCGTCATTCTTTTAGTATGGCGGAAAGACGGAATATTGTTAAATTTCAAGATTTGATTTACCGAGTTCCTTTACTTCGGAGATCAATCAATTTGTCATTTTAAGGATCACTTTTAATATTTTATTCCGCTGGGATGTTTTATTTAGTGAAAAAAGAGAAACAAAATGAATTATAAATTCCCGCTGGTAATTATATAACAAAATAAATTCTCTTTTGTGATTGTGCGTCCACTTGCGGCGAGTAGCGAAATCTCTTATTTTCCGCTGAGAAATTTCCGCTATCTTATACAGCAATCGTTTATCACGACATTTTAATGATGTCATTCCAAAAGACAAAAATGTTATTCATTATAGATTTTTGAAGTAAGCCCAAATTTGTTTTATCTTGACAGTAACAATTATCTTAACAGCTATGTCGAACACACTTAGCTCAAAATTCAAATTTTCATAGTAAAAGGAACCATGGCAACCGTAAATAATAAATGTAAAACAGCCAATAAAAAATTCTTATTATTTTCAATTGGGTCATGAAAATATTATTTTCAAAGAACGGACAAACAACAAAAATACCGATTTTTCGCTGAACTTTCTACTTTTGTTTACTATCTTTCGAAATATGTAAACTTTTATTAAGAAAATCGAAGTTTTCGCAATCTTACAAAACTAATACCAAATGGCTATGAAAAATCAATGACGTATGTTGGAATTTGATAATAAACGCCTGTTATATAAATCCGATTAACCGATCCGTTCAATAAGAGTTTTTACAAATATATACATATAATATATACTATAGAGCCTCCTACCGAGAATGGCTTATATTCAGCCAATTTACGAACAACCATAATATTTAGTGGGAGTTGAGATTTTGGGTATTGGTCATCGGTCTCACTAAGATTTTCGGGTAAATCTGGTTCTAGCATCTACAAGTTATAAGTTTCAAGAGGTTGTGTTGTGATGGGGTCCTCATCGCGAGAATGGCTTATAGTCGCTCGCTTTACGAACAACCATAATATTTAGTGGAAGTTGAGATTTTCGGTGTTGGTCATCGGCCTCGGCTGTAATGAGGTCCTCATACCGAGAATGGTCTATATTCAGCCGCTTTACGAACAACCATAATATTTAGTGGATGTGGAGATTTTCGGTGTTGGTCATTGGTCTCAATATGACTTTTGGGGATATGTGGTTTAGCCTTTACTAGTAAGAAGTTTCAGCCAGATGTAAATGGGTCCTCATATTGAGAATGGTGTATATTCGGCCGCTTTACGAACAACCATAATATTTAGTGGAAGTTGAGATTTTCGGTGTTGGTCATCGGTCTCACTATCATTTTCAGACAGATCTAGTTCTAGCCTTTGCGAGTAAGAAATTTCAGGCGGTTGTGATGTGGTCCTCATACCGAGAATGACTTATATTCAGCCGCTTTACGAACAACCATAATATTTAGTGGAAGTTGAGATTTTCGGTGTTGGTTATCGGTTTCACTATGATTTTTGGATATATCTGGTTCTAGCCGTTACGAGTTAGATATTTCAGGTGGTTGTGATTGGGTCTTCATACCGAGAATGGCCTATATACAGCTACTTTACGAACAACCATAATATTTAGTGGAAGTTGAGATTTTCGGTGTTGGTCATCGGTCTCATTATGTTTTTGGACAGATCTGGTTGTAGCCGTTAAGAGTAAGAAATTTCAAGCTGTTGTGATGGGGTCCTCATACCGAGAATGGCTTATATTCAGCCGCTTTACGAACAACCATAATATTTAGTGGAAGTTGAGATGTTCGGTGTTTATTATCGGTCTCACTATAAATTTTGGTCAGATTTTGTTCTAATCATTACGAGTAAGAAATTTTAGGCTGTTGTGATGGGGCCCTCATACCGAGAATGGCCTATATTCAGCCGCTTTACGAACAACCATAATATTTAGTGGAAGTTTAGATTTTCGGTGTTGGTCATCGATCTCACTATAATTTTAGACAGATATGGTTCTAGCCGTTATGAGTAAGATTTTTCAGGCGGTTGTGATGAGGTCCTCTTACCGAGAATGGCCTGTATTCAGCCGCTTTACGAACAACCATAATATTTAGTGGAAATTGAAATTTCCGGTGTTGATCATCGGTCTCACTATGTTCTTTATACAGATCTGGCTGTAGCCGTTACGAGTAAGAAGTTTCAGGCGGTTGTGATGGGGTCCTCATACCGAGAATGGCTTATATACCGCCGCTTTACGAACAACCATAATATTTAGTGGACGTTGAGATTTTCGGTGTTGGTCATCGGTCTCACTATGATTTTTAGACAGATCCGGTTCTAGCCTTTACGAGTAAGAAGTTTCAGGCTGTTGTGATGGGGTCTTCATACCGAGAATGGCCTTTGTTCAGCCGCTTTACGAACAACCATAATATTTAGTGGAATTTGAGATTTTCGATGTTGGTAATCGGTCCCACTATGATTTTCAGGCAGATCTTGTTCTAGCCTTTGTGAGTAAGAAATTTCAGGCTGTTGTGTAGCGGTACTCATACCTAGAATGGCCTATATTCAGCTGCTTTACAAACAACCATAATATTTAGCGGACGTTGAGATTTTCGGTGCTGGTTATCGGTCTCTTATGTTTTTTCGACAGATCTGGTTGTAGCCGTTAAGAGTAAGAAATTTCAAGCTGTTGTGATGGGGTCCTCATACCGAGAACGGCTTATATTCAGCCGCTTTACGAAAAACCATAATATTTAGTGGAAGTTGAGATTTTCGGTGTTTGTCATCGGTCTCACTATGATTTTTGGACAGATGGGGTTCTAGCTTTTACGAGTAAGAAATTTAAGGCGGTTGTGATGAGGTCCTCATACCTAAAATGGCCTATATTCAGCCGCTTTACGAACAACCATAATATTTAGTGGAATTTGAGATTTTCGGTGTTGGTCACCGGTCCCACTATGATTTTCGGGCAGATCTGGTTCTACTATTTACGAGTAAAAAGTTTCAAGGAGTTGTGGTGGGGCCCTCATACCGAGAATGTCCTATATTCGGCCGCTTTACGAATAACCATAATATATAGTGGAAGTTGAGATTTTTGGTGTTGGTCATCGGTCTCACTATGATTTTTGGACGGATCTGGTTCTATCCTTTACGAGTAAATTTCAGGCGGTTGTGATTGGGTCCTTATACAGAGAATGACCTATATCGAGCCGCTTTACGAACAACCATAATATTTAGTGGAAGTTGAGATTCTCTGTGTTGATCATCGGTCCCACTAAGGTTTTCGGACTTAACTGGTTCTAGCCATTACGAATAAGAAGTTTCAAGAGGTTGTGATGGAGCCCTCATACCGAGAATGGTTTATATTTAGCCGCTTTTTGAACAACCATAATATTTAATGGAAGTTGCGATTTTCGGTGTTGGTCATCGGTCTCACTATGATTTTCGCACGGATCTGTTTGCTGGTTTTACGAGTAAGAAGTATCAAGAGGTTGTGATTGAGCCCTCTTCTTGAGAATGGCGCTATATTCAGCCGCTTTACGAACAACCATAATATTTAGTAGAACGATTTTCGGACAGATCTAATTCTAGCATCTACGAGTAAAAAGTTTCGGGAGGTTGTAATGGTGTCCTCATACCGAGTATGGCCTATATTCAGCCGCTTTACGAACAACCATAATATTTAGTGGACGTTGAGATTTTCGGTCCTGGTCATCGGTCTCGCTATAATTTTTGAACAGATCTGGTTCTAGGCTTTACGAGTAAAAAGTTTCAGGCGGTTGTGATGGAGTCCTCATACCGAGAATGGCCTATATTTAGCTGCTTTACGAACAACCATAATATTTAGTGGAAGTTGAGATTTTCGGTGTTTGCCATCGGTCTCACTATGATTTTTGGACAGATCTGGTCTGGTTCTAGTCTTTACGAGTAAGGAATTTCAGGAGGTTTTGATGGGGTCCTCATACCGAGAATGAACTATATTCGGTTGCTTTACGAACAACCATAATATTTAGTGGAAATTGAGATTTTCGGTGTTGGTTATCGGTCTCACTATGATTTTGGAACAGATCTGATTCTAGCCTTTACGAGTAAGAAATTTCAGGCGATTGTGATGGGCTTCTCTTACCGAAAATGGCTTATATTCAGCCGCTTTACGAACAACCATAATATTTAGTGGAAGTTGAGATTTTTGGTGTTGGTCATCGGTCTCACTATGATTTTCAGATAGATCGGATAGATAGGTATAGTGACATATTTGTTAGCCTAGAGACTTTTTGTGCATATAATTCCGATACAGTATGGTGACCATGATTTACGGTCGGGTGTTAGAAAAAAAAACGACGTGAAAAATTAGTGAAGTAAACCGTATTTTGTTAAAAACAGAAATTAAAAAAACTGCCATTTGTAATCACAAAGCTAAATTTTGCGCCCAGAATTTTTGTTCAAAAGTAATTAGCAATTAGTTATTGTACCTAAGATTACGAACTTATCTGAAGACTTTAATGTGTCGTGTAATAAAAAAAAGGAAAAGAAAACCTTCATAATTTCCGTTGATAACAATAAATAAATATTAATAAAAAGTAAAATAAAAGAAAACTATAAGTTTAATATTAAATGGTGGCAGCGTCCTACATATACAATACATAATACATATAAAATAATATTAAATGGACGAAAATAAATGATTAATTTGTGCGCTCAGTGTGTACATACAATAATATACACCAACAAAAAAATCAAATCTATAAAATTTAATTACCACCATTTATAAAAGAATACAATAAGTTTATATTTATTTATTTATATTCCGGCATTACGGAAAAATCGCCTCAGCTGTTTTGAATACTCATCCTTCCCGATGATCATCGGATCAAGTCTGCTCAAGGTTAAATTTTGATTAATTATATTTTTTTTAGTTTTATATATTTAACATTAATTTTAGTATAAATAGCTATCACTAACAATTATTTAAGAAAAAACAAACAGTCCGGACTTCTATTTAATTTTTTTTTCTGTTTTAAGTTTAGTTAAGATTTCAAGGTTCTGTTTAATAAAACCTTCGGTTATGTCTTCGTTTAAGTGAGTGAGTTTCTTAGTGAAATATAAAACATGTTATTCGAAATTGGTAGCAACAATTTATTTTTGTGAGGTGTTGTGTTTTTTTAATTTTCCTCTCTAATTGGTTTGGCTTCGAATTTTTCACGTTTCGGTTTGTTGGCTCTACTTTAGTTTTGTTTTGGTGATTTGATGATTAAAATGAATAAGTGAAAAGTCCAACATACTGTTGAGGTTGGGTAGAAGGTAAGTTATGTCAGAAATGGTAATCCGTTGCACTTCCCGCGGTATATTCACGATCGGTGTATACTTCTGAAACCCCCACGACCCTCCCGCGATCTCCAGCCGGCTACCAATTACCGCTCAGAAGTCCCTGCACCGATATTCTGTGGACCGTTAACAAATATTAGTCGAAATATTAATTTAACTGGCCTAGGACGTTCTATTACAGTTGCGCCCAAGCGTAAGCATTTTTAATGGCTACTCATTTACAAAACCTATGTTTCCTCTCCTTCCGTTTTAGTTAACTCCATTTCTGTTTTTAACTTCCAAAAAAAAAAAATTCATCAACACATTCTTATCATACCTATTCCGGCTTCTAGCTGTTTTGATGTGGAACTCTCGAGTGTGTTGTAATTAAATTTTTTTTATTCCAGTTTCAATTTTGTGTGTTCTATACCCGTTGTTGAAGTATCTCGTTGTTGTTTTGATACTGCAACATTGCTGATTCTGCTTTAGAAGCGTTGACGTCAGAGTCATTGTCAGGTCAGATATTGATGGAGTAGTTCCCTAACATGTTGTTTTCTTAAATTTCATTTTAAACCTTTTTTTCTATCCTTTTCATTTTGTTTGTTGAAGTGTAGACTGCGTGTCTAACTCCACACCCAGCACTGTCAATAATTTTTGCTTAACCACTTAAATATATACATTATTTTTCCACTTTGGTTTGAATTATTTTATTTATGTTTAAGTGATCAGTCATATTATTCTTCATTTTATTTACTTCCAATTAATTTTATCTGTAGATGTAAAATATAAATTTTGAAAAATTTACTTTCCTTTATTTTCCTTATTACTTTCCCTATATGCAATGGATCACCTAATTTTTGAATTCTACTTGATCATTCGATCGAAATAAACTTTCCTTTTGTCCAACCTCATAAGTATACAATTATATACCAAAAACAAAGAATTTTTTTTATATCACTTAATCTAACTATTTCTTTACCTTATTTGCATTTTTGTTTCGCCTAAGCGAGATTCACATATTGTATCGAAATTAATCGGCAACACGAATACACATGTGCATACATATATATTTCTAAGTTTTAACTAAACATTTACATTACGATCATATTTTTTTCCTTCATCATACTACGGTAAAATTTCGTTATTGATATTATTTTTTTCTCAACTTAGTTTGCTTTATTAAAGATTCATAAAAAAATAAATTAATTAATTAAAAAAAAAATTGAACGAAAACGAAATAGAAGTAGAGTATGAGGTATGCGGCATTTCTTCAAGCTCGCAGACTGCCCACAACGAATTATTAGAAAAATTAAATAGAGAGAAATCGGGTGCAGCTGGTCCACAGAAAATGCACGCGAGAGCTAGCAAAAGACCCGAGATAGAGGTTGATACCTGTCGAACAAAATTACTGCGATTACAGTCTGATATAACTACTTTAAAAGATTTGTCCCCCTCACCACGGAATACTAAAGCTAAAGAAATTGTGGTAAGTTTGTTCCATGTACGCGGTCGGTTAGAGCGGGCATCCCAATCGCCCACTTGTGGTGAACAGACGGGTAAAGTACTACAATCGTGTGAAGACTTACTCAAAATCCAACGCTGCGACAACTGAAACTAACTCGAAAATTCCAAGTCCAGTCCCTGAACCAAGCGGAGTGAAACAGAACATTTTCAATTCGAATACGATTTCTGAGGAATTCAAACCGTCTGATCATAACCCAATAATGATTTCAATAATGACCCAACTAAACCAGTGTCAACTCAATTAGCCGCAATTAATACGAGAGAAAATGAGTTGCAGGCCAAACTAAACTGTTTGACCTTTTCTGGCCCAGAACATGCAAGATTCACTCCTGCCTCCGGTGCAGCCATTCCTCAACTGACCCTCCAGCTGATGTCGAATTTTGGAAACGGGACCACCCCTCTAGTAAGGTCGGAATTTCCTTCAATCATCAGCATTTAGCATTTTAAATCCACCTGTTACAATGACGTCCGCTACTTTGACCATCTCGGGAGCTCCACATCATAGTGCTAGCGATTGTGCTAAGTTAGGCAATACAGCATATACCTCTACTAGCAATTCTCTTGAGCCTATAGCTCTTCAGATGAACCCCCCAACCATTTACTATACTTATGATCAGCGCCAACCTCTCTCTAGAAGCGGTATATCCTACAGTGGGGTGTCGTCAGGAATTACAGTTGATATGTTCCTACTTCAGTTAGATACGGTGACTTCTTCTATGAGGATACCACCGGAAACGTTGTTGAGCGAGTTACACGTAATCTTGAAAGATGTGGCACTACAGTGGTACTGGACGTACAGAAAACATAAACCCCTCGCCACCTGGTGGGATTTACGTCGAGACCTTACGGAGAGATTCAAAGATCGACGCACTAACTACGAGATCCGACGAATGGTAGAATCTCGTAAGCAAAGGCCTACTGAAAGCTTCGTTGATTATTATCACCAAGTATGGAACTTGACTTTGCAGTATCGCACGCCATATAGTGACGAAGAGTTTATACAAATCCTAATGTGCAACATGAAACCGGCGCTTCAATACCAGCTGACAGACAGACAGTTATCCACGATCAACGACCTTAGTAAAAGCTACGGCTTGGGAGGAAACCTGGAAACAGATTCGATCTCCAGCGGACCCCTCTATACTTCAAAGACGCACAATCAATTCGTTGTCGACAGGAATGCTGGATGAAAATGAACTAAATCAATCCGGACACTCCACCTATTATGAAAACGAGCCTGATCACAAGATTGCAGCCTATTATAATTCACCAAAGATCACCCCACTATCCTCTCAAGTTCCTCTTACTCAAGTGTCGATTCCTAATCGCCATCGTTTTTTCTTAGGAGTGGAACAATACCGCCATTTGTTATAACTGTTCCGATATAGGCCATATCTTTAAAAATTGTCCAGTTCCTCCAACGAGTCGTTTTGTTATCGTTGTGGTCAAAAGGAGACAATAACTTCCCGATGCTCCCGATGTTCGGAAAACCAAGCAAGTGGTACATGGAGATCTGGGAACCAGAAGCCACAGACAAACACAGCACCCAGAGTGAGTCAAGAGGATGTTGCTTGCAACACCCATGTGGAGCTAACTCAAAGACCAACGTTGGATGTGGGGAAAAGATCTTGGTAAATGTCAAAGAGTCTAAGTCCTTAAGTTTTCGTCCACATTCTGATGACCCCGACCTAAATATACAACCTTCCTTTATCTATACATCAGGGCCATTTTCCGATAGGTGCCTGGTCTCTGATAGCAAAACCGATTCTGATCCGGCTGGTAACAACTGTCCAATTTGTCCGATCATCATTATGCACCATCTCACAAAACACCAATCCAAATTATACAGCGACGCTAAAAATGTTAAACACGAGTATAAATTTCAATTTCTGTGGTGTAATGAAAACAAAATTTACTTACGTAAATCAACTGATTCAAAAGTTTATCACATGCATTCATTCAATGACAACAATTGGATCGTCAACAGCTGTTCCAGTTCTACATCTTAAGTGCAACTGTAACCCAACCTTTGTTTTTTGAAACTTACCTTTTACGTAATTTTTATCCATGTCCATAGAGATTTGTTTTTAGTTTTTTGTTATGAAATTTTGTCATCCGGTTATATGACGTATAACGTCAACTTTTTGGTTTCATTCCGTTTTTCTAATTTTATTTTTTCAAGTACAAATAGATATTCTTTTAGGCGCTATAGTATAAATAGAACATTACAAATGTTTAAATTGTCAAAAAATATTGTAGTGGAGAACAAAACCATTCATTACAGCATTTTTTTTGTTAGTAGTGTGATTATGATTATTCCTGTAATATTTGAGTGGAATATTAGTATTTTTGTTTATTGTAATGACTAGTTACAACTTAGATAATATATTTAGTGATAATTGTATAAATAAATACTTTCGTGGCGGGTCCGACTACAATAAATATATCAATTCGATCAAAAGCTCTAACTTGGATTTACACGTTATACAATTTAATGCCTGTAGTATGAATAATTTTGATAAATTTCACTAGATTCTCGAATTCATTGAAAATCTTAACTCCGATTTTCATATAATTATTATTAGTGAGACTTGGATTAAAATCCAAAATGTTAACTTTTATAATAAAGGGTGTTTTTTTAAGAGGTTGCCGATTTTTTTTTTGAATAAAACACATATAAAATTATGAAATGACCAAAATTTTTTTTTATTTGGTAGATAATTTTTTGGCATTTAACATTTAAACACAATTTCTGGCATATGGCTACCACGACTATTTTTCACAAATGTCATTCTGGAGGTCCAATTTTCCAGCACTTTTTCAAGCATTTGAGGGCGTATGTCAGCAATGACACGTTGAATATTGGTTTCCAAAGCGTCAATCGATTGAGGTTTATCCACATAAACCAATGACTTCACGTATCCCCACAAAAAGTAATCGAGTGGCGTCAAATCGCACGAACGCGGAGGCCAATTCACCGGACCATTTCTCGAAATAATGTTGTCGTTGAAAGTTTCTTTCAATAAGTCGATTGTTTCACGTGCTGTATGGCAAGTGGCACCATCTTGTTGAAACCACATTTCATTCATATCCATATCTTCAAGATTTGACAACAAAAACTCATTTAACATGGTTCTGTATCGATTTCCATTCACGGTAACGCGTCGTCCTTCCTCATTTTTAAAGAAATATGGACCGATGATCCCACCAGCCCATAGACCGCACCAAACAGTACATTTATCAGGATGCATTGGTAATTCTAGAACGGCGTGTGGATTATCTTTGCTCCAAATGCGACAATTTTGTTTGTTGACGTATCCATTTAACCAAAAATGCGCCTCATCACTGAAGAGAATTTTACGGTAAAAAAATGGATCTTCGTTCAATTGATTTAACGACCAATCACTGAATTCACGGCGCAAACGATGGTCGTGTGGCTTTAATTCTTGCACCAATTGAATTTTGTATGGCACCAAACCCAAATCTTTACGTAAAATTTTCCATAAAGTCGATGGACAAAGTCCAATTTGCTGAGCACGACGACGAATCGATAAATTGTCGTTTTCTTCGACACTGGCCTCAACGACAGCAATATTTTCTTCTGTACGAACTCTTCTCATTCTTGTCGGTGGCTTGGCATCCAAAAGAGTGAATGTAGACCGAAATTTGGTAATTACGTTCTTTATGGTGGTCTCTGACGGACGATTATGTGCACCATAAAATTCACGAAGTGCTCTATAAACATTTTTAATTGAACACTGATTTTGAAAATAAATTTCCACGATTTGAAAACGTTGTTCTGGAGTTAACCTATTCATAATGATTTGCCAAACAATACTGAGTAGAAATGCCACTTTGAGCTGTCAAAACAACTGTCATAAAATAAAACGACATCTATCGGAAAAACAAACCTCCTAAAAAAACACCCTTATAAATGGTTTCAGAAGTGTTTTCTCGTGCAGAGATGATAGAATCGGTGGTGGTATTGTAATGTATATTAGGAATGATGTAAACTTTCTTACTTAATTATATCGATTAAAACCGACGAATCAAAATTGGATTTTCAGTTTATACAAATAAGACTTAACGGGTTTTCACGAAATTATGTCACTGCGTTTTATCGCCCACCTGACTCGAATATTGATATTTTCGTTAGAGAATTAGAGTTAGTTATTCATAAAAAGTATAACAACATTATACTAGGTGATACTCCTGTAATGACTGACTATACAAATTTATTGTTAAGTTATGGGATAGTTGCAACGAATAATTTTGAAACTCGTTGCAGATGGTTGTGAATTCAACTATATTCTCTGGCATTAGTGATCACAATTTTATTGCTTCACATTTCTCGTATAAAATAAAAAAAGTTAATAAACTCTTAGAAAAGAAAATAATTGATTACAATCGAGTAAATACTGAATTTGAAAACTATTTGACAAATCTGGATGTAAATTGTTTTGAACCTGATATAATTTTGTCTCACATTACAGAGAAATATGAAGAGCTAATGACCAATTACACACGCATTATTAAAAAATCTGTAAAATTAAAAAAATCGTATTGCCCTTGGATCACGTACGATTTATGGCAATTAATTAATAAAAAGGAATCAATTTTAAAGAAATGCAAGCGGCGACTCTGTAATATTTCAATAGCTAACTCAAATGAAAACGATTATAAGCAAAGACTTATCGAAATTGATAAAGTAATTAAACGTGAAAAATATTTCGCCAAAAAGAGATATTTTGAAAAGGTCTTTGAGGGGGTCCCCGACCAACGTAACTTGTGGTCTAATATAAATGCATTGATGGGTAGAACTAATAGTAACAATCATAGACTTGTTATTGACAATGGTGGGGAAATAATATCTGACGGATACAGTTGCATCCTTATTTAACAACTACTTTGCGAATGTTGGTGAAGATCTGGCTGGTCAGATTAATAGTTCCAAAAATATTTTTAAATTTAATACTTGTAACCCGGTTAACCAAACTATATTAATAAAGCCTACGTCATCTGTTGAAATATTTAATTTAATTGTTGATTTGGAATCCCAGAAAGGAGGTGGACCATATTTGCTCGATAGTTGTGTTTTAAAATTACACATCAAGGTTTTCTCAGTGATTTTATCCAGTATATTTAATAAAGTTTTTGAACTGGAATATATCCAAAGTGTTTAAAATTATCTAAAGTTATTCCAGTTTTCAAAAGTGGCGATAAAACTAAATTAACGAATTACAGGCCAATATCTACATTATCTGTTATAGATAAATTGTTAGCATTGCGGCTTAATTCGTTTTTAGAGACTCATAATTTACTATATAACTTTCAATGTGGCTTCCGAAAATGTTCAGGAACTGATGTTGCTCTAGTTGAAACAGTTGACATGATTAATAGTTCAATAAATGATAAATTCTATGTATGTGCTTTATTTCTCTGTCCAAGGCGTTTGAATTGGTAGTAAACAACCAAATTCAATCTCATATTGATAGTTTTAATTTGCTTAGTATTTTTCAATCGGGTTTTAGAAGATTTCACGGTACTACCACTGCTTTACTGAATGTTTGTGATGATATTCGTCGTATTATGAGTAAAAGAGAAATGACTTGCCTTACTTTGTTGGATTTTTCGAAAGCGTTCGATTCAATTAATCACCAAATTTTGTTTAATAAGCTTATTTCGAACTTTAATTTTGCTCTCTCTGCTGCTAAATTAATTTTAGACTATATTTCGGGTCGCTTTCGGGCAGTCTATTTTGACAATTCGTTTTCTGACTTCTTACAGTCTCCGTACTGTAACTTCTGGCGTTCCTCAGGGGTCGGTTCTTGGTCCTTTACTATTCTCAATGTACATTAATGACGTTGCATGTTCGATTCGCCATTCTTCTTTTCATATTTTTGCTGATGATGTACAAATTTATAGGAGTAGTCGCTTAGATATGATTCCATTAACTCTAATATTTCTCTTATTAATGAAGATTTGGTAAGAATTTATAATTGGTCACTATCTAACCGGCTCGCTCTTAATGCTAACAAATCTCAGTCTATTATAATTTATAAAAAATCTATAGATACTTCCTCTTTCCCTGGAATTTTTCGCGGTGATTCTTTAATTCCATTCTCTAATACAGTTAGAAATTTAGGGTTAATTTTCAATAAAACTCTAACTTGGGGTGATCATTTGATTAAGGTTAGCAAAACGGTTTTTGGAATGCTTAGTTGTTTGTATAAAGTTGTTGGTTTTTCTGATAGTAATTTTAAAAAGCGTATGTTCCTCTCGCACCTTCTTGTACATTTTCTATTTGGGGATGTTGTTTTGTTTGGTATGCTTCAGGAGAGTATGAATGTTCTCCAAAGATGTTTCAATGCTTGTACTCGTTTCGTTTTTAGTATTAGGAAATATGATCACATTTCGCCCTTTTTGAATTTGAGTTTGGGTTGTAATTTAGTTGATTTTTATGAACTTCGCGTTTGTCTTTTTATTTGTAAGCTTCTCAGGACAAAGCAACCTCCCTATTTATTTAATAAGTTATTGTTCAGTAGGTCTTATTCTTCAAATTTACGTTTACTTCTCCCTATAAACTTGTGTAGGTCTCTAAATACTTCGTTTTCTGTTAGAGGTATTTCTCTTTGGAACTCTATTCCATTAGATATTAAGAGATCGGCGTCGCTTAGATCTTTTAAAACGAGTTATTTAGCGTGGCGCGCTTGAATGACAATACATTTGTATAATAATATTTTCATATTTATTTATATTGTTTTTGTATGTAGTTTGTAAGCATTCACTTCTTGCAGTATCCTCCGTAACAAATGAGCTTGAGCTCAACATGGAGGGTATTAGCATGGACTGGATTTGTTTTTTGAAAAAATCTGAGGTTTTTATGCCTAATGGAAGTATTTTTTTGTTGATGTTCATTTATTATGCTTCCATATGTGCTTTTCCTCTACTAAAATTGTTATGTCAATCTATCAATAAATAAATAAATAAATATTTTTAGATCTAAAGAAAGCGTTTGACACTGTGGACCATGGATTATTATTAGGTAAACTGAATTGCTATGGATTTAGAGGGAAATCCCAAGATATATTAAAAAGTTATCTCTCGAATAGAAAACAATTCGTTTTTTGTTAATGGCGCTACTAGTAAGTGTAGCCTGGTGAAGCATGGTGTACCTCAAGGCAGTGTACTCGGCCCTATGTTATTTTTATTATTTATAAATGACATGGGTAATCTCCCATTGAAAGGAAAACTTAGGTTATTTGCAGATGACTCTGCTCTATTTTATGAGATTAGGGACCCAATTGACAGACTTCAGCTTATGTCAAATGATCTTGATATTTTGCTTGAATTTTTTAATGAGAATATGTTATCTTTAAACTTGGCTAAGACTAAATACATGGTATTCCGTTCAATCTGTAAACCTCTTCCTACATTTCCTAGTCTTGCTGTAGCAAATGTCAATATTGAGCTTGTTGAAATTTATAAATATTTAGGAATAATTTTAGACCCGCATCTTAATTGGCAGCATCATATTGACACGGTTTGCACAAAAGTTTCTCCAATAATTGGTTTTACCTACGAAAATACTTCGATGCATATAGTTTGCCTTCATTCATTCTAGAATTACTTATGGGCTCGTTGTTTATGGGAACTCATCCCAATCACGTTTGAGAAAGCTACAAATTTTACAGAACCGTTGCATCAAAGCTATATAATAATTACCATATCTGTATTCTTCGAGAGATTTATATGCTCTAAAGGCCGAAAACATTTTGCCGATAAAAGCCTTACTTTTCATGCAGACTGTGAAATATATATATAGGATAAGAAATGATACTTTAAGCGTGTGTAATATTAATTTAAACCTGTATAATCACCAATATCATACGCGCAATAAAAATAACCTGAAACCTTGTACTATTGCTAATGAGTATGTTCGCAAACGAATTAGTTTCATAGGCCCTAAAATATATAACGAAATCCCTGTAGAAATTAAACAGCAAAATTATGTGAATTTCGAAAAAAGGAATAATTAATTTTTTAAAAGCGCTTACTAATAAATAACGGGTGTCCGCCGGGAAGGTATACTACTTTGTTTTGCCGCCATTTAGGCGAATATTAGTATTGACAGTTCATACTTGACAGTCGTGAAGTAGACACGTGTCAAATTTATTATGGAAAAATATTCGATAAACCATCGTGTCAATAGGATGTTACAGCTCGCCCATGACAACCCCGATTTTCATGAAAAAATCATAATGAGTGACGAGGCACATTTTCATTTAAATGGATATGTGAATAAACAGAATAGTCGGTTCTGGGCAATGGAAAACCCTCACATTATTCATCAGTCACCTTTACATCCATTAAAAGTGACAGTCTGGTGTGCAATTTGGTCAGGAGGAATCATTGGACCATACTTCTTTGAAAATGAAAACGGCGTAACGGTAACTGTGAATGGGGAGCTATATCGTGATATGATTGAAAACTTTTTAACGCCACAACTGCATACTTTGGGCTTGATTAACATGTGGTATCAACAAGACGGTACCACATCGCATACAGCCAGGATTACAATGGAATTACTGCGAGAACTCTTTCCACAACAAGTTATTTCAAAAAATTGATTTGACTGCTCCGGACTTCTTTTTGTGGGGATATCTAAAAGGCAAGGCTTATGCAAACAAACCAGAGACGCTTGAGCAACTCAAACAAAATATTCGTGATGAAATTAATGAAATACCGCGTGAAATGTGTGAGAATGTAATGAAAAATGTGCTCAAAAGGGCTCGCATTTGTGAGGCTAACAGAGGCGGACATTTATCTGATATTGTATTCCATACATAATTGCCGACATTAAATAAAACATTTATCAATATAAGATCCATTCTCTTTCATTTAATCAAAAATCATAAACAAACAAAGTAGTATATTTTCCCGGCGGACACCCTGTATATTATTTAAATATGCATCGATACGAACATCATAGAAGTCTTTATTTACGTTTTATCATTGAATTATGTTATTATTTGTAGAGTATAGAATTTAATATTGTTGTATGCAATTCACTTTAAGGGATTCTGAATCCATTGCGAACTGCATCCAACAATATATATGTTTAAGTATGTTGTTAAATATTTTGTAAAATAAGTCTTTTATTATTTATTATTATTTTATAAATAGTTATAAAAAGTTTATATTTAACTAAATAAAAATCTATGAATTTAAAAAAAAACCCTGGCCCAATACTGACGCAAATTGTAAATCCCGCGCGATAAATAATGTAGAAGTGATGCTTCGAAAGACTAACCGTTCCAGAGTCTGGCGTTCAAAAAGGTATTGGAACAGTCGTAAAGCGATGAAGTCGTCAATTCTTTCTTCCCTAATTAGCTCCGAGCCAGGTGATAACAGCGTACGCCAACGTTCTTGTAAACAACCGGCCTTATAAGGGTTTGATGGATAGCGGCGCGAGTATAAGTGTGCTAGGAAGAGGATCCGAACAACTATTGGACAATCTGGCTATCAAGTTTTACGGTTTTCCATACCTCGTCCACACAGCCAGCAGACATCCGCCGAGAGTATTTGGATACATTAACGTTTGGATAAAATTCAATAGCATCTCTCGTAATCACAAGTTGTATATAGTACCTTCATTGGAACAGCCGTTATACCTCGGAATTGATTTTTGGAATCGGTTTGGGGTCGTTCCCAAAATATCAGCGCTAGATGTCCTTAACCCCTAGAACCGTCTACAAAACCTAAATTCTATGAGCTTTTCAATCAGGAGCTAACGAAACTGGAGTTTATCAAGAATCTTTTCACTTCCAGTACTAAGTTAGGGCTAGGACAAACCTCTCTCTTAACACACCGCATCGATGTGGGATCGGCCAAACAGATTAAACAGAGGTTTCACGCCGTATTCCCCGCTGTTCAAAAACTTTTGTATGCTGAGATCGATCGTCTTCTTTCACTAGGAGTCATCGAAGAGTCACAGAGTTCGTGGTGTTCGCCGATCACCTTGGTGCGTAAGGCGACTGGCAAAGTACGTTTATGTCTTCAGCTTATCTCTGGGTTGTTGGGTCGTTTGGTTCAAACGAGATTTGTATCGTCAATTGATTTAAAAGACGCCTTCTGGCAGATACCTCTCGATCCATTATCCAGGGATAAGACGGTGTGCACGGTACCTGAACGGCCCTTGTACCAGTTCAAAGTATTGCCCTTTGGACTATGTAACGCGCCGCAAGCGCTATGTCGCCTTATGCACCGAGTGATCCCTCACCAGCTTCACGATAAAATTTTCGCTTATCTTACTTTGCTTTTTACCTCCGCTACCTTTAACGAGCACCTCGAGTTGTTGAAAGGAGTCGCGCGTTTGCTAAAACTGGCTGGTTTGACCATCAATGTTAATAAAAGTCAATTCGTGTTAAAAGAAGTGAATTACTTGGGTTATGTTGTAGGCGATGGATGCCTCCGCACAAACTCAGACAAGTGTAAAGCGATTCTTGATTTCGCCGTTCCAAAATCACCGAAACAAATCAGACGCTTTTTGGGAATGTGCGGGTGGTATCGCCGCTTCATACCCAACTGTGCTTCTTTAGCAGCTCCACTTACGGATCTCACAGAAAAAACGGCAAAAGCCCGCTGGTCCGCTGCAGCGGAAACTTCATTCAACAAGCTGAAACTCGCTTTGTCCTCCGCTCCAGTGCTTGCCAGTCCCCGATTACAGCAAGCCGATACAGTGCGATGCCAGTACTGCTGGCGTAGGCAGTGTTTTTTATTCCAAATCGATTCCGAGAGAGGTGAACACCCCATCGAGTTTATTTCCCACAAGCCCCATGCGGCCCAAAGGAACTATTCGATAACCGAACTCGAGTGCTACGCCGCTGTACTCAGCGTGCAAAAACTTCGGCCTTACATAGGCGATACCCGTTTGTGATATATACGGATCATGCCAGCCTACGCTGGTTGATGAACCAAAAGCATTTGTCGGGGTGCCTTGCTCGGTGGAGCCTAAAGTTACAAGGCTTTGATTTTCAAATCGGTTTCGAAAAGGCTCCATCAACATTGTATCGGATGCTTTGTCCCGCTCCTTCTGTAATGACACGGCTATTGGATGTGACGAGTCGACTAACAAAACTATCGATGGCATTAGTACCTGTTTAGAAAGCGATACGCCAACAACGAAGGCAGTACAACACTGTTAATGCTGTTCATCTTTCTACATTGAACACATCGGTGACTGTTCCTGTTCTTCACATTGACCTTACGTCTCCGTCTTTTCATGACGAAGAATACATCAATCAGATTAAAAAAATTCAACAGCAGAAGCATTGGGAATATAATTTTCGAATTCAGGGGGACAAACTTTTAATCGCCCTTACTTATGGTTTCCGTTATCAGGATACTGACCTCCCGGAGTGGAAATTGGTGGTCTCGCTGACTATGACGCTAGAATTAATTAGGCGGGCACACGAGCCCCCGGCCTCGGCTCATTTAGGATCCCGAAAAACACTCGAACGACTGCAACGACGAGCACACCAATATATAATAGGCTGCTCAACGTGCAAGAGGAACAAATCTGTTAACTTTTCCGCTCGACCGGCTATGGGATCTCCATTCGAACTTATAACTCGTAAACGCTAGAAAGAAAATGGTTTTTAACAATAAACCTAGAGTTGATCGTCTTTCCAAGTCTGGTGTTTAGAGGATAATTGCAATGATTGTAATTTCTCCTATATTGGACAGACTGGGCGCAATTTTGAAGTAAGATCTAAAGAACATTTATCTGGTTGCAATCAATCAACATTTCATAATCATTTATTTAACTTTAGAAAATCATACAGCTTAAACAATTTAGACATATTACATATATAACCCAAAAGCAGACGTTTAGATACCTTAGAATCTTACGAAATTCGAAAATTCATATTCCTTAACCAAAATATCCTTAACGAACAGAGAGAAATCCGTTTCTCACCAATCTATTCTCACGCTCTTAATAATATGACTAATACGTCGGGTAATTAAATGTATTTCAATATACCTTGAATTTTGTTACTCAACCGACGACTAATCGCTTACCTGTTATTCCACTCCCCCTTTTTTAATAGTAATCTTTCCGTGTAAACAACAGATGGTTGGAACGATCAATAGATTAATTTTTATTGCCTATTTTTTGTCCATCCTTCCTTTATTTTATTTTGCTTATTTCTACTAAATATAACTAAATTTTTATTTTGACAAATCAGTAGATACTCCTGATGATGACCTAACAAGTCGAAGTCGATCGAGTAATTTTTTAAACATTTTGAACAAATTTTTTAAAAAAGTTTTTTGCGAAATAATAAACAAGTGTTATAATGTGTTTATTAAGTGTTAATGTGTTTCGCCAAGTACCTACGGCGCATAGGACCCCATTACAACCTCTTGAAACTTATAATTCGTAGACGCTAGAACCAGATCTGTCCGAAAATCTTAGTGAGACCTATGACTGGTTCTTGAAATGTTATGGTTAAATGAATATAGGCCATTCTCGGTCTATAGTATATATTATATATATATTGAAATAAAAACTCATAATGAACGGATAGACTAATCGGATTTGTATATGAGTCGTTTATTATCAAATTTCGACATACGTCATAGTTTTTTCATAGCCAAAAAATGTATATATTTGGTTACGATTGGATCCTTTCTTAATTTGGTATTAGTTTTGTAAAATTGCGAAAACTTCGATTTTCTTAATAAAAGTTTATATATTTCGAAAGATAGTAAACATAAGTAGGAAGTTCAGCGAAAAATCGGTAAATTTGTTGTTTGTCCGTTCTTTAAAAATAATATTTTCATGAACCAAATGAAAATAATAAGAATTGCTTCTTGGCTGTTTTACATTTATTACGGTTACAATGGTTCATTTAACTATTCAAATTTGAATTTTGAGCTGAGTCTTGTTACTGTCAAGTTAAAAAAAATTTGGGCTTACTTCAAAACTCTATAATGAAAACATTTTTGTTTTTGGGCTGACATCATTAAAATGTCGTGATATACGATTTTTTGGGGCTGACAGTTCATACTTGACAGAAATTATAGTTTTCGTGTTCAGCAGCACGTTTTTTGGGCTGACGTTTTTCGTTCGTCTATATAGTGCACTTCCAAAAATTGATTTTTAAAACTGTCCGAGATAGCAGGTTTTCTATGAAAACTCGTGTTTTGATTATGGTAAACAGACTTTTGGTTTTATATAAAGATTTTGTTGTTTATTTCCCTGCTTTTGAAAATGACACCGAATAGGGTTTGGAAAGCTCAAGTAAAATGCAAATTTAGAGTTATAAAACCTATAAAAAAATAAACATGTGTCAACTTTCGTCTTCATGCCAAGTGATAATTCCGTAATATTAAAACACCATAAAAAATGAACCGTATATAATTGAAATATTAGACCCTATTCAATGTAAAGCTTCATTTTTTTCCTTCAATTTACCTGTTTTTTCCGAAAATTTAAAACGAATTTAGTGCAAGTTAACTAATTTGTACTATAATACTACACTAGAAAACCGCCTTTAAGAAATTTTCATTTAAATCGTTTGGGCGGAAAAAAAAAATTAAGAATGAACCCGGGGCCCACCATACAAGGTCTTACATGATTTTTCACGAAATCTGGATCCATCGCAATCGATTCTAGGTACTAGAAAACCTCTGTCAAGCAATTTCCATTTAAATTATTTCAGCTAGAAATAAAATAAAAATAAATCCGGGCCCACCAGACAAGCTTTTATACGATTTTTCCTGAAATCAGGATACATCACAATCGGATACAGTGAAACCCAAAAATCGCCAAAATATTCTATGCGATCCGATTTTCCAACGCATTAACAAATGGGAAAATCTCGTAGTTTTTTGATGAGACCAATTTTATTTCAAAGAGCACCTCTTATGCCATCATTCGATATACGTCTATGCAACTGGTTTTGATTACTATGCCAATGTACGAGTACATATAACTGAATATTTAATAGTGCATACTACAATTTACATTTATGTAATTAAAAGAAAGACTGTTTGTTTTTGTTAATTTAACAAATATGGTTTTTGTTAATTTTGTGGTTTTGTTAAGAACTTCACATCCGTCAAAAATTCACTGTGTTTATGTTAATTAGTATCTTGTATGGTGTTTAATCGCCATAGGTAAATACTGAATGATATACTTAATATATTTATTTTTTAAGAGAAGCCTTCTGATGCAGCACCGTGTGTTAAAAACACTTCAATATCTCTACATTAAGATATAAGTTAAGATATACTCGTAATTATTATAATTTGAGTAACAATTACTTAACATTTAGTTAAAACATTTATATTTATATCTTTTTAAGGGCAATGTTTGACGTATTAAAATATTATTATACAATATGTGTGCTTATTTCACCTGAATTATTAATACGATTGATTTTATAAATATACGATAATATTTTAATTTATTAAAATATATTTTTTTTGTGGATAATTTATTATTCCTCATAGTGAAATATATAATTGTTATTTTCGATTTATTTCGTTTTCGATGCTCATCAGTAAATTTACTTAAAATAATCAAACATGTTAATCTTAATGTTTGTTTCTTATCAATTACTTCACGGCCGTAAATTTATTTTACTGGAGAAATAGTTGAATTCTTGCTTTTTAAAAGGTTAACTAATTGTTATACCTCAAAAGTTAAGTTGTCTAAAAAGAGTACAGAAAGCAAAGTGCCCTCTCACGAGACTCTCTTTAAACGTGTATAACTTGACAAGAGGGTCTCCACGAGCGAAGTGATACAACTACGGTCACCTTCGCTTTAATCAAGGAACCCAACTATACCACTAGTGCTAGCCCCTTGCGGGTCACTCCGTATATCTTATATTTTCTCAAATTTACATCTTTTAATATATATTTGTACATAAGTAGTAATTTAAATCATTTCATTGCCAGAAGGAAAATCGTAATAATAATTCTCTTAAATTATGTAAAATTTTAACTTGAGAGTATATTTTTTTATTTACAGAATCGAGGAAATAACATCGATATGAATGTATTACCAGCATGGAGAGAAGGGGTTACCGGAAAAGGTGTAGTAGTCACAATTTTAGATGATGGATTAGAAACGGATCATCCAGATTTAGAACAAAATTATGTAAGTTTTTTTGTATTTTTCATTACACAAGAGTATTTTTAAACATATTTGCAGTGTTATCCATTGAAATTTTCTCACCTGAAATATTTTAAAAATGATTTGTAACTGAAAAGTATTCACGATATATACAAATGTCAACTTATTTAATAAATTTATGATCTGGGGGTCAATTTTGTTCGAAATTCGAGACTTAACAAAATAATAACCGCAAGTATATAGTTAGTAGGGGTCTGTGTTTTTGTAATAATGCGAATGCGCGCCATTTAAATTTTTTGGATATGGCATTTCTAGATGACATGTCCATTTATAATTTAAAATTTGTAAATGCATGCTGTGTGGGTAACTGCAGCAGGGAAATTTTCGAATTTCAAAATAAAACATTGCAACCGATTAAGCCCAATTGGTGTTAATTAGTGATCACGGAAAAAAAAATAGTGCCAGTCCAGGAGCCGAAAAAATGGGAAAAGAAAATTTCAAATTTCGCCTGAAAGACGATATAAGTAAAACCCGATTTCTAGAAAGAACCAGAAATAATTTAAGCCTAATTTTAAAATTTCGGAAAGGTGGCTGAACTAACGAAATTTGTGCTTATATGATTTTCATAAATTTTCATTCATAAATTGAGGAAAAAGAAACTAGCCCCTAAAAGATACTATATTAAACAAACATAATACCGTTCAATAATATTTTTGTCGAACAACACATTAAACAATAGAATTAAAATATTCTAAAATCCAACAATAAGCAATTTAGATAGCATATTCCTGTCACGCATGTTCATTGCCATCTGAAAAATATAGTGACTAAATTTATGCTAATCCAGAATTTGACCAATTCCATTGAACAACAAAGACGGTTGAATGAACGGTTTTCTAACAAAAAGTATTCTAGAAACCAATGAAGTTGGCACACCTGATTGCATATTCCTATCAAGTATCTTGATTGCCATTCGAAAAACTTAGCGGCTGAATTTGTGCTAATCCAGAATTGGTCCAATTCGATTGAACAACAACGACAGTTGAATGAACAATTTTCTGACATAAAGTGTTCTAGAAACCAATGGAGTTGGCACTTCTGATTGCAATTCCTAACATGTATGTTCATTGCCATCCATAGTGGCCAAAACATAGTGGCTGAATTTGTGCTAATCCAGAATTGACCCAATTCCGGGCCCGTCATTCCATAGATTTTTCCATACATTAAAATCATATACGTATACAAATCCAATTGGACTTCTGCTAATTCCAATTTAAATTTTTATCTTTCTATGGAGTTGTATGGACTACACTGTTATGATTTTTAATTTGCGAAATTGTCAATGAAAAGTAAAATATTATGTTTGATTTTTACATCATTTTAATTAGTTTAGAAATCAAAGAACCCATTTTAGAATAATTTACATGATTTGCACATAATTTTAATTCAAAACATTGAAATAAAATAAAAGTGAGATAGAAACAAGAGACAGATATATATTCGTTGAATTGACGATATTTAAAAAACATGCACATCAAGATAAGTTTAATGACATCGAGCAAATTTTATTAGTATATTTATTAGACGTACATTAAATTGTCTTAATTAAAATGGCAGAAAAATGTTGTAACTTGCAACTAACGTAAAACTTAAAAATTTAATTGATAAATCACGAAGAAAAAAATATTATAGTAACATAACCATAAATTTTCAACCATAATTGTGTACTAAAAGTCGGGATACAAACCAAATATACTGAACTCAAACCATTTTTGAATTTCTCACTAATATTTAATAAGAGTTTTTTGAGTTTCACATGAATTAATAAAATTTCCAGAGATTAAAAATATACCAAATCAACTTAAATTTAGAATTTTCTATGTTTAGAAACAAATAAGAACGTCCATTTACAGCTGTAAAACTTGACGATAAAAATTTGTAGTAATAAACTTAAGGCAGTGCATTATTAAAACTAGATTGGTTTAGGTATGTGCTTAATCAACTACTTCACGAATTACCGAGAATTGAATCACAATCTCCAGATATGGTCGCCAATGGCCATCAAAATTTAGTAAAAAAAAAAAAATTCTCCTGATCATTGATAGGTGACACTGACCTAAATAACAAACTTCGGAAATGGCTAATATTCGCCATCTCAATTTGACTAAAAATGACATCAGTACACCTACAATATCAAAATTCGTTGCAATAAACACAAAGTCGTGCATTATTAGCACTAGGTGGTTTTGGTTAGGTGAGTCAATGACCAACATCGTGTACTAGCCAGACCTGAATCACGATCTCTGGGAATGGCCGATAATGGCCATCCAAATTTGAGTAAAAATGATATCAGTACACCGAGAATATCAAAATTCGTAGCAATAAACCCGAAGTCATGCTTTGTTAGCACTAGGTGGTTTTAGTTAGGTGACTCAATGACCATCTTCATATACTGGTCAGACTTGAATCACAATCTCTGGGAATAGCCGATAATGGCCATCCCAATTTGAGTAAAAATGACATCAGTACACCGAGAATATCAAAATTCGTAGCAATAAACCCGAAGTCATGCATTGTTAGCACTAGGTGGTTTTAGTTAGGTGACTCAATGACCATCTTCATATACTAGTCAGACTTGAATCACAATCTCTGGGAATAGCCGATAATGGCCATCCCAATTTGAGTAAAAATGACATCAGTACACCGAGAATATCAAAATTCGTAGCAGTAAACCCGAAGTCATGCATTGTTAGCACTAGGTGGTTTTAGTTAGGTGACTCAATGACCATCTTCATATACTGGTCAGATTTGAATCACAATCTCTGGGAATAGCCGATAATGGCCATCCAAATTTGAGTAAAAATGACATCAGTACACCGATAATATCAAAATTCGTAGAAGTAAACTTGAAATCGTGCATTATTAGCACTATGTGGTTTTGGTTAGATGACTCAATGACATCAGTACATCTCGAAGATCAAAATTCGTAGAAATAACCTGAATTCGTCAATTGTTAAGAATAGTTTATTAAGCTTGGTATTTACCTGTATTTATCTATGACCATTTCATAAATCTGGATATTTGGAGAGAGGGATAATCATTATTTAACTCTATAGAAATATTAACTAGATATTTTAATATTATTTTATAATTGTTATTATTTGATTTAGAACTAATTATTCTATCACATACTCAAACCCTAATCGGCATTTTCAAATTGAACTACTTTAAATTAAATTTGTTTAAGTAGATGTATTTAAAATACAAACATAGGTAGATATAGCAGCATTCGTAGAACGATCTGGTTTTACTGAAATACATACATACATACATACATACGAGTAGTTATATATTTTGAAACAGTTTAACCTCAACTTATGCTGAAGGCCAAACTGGATCATAGAATTTTGCCTTAGCTGGTGATTGCACCTCGATGCGGCTTAGGTACCCGAAGCTCAGTCAAGTAGAGGTACATTGGTCGTGGGTGAGGGGGTTCACGAGCAGTGGCCTAGATTACTGCACGTAAAAAGAAAAAAAAAGAGACGGCCTAGACTATGCCGTCAAAACAAGGAAATTCTGTGAATTGGGCATCAGACCCAAATTGGCGAGATTCATGCCTCATATAGCTGGCATTCCCACCGTAGTTGTTTAATTAAAGGAGATTTAGGGTAACATAATTATCCTAAATTAAGCATAAAAAAAGATTTAAATATTTCGGCTTAAGGCCTTAAAAGTTAGTAAGTGGTTTTTTTATTTTGTAGAGAGTTCCAGCTGAAAAAAACCCGCGTACTGGCGAGATTTCCGCTTCTAATGAAGCAGCTGGTGGACCCTTTTACCAAGTGGGCCCGGCTAATTAGTAGGCTGATATTTATATTTTTTTATAACCATACTTACCAGTACAGCAAACGAAATTCCAAAACAAGAGATAGAAAAAAACCTTGATTTTTAGCTGCCTTTATTTAACTTAACTTTTTAAGTTAACAAAAAAAACTCTACACTTAGTTAAAATTCCTGAATACTACTTCTATAATTGATTTACCACGGCTAAAGCTCAGTGCGTAAACCAATTATCCCTACCAAAACTTAACTGCCTCTACCAAAAAATAATGCGCTATATTTATACAACACTAAACTGATGTATGTGAAGTTAGCCCGAAAACTAACCCGAAAAAAATGTGTCCTTGCTAAAAGTTTAATATTTTCGGGCCAGCCCGAAAAATTTATAAACACTGCATTATCTAAAATTCTCATCCCGAAATAATTTTTACATCAGAATATTAAGCTATTTCATTTTACATGCCGAAATAAATTTTCAAAAAAAAAATAAATAATATATTGTAATAAAACTTAATAAATAAATATTTTGTTTATTCACCATACAAATTTATCAAAAATATATTATAATAATAATAATTAAAAATAAAATCATAAATTACGTTACATAGGATTACGTGGTCGCCCTCACAAAAATGCCAAAAACTACTGCAAGTACTACGAAATGTGATCAATATCACCAATCTACAATAAACATATCAGTGGGATAGAAGTTCCTTATTAACACGAGTCCGCTCTTAATGATCACAGCTTAAAATTGAAATTTTCAGTGTTACATTTTATTATGTAGCAGATTCCACAGAGATATCCGACCACTTCGGCCAATGTTTCGAGTTAGTGTTGGTCATCAGAAATCTAAACATACACCCTCATTATAATATCAGTGGGATAGAATTATACGAGGACATATGATAAAGAAAAGTACCATATTTAGAAAACATATTCTGAACTATGTTCGAAATCTGGCGTAATATTTGCTTGTCATGAAGTTTTTCGATTGAATAGAGTTAATTAAATTTGTAACCATCGCTAAAATTTGTTCATAAAATATATTTTAAAAACAGTTGGTACTTCAATTGGGTGGTCATTTGATTGAATTAATTGAAGTAATTAAGGTTTTCCAGTTAAGTTATATAAAAAGACCTCAGCAACGGCAAGTGTCAAATATATCATTTCAATTGAACAAGTCTTGTTCGGTACCTGACGTCAACAGATGGCGGCCCAATTCCGCAAGAAAAAACAACCGTTTCTAAAGCGATACTTATTTAATCGTTATTAGCTTATTTGTCGGTAATCAAAGTATGCATTGCAAATTATATTACAATTATAAATACTCAAAACCATCCGAATTGATTTTACTTACTTATTTGCCGTGACATGCAAAATCAATAAGTTTTGCTAGATTCACGACAAAAACTGTCGAACATTTTTTGTCAAAATCAAATGCATGTTGTAAATGCTGTGTAATCTGTTGGTCGTTTTTAATGTCAAAAAAATATTTATTGTGTGGTGGCAACTCGAAAATTTGTTGACAAATGAAAAGTCAAAACTATGCCATTTTTAGTCATGTGTTTGTTTACATACAACACAACAACGCGTTTTGGTTATCCAAACCTATTACAAAAATGGTCGTTCTGTAAAAAACATCTGGTAAATTGCATGATGATTTTGGTCAAAATGTTCCTACAGAGCCTGGGATTCGCAAAATTGTTGAACGTTTTGAAGAAACTGGATCAGTTTCAGGCCATAGAGCATATGAACATCATCGTCCGGTTCGTATTCGTGAAAGCCTCTTCGTGGCATCTTAACTGGATTTTTTGGTCAAACTTGGATGAAATTGATTTAGATGTTAGGAGCCGTGTTGGTCACACCTTGTTGTTTTTTAATATAAAAAACTAACAGATGGAACACTCTTTAAAAAAACAACTTGACAATTTTTATTTTTAGATTCGTATGAGACAAATCAAAATTTATTGCTTTGACATTTCACAGAAAATAAGTATGCAAAATCAATTCGGATGGATTTGATTACTTTTAACAATGCATACTTAGGTAATGACAAATAAGTATCGGTTTCGAAGAGGGCCTTACCCTATGTAGCTAGTATTTGACGAACAAACTCGAATCACGAGCAAGAGCAAATAAAAAGTGTCAAAACAATGAAATTAACAATTCTTATCCCCCTCTTGAGCCGTAGAAAGCGTTGGTTTCTGCATTCGTTGAAAAACCAATTAGCTTACTGAAGACTCGGTAATAGCGTTGTGCTTAACTGCGATAATATGGAATTCGTATGTTTTTATTTTTGGATCACGTCGAGCAAAGAGGTCTCGAAAAAGAGAAAATTGACTTGCTTGAATCAACCAAATTTAATGCAAAGGCAGCGATATTTTTGGCAATTTTTCTGTTAAAATGAACCGACCTGAAACAGAGACGCACCAGCTTGCGTGTTTGCAGACATATAAACTAACGCTAACTAATAAAAATTTCCCTGTGGAAATTGTGCCAAGTTTACGAGTACATCAAAATAATGTTTTGTTGTATTCAATATTGTTATAATTATTATTTTGAACAAATTTGATTAAACATAATTTTTTATTTAGGATCCAAAAGCGTCATACGATGTTAATAGTCATGATGAAGATCCAATGCCTCATTATGACTTAACGGATTCTAATCGCCATGGTACTCGATGTGCGGGTGAAGTCGCTGCCACAGCAAACAATTCTTTATGCGCAGTTGGAATAGCATTTGGTGCTAATGTTGGTGGCGTGCGAATGTTAGACGGTGATGTTACAGATGCTGTGGAAGCCCGGTCGTTGAGCTTAAATCCGCAGCATATCGATATTTATAGTGCCTCTTGGGGGCCGGATGATGACGGAAAAACTGTTGATGGACCTGGGGAGTTAGCGACACACGCATTTATTGAGGGTGTAACAAAAGGGCGAAATGGAAAAGGAAGCATATTTATCTGGGCGTCGGGTAATGGAGGTCGTGAACACGATAACTGCAATTGTGATGGATATACAAATTCTATATGGACATTATCCATATCGAGTGCTACAGAAGAAGGTCTTGTACCATGGTATTCCGAAATGTGCAGCTCTACATTAGCTACAACATATAGTAGCGGTAATCAAGGTGAGAAACAAATAGTGACGACTGATCTGCATCATTCGTGTACAAGTTCGCACACAGGAACATCGGCATCGGCTCCTTTAGCTGCAGGCATAGTAGCTTTAGTTTTAGAAGCAAATCGAAATCTTACATGGCGAGATTTACAACATATTGGTAAACATTTAAATTTATGTTTTATATTATACATTTTATTAATAATAAGTTAATATATATTTTTAAGTGGTGAGAACCGCTAAACCGGGGAATTTGCGTGACTCGAATTGGTCGCGAAACGGAGTGGGGCGTCGTGTTAGTCACTCTTTTGGTTACGGGTTAATGGATGCTGCTGCCATGGTGCGATTGGCCAGAAATTGGAGTACAGTCCCTGAACAACAACGATGTGAAATAAATGCCCCACATCTAGATCGGTATTTTTATCGGTAGAAATTAATGGATTAAAGTTAATTATTTATTCATTTTAGAACGATTCCACCGAAGAGTCAAATTACATTACAATTAACAGTGCAACATTGTCGAGGTGTTAATTATTTAGAGCACGTACAAGCCAAAATTTCGCTGACATCACAACGGCGAGGAGACATTCAAATTTATTTAACTTCGCCAGCAGGAACAAGGGTTACGTTATTAACCTCCAGGTAATTTACTTACTTTACTTTTTCTAAAAAATCAAACTACACCAATTTTTGAATTACATCTTACAAAGTGTGATATACTTAACAAATATAGCACAACAAATGATAATGATATTTTTGCCTATTTTCTGATTTTGTGCGTTAAAGTGCTAGTGTTAGGTCCATCCCTTATTTAAACTGGTGGCATTATTTGATAATCATTAAATAAATACGATTTAACCACCACTATCATGAAAAATATCAGCTTCCCGCGCAACAACCTATCAATTAATAAATAATTTATGTTACTTTTTTATAAATTTAGGTCGCATGATGTGTCACGCTCTGGTTTCATTCAATGGCCATTTATGTCAGTTCATACATGGGGAGAAGCACCTCATGGTAATTGGCAATTAGAAATTCATAACGAAGGTCGATATATGGGTAAGTTTTGTTATATGTTCACCGTTTTAAATAATGAAAATGGATTTTCATTTTTCTAACGCTTTCTTCCTGTTGTGGTAATTTTTGTGGTAAAATTTATAAATAATTGTTTTTTGTGTGAAATAAATAAATTATACTAACAAAATAGGACATGCAGCCCTAAAAGGTTGGTCTCTAATATTCTATGGTACCTCACAATCTCTCGACAAAAATGATCCACGTTCTTCCATGCCAATATCGCCAACCTCAACGTATCCTTATGCACTTAACAATATAAATAATTATTCTACGATAAATGTAAATAGTAAATCGAATTTAGTAAAGACCGGAAATAGTAATATTAGTATTAACAGTAATAACAGTAATAATAAAAATATTAATCGTAATAAATCGTCACAGCCGCACAATTTAGGTACAAAAATGAAACTGAATAATGCGGGTGGTGATAAAAAACATAAAAGTAATATAAATAAAAACAATAATAAAAATGGTCGAATTACCACTTCGAAGCCGTTTTCCACAACGTATTATCTATCACATAAGGAGCGTAAATATGAAAATAATAATTTTTATAATACACAATGGAAATCATCAGGGCAACAACAACAGTTAACAACCGTTAAACCGAAACATTCTTCAAAATATCAGAGCGATATAAAATACCAATCAAATATTTACGAGAAAACTCCTGTTAAAGCACCAAAGCAAGTAAAACAAAATTACGCAATTATTACAACTGCAGCAACCACTTCACAAATTGGAATTTCCGAACCTTCGAACGCAAATTCTAATTTACCAAGAATGTTTCAAAAGTATCAGAAAATACAAGAATTCTATCCAGAATTTCATCCATATACCGGATCCAAAGCAACTAGTACTCCGCAAAGTAGCCATTCCATTGCACAAACTAATGGTAAACCGTCTCGCGAAAATTCAAAGTTTATTTTTTTTTCGGAAGTGGATTTTCATCAATCGCCATCTGGATTAGAGGTCATTCAAAGTAAATCTGACAGTAGCATGGGAGCTCAGCAACATATGAAACTATCTAAAAAACAACAACAGTTGCAGCAGCTAGTATACAGAAATGACAATGGTATGAGCCACCAATAAATTTAAAATTTTAGTTTTTTTTTAATTTGTGTTCAATTTTGATTTGAATCATTGTGATATTGCTTGTTACCAAGATCTCAAGGTAGAACCATGCTTAGAAGCAATACACAATAAAAATATTTTTCCAACGACCACCATGGCAAGCAGGCTTTTATATATAAATTTTAATTCGCAAAACGTCTGTTTTCCTATGTTTTGTTTATTCAAGTTACGATCGTTTTTACGATCGTCTATTAGGGCAACGAGCGACAAGGTACTTTAGTGTTGTTTTGTTGAGAATTAAAATACTAGAGGCCAGTTTTTGAACTAGCTATGTTTGTATCCAAATTTATTTTATAGTAATTATCACTCGAATACGATTTACATAAATCATCAAATTTTTTTATTTTTATAAACCTAACTGGAATTTAATGACTACGGATAAATATGCCAACTATAATGAATAAAACTCCTTTGCCGAGTTAAATTTAGTTACAAACATTGCTGATTCGAAAACTATTCTTTAATATTTTATTTCTCAACAAAATAAAGCTTTTGTACGCACAGCATTACGAATTGTCAAAACAATTTTAAATGCTTCGATGTTGTTAGCCTGCCATTTATTTAAAAGTTATTATTGTTTTTGGTGTAACGACTGCCACCAATTTTTGAAAATAAGTTAAACAAGTTTTTTTTAAAATACAACTTTCAATACAGTTTTCTATGTATTTTTATTTTATTAGGTATAAAAGTAGATACTCTGCTTTTTTTGGTCAAATTCAACTTTAATGAAAATATAATTGTTACAAAAAGTAATTATCGAAATATTCGTCATTACTATCTACGGTCTTTTGCCATTTATCAGGTAGATAATGAATACCTTCGCGCTAGAAGCTTGGTGGTTTCGAAGGAAAATAGTCATCGAGTCATTTTTGAACATCTTCAACTTTCGTGAACCACTGGTCTTTTAAATATAAATAAGTGGTAATCAGTGGGAGCCAAGTCTGGCGAATACAACGTATGCTGTAAAAGTTCCCAGCTGTATGTGAATGAGCGTTGTCATGCCGCAATATCACCTTCCGCCTTCCTTGGCCCGTAAATGGTATTTTTTCCTCCAGAGCCTCACTTAGTTTGATCAATTGGGCCTGGTAACGTTCAGCTATAACAATTTGACCAGGTTCCAGAAGCTCGTTGTAAATGATTCCTTTCCAATCCCATCAGACACACAGTAATCCTTTCTTGGCATGAACATGCATCTTCGCAACTGATGTTGATGGTTAGACTGGACCAACCCATGGTTTTCTGTGTGTAGGATTATCGTACAAAACCCACTTGTCATCACCAATAATGGTTTTGTGCAAAAAATGCTTCCTTTTGTACCGAGAAGGTAAATGCAGATATCAACTCTACGCCCATTTTCCTTCCATTTGCATTTTTCACATTGCAGGCAATCGAAGTGATATTGCTTAGTGAGTAACTCCTAACTATTCTGGAAGCTCTTTTTGAGTTTGGACTTTCATTTAGTAGAACTTTAAGTTCTTCGTCTTCAAATTGTTTTACTACACTTGGACGTGGATCATCCTCAATACTAAAACTAAAATTGCCATCAAGAAAAATCTTGCAAAGCACTTATGACTTTTTTTTACTGTTGAATGACTCACAGAATATTCACTCAAAGGCGACTTAATCAATTCCATAGCTTGAGCAGTATTTTTCCAGCTTCTTATGACTGTTTGTAAATTACTGAAACTTATGTCATATAAACAGCACTGACTAAGCTACATATATCCAAAATAGCGAGCGATTTGGATGCATTCAACTATATTTTAATGCAACCAACTTCAGAGCCTAGTTTCTACTTGCACACCTAATAAGTTGTAGAAAAAATATTTTGTGCAAATCGAGCGCAATAGTAGATTATGCATTAATTTACCACCCGAAGACGAAGGCCAACGACGTTATAATAAAGGGTTTCCCTAGAAAAAGCCCCCTTTTTTGGTGACATTGAAACAAAGAATTTTCTTATTTCAAATGAACTTTATTAAACCAAATTGTGCCATTTTGATCGAAGACCTTTTGCCATTTTTCCGGTAGTCCATGATCCCATCACTGTAGAACTTCTGTAGTTTAGGGGCGAAAAATCGAGACAACTCATTTTCGCAGGCCTCTTTTGAATTTAATGTAAAACCATTAAGATGGTTCTGCAAGGACCGGAACAAATGGTAGTCCGATGGTGCAAGGTCAGGACTATATGATGGGTGCATCAAAACTTCCCAGCCAAGCTCTCTCAGTTTCTGCCGGGTCATCAATGATGTGTGTGGTCTAGCGTTGTCACGATGGGACACAACGCCCTTTCTACTGATCAATTCTGGACGTTTTAACTGAACTGCTTGCCTTAAACCCGTTAGTTGCTGACAGTAAAGATTAAAATCAATCGTTTGGCCCGGTGGCAGCACCTCATAATGCACGATTCCTTTCCAATCCCACCAAACACATAACAATACTCTTCTTGGCGTCAATCCTGGCGTTGAACCGTTTGAGAATCTTCACCTCGTTTCGCTCATGATCTTTTTCGCACAACGTTGTCTTATCCACTTTTCATCACCAAAAATCATTTGCTCTAAAAATGGCTCGATTTCGTTCCGTTTCAGCAGCGTTCCGCAGATAGAAATCCGGTCCATTAAATTTTTAACTGTTAATTCATGAGGTACCCACACGTCAACCTTTTTTTTATCCAGCCATTTTCAAATGGTTTAAAACTGTTTTGTGATCAATATTTAGTTCTTTACCAATTGCATGGCTGCTTATATGCCGGTCTTCTTCAATTTTCTGCTCGATTTCATTGACTTTTCCAGTGGTTGGTCGACCAGAGCCAGGTGCATCTTTGACATCCATATTTCCAGAACGAAAGCGCTTGAACTATTTCTTTGCTGCTGATTTTGATAAAGCGCCTTCTCCATAAACAGCACAAATTTTCTCGCAAGCCTGGGCCGCGTTTTTACCTTTGTCGTAATAAAATTGTAAAATATATCGAATTTTTTCATTATTTATCTCCATGTTTAAAATGTTGTAAATTTTTATTCAGTTCACCAATTTAATGTTTTGTATGCCAAAGTACAAGTTAACATATCACCTTTCAAACACACATTTGAATTGCCCGATACGATCAATGGTTACTGAGTTATATGAATATAAAGCCATCTACCGGGAAAAAGGCCACGAACTTTTTCCCCTACCTATTATATGACATTTGTTCTATGATTTCATTTTTACAAAAAATACAGTCACTGAAAACTCGTTTTCAAAAAACAATTGTGTATGCAAATTGTTTCGTTCTTAATTGATATCAAGTAACTAATCATCTACTTTAGTTCCTAGGGAATTATACATCAGTATTGATTTATGTTTGTATTTGCTATATTGATCGATTTTACTTTCGATATTTAAATCAATAATGTACTGATCGGAGGAATAGAGATAGAATTTTGTTGCTCTATTCGAATAAAATTATTATTCAAATTATTAAATGATTATTTAACGTTATCAACAAAGCAACGCAATCTACAGCTGGGTTTTAAAAAGTAAAAATCATCGATCGTAATACCACCTTTAGTTGTATTATGACTCAGTATATTGTAATAGAGTATAATAAAATTTTCGATCAGTCAATCGCGACTGAATAATTAAGGCAACAATATTTTTGAACAAACAAAGAAGAAAAATATTTTGTCGAAGTTCAAGTTCAGTTTTTAGTTTCAATTAAATTTTGAAGTATGGAAGATTTCATGCAGTCGTCGATTGTATCTAATATCATTATTTTTCAATTCTGCAATTACCATCGCAAAAAGCGAGCCACAGATGATTAATATGATTTTCTTGACGTCCATATCATCATAAACATTTAATCATACACCAGATCATTGTAAATATTTAAACATATGTCCACATCATCGTTAAGCTCTCTTAAACGTAAAATCAGTTAATCGTAACACCACTTAATCCTAAGACCAACTAATCGTACGACGAATTTATCGTAAGATCAGTAGATCGTAAAACCAGTTAATTGTATGGTCAGTTAATCGTAAGACCAGTTAAACCAAGTCGTAAGACAAACTCAAAGTGATCGGATTTAGGGATTTATTATTGAAGTATAAGGATTAAAAATAAAGGGTTTTATGACCATTAAACATTTAAAAAATAAGAATCCAATTTTATTTGAAACATTAAAACCATTTCATGTATATTATTTAAAGAATAATAAAGAGAGGGTCGTCCCATTTAGCCGAAAAACTGATATCGATCGAACGCAAAATTTTGTGAAATAGAAAAAAATAAAAAATAAACAAGTGCTAATAAGAATGTGTTTATTAAGTGTAAGTGTTTTTCGCCAAGTGCCTACGGTAAATAGTGCTAAAAGTAACTAACTTGTCTTACGAGTAAGTGTCCATACGATTAAATGTTTATTAAAATATAAAATATGCATATAATCATGTTGTTTACTAAAGGAAGAACAATTGTCCGTACAATTATGTAGTTTACAATTTGTCTCTACAATTAACTGGCATAAGGCTAAGTGTGAATATTTGTACGATTAACCAGCCTTAATGGTAAAGCGTTATACTTTTCTGTGACCGTACGATTAAATTTCCTTACGGTCATACGATTAACTGGCCTTACGATTAAGTAGTCTTACGATTAAATGGTCGTATGATTCAATAGTCTTACGGTTAACCTAACCATATGATCAGGGGTCGATTTTGTTCAAAATCCGAGACTTGACGAAAAAAATAACCGCAAGTATAGGTTTAGTAGTGGTAAGTGTGTTTGTGTTAGAAACGTGCGTCATTTAAATATTTTTGTTATGATAACATTTCCATTTATAATTTAAAATTTGTCAATGCAAATTTACTCATGTTTTAAATAAAATTAATTTTATTTAATTGTTTAATTTTAGTTTTAAAATAATTGCAAATTCTATGTCTCTGCGAAAAAAAACATTTATTCGACATCGCATTGAAAAAAAAATTAAAATCGTAATATGTGTTAAACGTGTTAAAAAAATAAAAAGTTGTATGTCTGCTATAGCAGTCATTTGCGCGAATGTTAACTCGCCTTTTCAAAAGCAAGGGAGATGTTAAAAAGTGAGAGAGAAAACAACATGAACACTAAAAAACTGAACCGATTTGTACCGATTCATAATTGTTGATGTTTATATTTGCAGAAAACAAACAAATCTAACCACAGAAAAATTACACACACTAATATAAAATTGCATACTATACTCCTTATACGTATACGTATAATACGTATCCTTCTCAGTCATCTATACTCCTTATACGTATACGAAAACGTCATGTCTCGTGTCTCGGATTTTGAACAAAATGGACCCCCAGGTTTTATTTTATTCGATAAACATCGTCGCTGATCCTCTAACAATTTTGTATAAGCCTTTCCAATCTCTTTGTGCATTTTGAGATTTGCATTTATGTTTCCTGAAATTGTACAGTCACACTAAATCACATTTTCGAAAGTGCGTCTCTGATTTATAGCTGGCGCTCGTGATGTTGTTTTCTTACGGCTCGATCTTTGTACACTCTCCGTCGTAGGTGGGCTATTTGACTAATACATCGTTATGATTCGTCTCTTTGGACGCTCTCCACTATTGGCTCATCTTGTTCCTGGGCCTTTCTCTGCCTCGTCTCATTCCAGCTCTTTCTCATGTCAACTGCAACGCGTGCCACCTTAGCTCGTCTCTGTCGTGGCCTTCTGGACCGCTCTCTCTCTGTGGCAATCAACTCTAATGCCGGGCTCAGTCTCATCATACGTACTGGAATCATGGGCTTAGCCTCTCCCAAGGATCTTTCATCCACTTGATAAACCAATTGGTGCCAGTTTTCTTGTAGTGTTCCTCGGGAATCAGGCCAACTGTCATCATTGTTAGTCCGTTCAGTATATCTGCAGGTGCAGTGCCGCAAGGTTGGCGCGTAAATTTCGTTACTTCTTTTTCTAGGTCTTGCATGCTTTCACCACGTAGTTGCTGCTTACTTTGGAGTCGAATCTTGCATTATTCTCTGACGTGTAACTGCCCGTCTCTTAGTTCCAACTCAGTCATGACCCGCTCATAGCTGGTTTCTGTTGCGGATACACTTTGCAAGACATCTACTGCTTTCCTACGAAGAGCCAAAATGAGTGCGTTGATCTGCACTGCCGCTTGAAACTGCATTTTAAAGTTCTGAAATGGGATCTCGCTATCGAATGTCGGAGGCTTTAAAATTCCTCTTGAGTTTCCAGCAACCGGTTTGGTTGAAAACCTTTTATGTAGATGGTCATCCCCAATAGTTAACGAGGTGTGTGTTTTCAGGCGGACCTCCACTTGCTTAATTTTATTTTCAAACTCTTCCTGATATGTTCTTCAAATTCCTTGATCTGGTTCTCGAATTTCACGTCTAGATTTTATTTTTTCTATAAGCTCTTTAATTTGAAGATCTTTAGTGTGCTGAATTTGTTTGAATTTCTGGTTCAACTCGGCAAACCTACCACCTACCTTATTCAGCTCAGAGTTCTGCCAATTGAGTGTTTTGTTCCTTATGTAGCTCAGCAAATTGCTCGCCTTGCTGGTCTATTTTCGCGCTTTGCTTGTTTATTTTTTGCAATTAGCTTGTATACTTTTTCATCTTGCTACTCTAAGTGTGTACCTTGTTGGTCTAGTTTGGCGCTTTGCTCTGCTTGCATTTCCTGCATTTGAAAAAGCAGCGCGTTCATCATATCTCACATGTCCAATGCTGGTTTCTGTTGTTGAGGAGTAGGGGCTGTACTGCAATAGTTGTTTCTGTTTGATCCGTTTTTCCGGTTCCCTTATTTTTTGCTTCTTTTTAGTTTTCGCTTCTTTATGCTCATTGTTTGGAGTAGCTGATGGCATCCGTTGATGAGTATGCTGATGGTCCTGGAGTCGGCGATGATTGTCATGCCCTCCTGTTTCAACATCCGCTCTTCCTCTCTCAATCACAATTAAGTTCGATCTTATTGGCTTTCGGTTGAAATCCCGAGGCTTTGCAGCTTTTCCCTTAACTGCTGTGATACATAGGTGTTTAGTTACTGGTTTTTGACTCGTTTTTATTATTAAAATAATTTCAAGCTAAGCTTTTGATCATTAGCTTTGATAATGATGTCGAATTGGTATCGAAAGCTTAGTATGTAATTATTTCAATAATAAAAACGAACCAAAAACTAATAAAAAATATTATATTTCTATTATTGGCTCATTAGATATTTCCCAATAGGTGTTTAGATTTTTAACCATTGGGTATTTGCAAAATTCCACTTCGGATACCAAATGTTTGGAATTTCGGGCGTTCGATGCGGATTCGTACTGAATTTTGCAAATTACACACTCAGTGTGTGGATTAAAAAGTACAAATTTTATTTAATCATCTATTCACTTTTTTAACCCACTATTTAACTATTATTTATCAATAAATAATGTTAACACTATTTCTCTTTTACTGTTGTTCATTTTTACTTTTAGCACCGTTTACTTTTTACTTCTTCTTGCACTATTCACCGGCTAAATTACAACTGCATCTTCGTCCGAAATTGTTCTCGCTTTTATTGCATCGCTGTTCGAGACTATTCCTTTTATTACATCTGGCGATGCATGTGTGTATTGCAAATGTAAATCACTTGCATGTAGTTGTGTATTCGCGAATATTCTAACGTAATCAATTCCTTTTTCTTGCTGATGGTTAACGCCGTTGTTAATTACAATATTTTCCACGATGACGATGACTATCGCCGCCGTTTACAATTGCCTTCGTTATTTCCATATTTCCCTCCACATACATGGAATGTCATTCTAAAATCCAATTCCCAATCAGTATTGGAGGACTATTTTGTTGGGTAACATCGATGCATGCTAAGAATAATAGATTCGAACTCGCAACTTTTCGGTTGGTAACACTTGGTGGTGCACACCTTAACCACTCGACCACCGATTGATATACGTTTATAGAGTAGAATTCGTAACAACATATTTCATCGCGCAGTGAATATATTAGTATTGACAATTTATATTGGCAATAATAGTATTAAATTGTAAGTCAGTAAATTGTCACTAAGAGAAAATTTTGTTGGAACAGTTTCAATACAATGACAATCCACTACTGATGACTAATGAAATTTTATTCTTAAGCAATGATCATGTTGTTACTAACAGCTGCTTCAAGTGATCTTGACCGATCACCGAAAACAAATTTTTCTAAAAGAAAAGAAACCGTGTTAAAAAAATTTGGTTTGCAAATATAGTTTTTTTTATAACTAATTTACGAGAGAATCTTTCCTCGTAAATACTATACTAAACTGTTGGCATAAAACGGAAAAGCTCATATGGAAGTTGCATTACTCTGATTTCCACCAAATTTCAGTGAAGTATTCTAATTTATAGAGAAAGCTTAACTAAGAACTTTCATACCGATCAGTTAACTTATTTGGACTGTAAAGTGGCTAAATTTCGGTGAAAAACAGTTGTTTTTTTGCCAAAATCTGTTTTCCACGTAAATATTAGAAAAATGGTCCAAACCATTTTTGCTGGAAATTTACTTTGGAATCTTTTTGGGTTTAGTGGCTTCTTCGTAATTCATGTTATATATATATTGTAAAAAAAATTGCAAAAAACGGAAAATCGTTATTCTTAGAAAATTATCAGGAACTACTTTTTGCACGTTTAGTTTACAACAATTTTGTTTTAAGTTTTCGCTAAATTTATTCTTCCAAAATATTTATTAATATCGATAAAGCTCCTTTAGAATTGTCTTGTCAAAATTCGTCATTTACGTTTTTTTTTTGACCAGTTTTATTTTAATTTAGTTTAGAATTGTAATACTTTTCTTTCTGTTTTTAATATGAAATCTGTTTATAATAAAAACACACTTTATAATTTAAGGTGAGTTATATAACGGGTTTTCCAATAAGGACATAACAATTTTGAATTTAATATGAACGCACCCTTGAATGTTTTTCATGATCTGTCAACGTCAAAACGACAGGCAAGGTTAACATTTTTATCACGGTGAAGTTCTCGAACGAGCAAGTTTTGGAAATGATATGATATGGGAGAGATTCACAGGCCAACCATAATGGTGATCCTAGGTATGTATAGCACGAGCATTCCGATACAGTATTAAAGTATTAAAATTCTGCATCTTACTATATTCCAAAGTTATGCGGGCCCAGGCCCTGCTTGCATCCTCGACATAAATGGTTTATGGGGATAGGATGTTAGTCACAGAATAACCATTGCGATAACCGCAGCAAAGTTATTCTCTAACCACAAATAACCATTATACAGATGAATATTTATCATGGCACGCCGATGTGCACTAAATAAAATCGATAAATTTGTAGGGGAAAAAGTGTTTAGCCAAAATGAGCTTATCTATAATATTTACGTTGCTCGATATTTTCTCTTTCTGCCGTCCAGTATTTCCAATATGATCGAGTAGAAGTTTATAACAAAAATATTTTATTTCTTTGTACAGTATAAAACACAAATTATTCTTCAAAATTGGCTTTTCATTATCCTATGAAAGTAGTGTATGGTGGTGTTTACTGTAAGCAAAAAAACAAACGAATACAATGAGCAAATCCAATCCATTTATTATTTTCGTTTGGAAATATCTCTCTCTACGCGGCATTCATATTTAATAAAACCGAATGAAACGAAAACTCAAACGCTCATATTATGTATATACACTCGTATATGCATACTATATTTAAAATAATATATGTACATGATCGAGTATTCCTTCTCATTTTAGGTATATCAAAATTAAACACGCGACATGAAAAGAAAGATGATCTGTTTAGATGGATTTAGCCAGTGCATCTAGCCATATTGCTTTCTATGTCATAAAATGTATGTCTACAGTTAGTTCTTTGAAGTATAGACGGCAGTAATGTTCATAAAAAGAATAAACGAGAATAAACAGAAAAAAGAAAATATTTATACGAGTACTAAAAGTAAGGTTATGTCTTTCCTTAAATTACAACAAATGTGTACACATTTTGTACGTGTTTACATATTTAACACAATTTAAAATGCATAATTTTATAATAATATTATGAATTAATACTTACCAATATCTTTTTATTAAATTTTAAAATATATTATTAAAATATTTTTCCTGTTATTTGTTTACAATTTTTTTTTATCAATATGACAGCTTAAACAGAAAAAAATCAAAACAATCTTTATAATTTTAGTGCTGCCTACAATAGTCAAAGAAGGAACTGACGACATAAATTGACGTCATATAGTAAAATGTTTAAAGCAATGTGGCCTGTAGTATTCTAGGTGCATTGATTTAGCCATATTGAATTTTATGTTGGTGTGCTAAATGAAATATAAATTAAAAAATGGAAAAAATATTTGGAGGATTTTGATACGGTAAAAATCAAAAACTTAAGGCGGAATTCCATTACTGCGGCTTTTTTTTATGCAGAAAACCAGTAAGAGATAAAATCAAAAATACGTATGTGTGTGAGCGGCGAAACAGTAAAATTTTGTATACTTAAATTTTTTGTTGATGTTGCGTTTTGGTTACCATAAATATAAATAAAAAATACAAAACGAAGTATTTTTTATGGCAACCAAAATGAAAAATACTCCCCACTCTCAGCAAATTTTAGTTTAGTAATATTTTTATAGTGAGCACTTGGCTCAGACATTTTCATGATAAATTTATATTAATGTTCACATTAAAATATTTTACAATTTTTAATTTTTATTATTTACTCTGTATTACATAATTTTAATGCATGCGATATTATTTAGGTTATGTTCTACATGCGGTCAAATATTCCTATAACTTTTTTTTATAGGAAAGCGTTTTTATAGTTTTTAATTATTGAAAGGAAATCATTTAAAACATAATAAAATGATGCCTACAAATAATATTTAGAATTTTTAGTAATTTGGAGATAGAAGTAAAATTGATTGAACAATAATTTTCATTTTTTAACTAATTTATTGGTTATAATTTCGTAGTTGTCAAATATTCCCCTTAAAATTTCGCTATAAAGTAAAAATTATCTGTCTTTGTCGGATTTTTGATTTTATCTCTTTCTGTTTTTCTGCAAAAAAAGCCGCAGTAATGGAATTCCGCCTTTATCAATGAAAAGGAAAAATGTATTTTACCTATATCGGTTTTTAAAGGTAAACAACTATTATATATACATTATATATACAGGGTGACTGAGACCAAATGTTACTGACTTCAGTCTGCTGTCATTTATGTAGTTGTCATTTTCGCGCGTCAATTTTTTGATAGATTGAAGTTTGGTTAGTTGTTTACATGTGGTCAACAAATAATTGTTCTAAATTAATATCTTCATAAGAAAATCGTAATGAAATTCAAACGTAATAGTATAACTGCACTCTATTTGGGTGGAAATTCACAAACAGCAATAGTTCGTCAGCTCCAGCATTTGAATGTGAATAAAATGTTTGTGTATCGAACCATAACTCGATACAACGAAACTGGTAGCATCGCTAAACGCAACAGAGGCGGTCCTAAAAAGACAGCAACATTATTGTGTTTTTTTTGATTGTTTATTGTGTGTTTATTGTTATAATGTGTTTATGTGAAATACTGTTATATTTTAAAATTTCGTGTAATGGCTTGAACTTCTGGTACTCAAGACAATTGTATTTATAAAGAGTATATATTGTACGGGTATATCATATCGTATATTGTTGTTGCGTAAGTGCTATGGATATTTGTGGTTATTCGAGGTTATTTAATATTGTATATATTGTTTATTAAATGTATTTATTTAGTTAGTAGTAATTTAAGTGATAATTAAATAGTGAATGTATTGTGATATAATAAATATAATAGATTTTATGATGTAATACTGAATTCTTACCTGATTATAGTCTTGACTAAAGCGCTGTCAATTGTTGTATCGAGGGTTGATTAAAGTAAATTCACTTGTAAATATTCTTTTATAACAAACTTTATTTATTTCTGTATTCTAAGTAACGAGATAACTATTTAACTATTTTTAATGAATTGCGGATTTTACTGATAGACTACTTTTAATATTTTTCACACAGAACTTTGATTGACTACTTTTAATATTTTCACACAGAATTTTGATTGACTACTTTTAATATTTTCACACAGAACTTTGATAGACTACCTTTAATATTTTCACACAGAACTTTGATAGACTACCTTTAATATTTTCACACAGAACTTTTATTGACTATATTTAATATTTGCACACAGAACTTTTATTGACTATCTTTAATATTTGCACACAGAACTTTTATTGACTATCTTTAATATTTGCACACAGAACTTTTATTGACTATATTTAATATCTGCACATAGAACTTTGATTGACTATCTTTAATATTTAATTTATTTTTTTCTACGCACACGTGTTTTTGTGTGTTGCGCGTGGGAACAGAGAAATTAGAACATTGTTTGTTTATGATTGGCATGTTGATTGAAATGTTAATAGATTTATGTGTTGTTTGGGGTGGTTATTCCTCAACAACATTAAAAGAAATGATACGAAATGTGAAGAAACGAATCTAACGAAATCCTCGTCAAAGTGCCAATCAATTAGCCGCACGTCAACATGTTTCACTATACAGCATTCAAACCATATTGAAAAATGAACTACACTTGAAGCCCTACAAGATAAAAAAGTTCAAGATCTTACGGAAGCCCAAAAAAAAGTTAGGCGAAAGAACACGAGCATTCAAGGCCTTGGCCGAACGTGATGAGATTCCAAAAATTGTCTTTTCTGATGAGAAAATTTTCACCATTCAACAGTATGTGAATAAACAAAATGATCGTGTTTGGTTAGAGCACAAGTCCAACGATAATTTGGACACAAGAGTTGCCATGTGCAAGCTCACCAGCTTATGTTATGGTTTGGGCTGCAGTGACTGCAGATGAACGCACTCCTCTGGTTTTCATCGAACATGGAGTCAAGGTAAACCAAGAGGTGTACCGCCAAAAGATCCTAAACGATGCTTTGCTACCTTGGGCATGTAAACACTTTGGTACGAACCGTTGGACATTCCAACAGGACTCGGCACCGTCACACAAAGCTCGAGCGACACAGCAATTTTTACAAAATTGCGTTCCGCGGCTGATTTCGTCGAAAGAATGGCCTCCATATTCACCAGACTTGAATCCCATGGATTTCTCCATATGGTCCATTTTGAAGAGTAAGGTGTCCACTAAAAAATACGAAAGTGTTGATGCATTGAAGTCAGCTCTTGTTCGAGAATCGAATAAAATTCCGCAAGCTCACGTTCGGTCAGCATGCAATGCTCTCTAAGGAAAACTGAATCAAATAATCAGAGCCAAAGGAGGTCATATCGAGCAGTAACATATTTTTCATAAAATGTAATATGTTTTCAACATATTCCACGAAATTTCAATAAAAAATAATCAAAATTAAAAAAATTGCAGCGTTTTCATTTGGTAACACTTGGTCTCAGCCACCCTGTGCATATATACATATTTGTGTTTACATATATACATATTTGTGTTTTGTATATATTATGTATTTCCTATATATACTAATTTGTCCAAATTATTGAGTTTTTCTATGTGTGTACTATACGGGTGATATGGGATTTGAATTCAATAATATTAAAATACCTAACAATTTTAGAAATTAGTATTTTTGGAGAAAATGAATGAAATCAGCTTACAGCGGAAAGGTGGCATTTGAAAAATGTACTATTTTTTAGATTTGTTTCCAAAACTTGATCAAGCATGATAGTAGTTAATTTGTTTCGACTATTAATTGATTTTTTATCTATTGACTTGTTATTGATTTTAACAATATTTGCAAACAAAATTAATATTTCGCTGTTGGCCCGAGATGTATAGAATTATGAGTACACAATACACGTGCAGTTCCATTTATGACCTACTAACCTTAAGCGTGAAAACCACTTTAAGGTTTTCCAATGGCAATAAATAAATATTTCGTTGCTGGTTGTGGCTAGTCGATTGAAAATTTCGATAATAGATGTTTCAATATCGAATAAGGGATATCGATTTATAGGCTTTACCAGAAGTGCAATTCAATTTTCGAATTATTACTTTTAGGCATAAAATCCAATTTAATTATTATTATTCAATTTATTTGGCCACCCGCTTTATTTAATTATTGTAATGCTATGAGATTAGTGCGCCTACCGTGGGTCAGAGCTAGTCCACTAATTCAATGCAATATATATTTAATTAATGAGAAACGACATTCTGACTGATATTTCCACTTCTAGTTTTATTATAAAAATTCTACAGCTTATATAGTAAATAAATGATTCAAGTAAATGCTATATCAGCATTTCCTGTTTACACTCTTACTTAATAATATAAATTCAAGTAAATGCTATATGTCAGCACTTTATGATTTTAATTCTTACTTAATATTTATGTTTATAATTCTCTGTTACCAGCTGAATTGGTAACAATTATTTCTCTGCCTAACTGGACGTCTCAAAATTTTTGGTTTGCGAAGTTTGAGATCTCATATAACTGCGCTGGTTTTATTTGCTATTTATCAATGCGGTCAGCTGAACAGGACCAAATTTCGCGAGCATCATATTTTTTCGAAACTTATCTCTGGAGGCGATTCAAGGATTTGTCCCGAGGCTAATAACTTGTACCTGTCAAAACATTAAGCTTTTCACGAAACTAACAACAAAATGTTCGGATACCGCCTAAATATAACAGAACCCTCTGCCACGTAGTATGGTAATCACATGCATCAAGGAGTATCGGTTGGAACTTGTTGCTCTCCAAGAAATTTCATGGTCTAAGAAATGTGGTAGAAGTGTCCTATGGACTTACGTTGCCATCTTAGTCTTGCAATTTCATTATTTACTGCAGACTCATTTTCTATTACAATGTATAGAATAGGTGATATTGAGCTTGCAACGATTAGTATACTGAATTTATGAGAATGGGTGATGTAAGAGTAAATAAAAAAGAGAGTCCATAATAACTCATTTTCCTTAAAAGCACATTAAATCGATTGATTATTAAAAAATATTTTTTAAAGCCATGTGTTAATTTCTACAAATGGGTTCGGATTGTAAATTTGGGTTATTATTCGCTCGGTACAATTTTTTCATTTCATTGGTAATTATTAATTTTGCATTGAATAATGTATATGTTTTTAGGTACGATCCAAATTGGGCTACTCCAAAGAGAATAGCTACGAGTAGGTCGTATTATACCTTGGTCTAACATTTTTAATATTTGTTCTTCTACTTCTTGTTTGTGAGCATAAAGATAACGATAACTTTTTATGAATACTGGTTTATCATCTTCTGTGTTTATTTCATGTTTCATTACGTTTGTAAAGGAAAGCTTGTTATTTTCTCTTTGGAAAATTTCTTCGAAGCTTGCACAAAGCTTTTCTATTGCTTTTTTCTCTTCAGAATTTAAATGGTTAGTTCTGATTAGGTTTTTATATTTTCTTTTGACTCCTCTAAATAATCATATACTTTATTTTCATTAGATTCTGCGTGGAAATTTTCTAATGATTCTGCTTTAATTAGGTGTTCTATTACGAATGTTAATTGTTTATTACCGTAGTTTACGATTTCTACTTTAGCGTAATATTCTTGACTAATATATGATATACCTTCGGGAATAATTAATTTGTCATTAATAATAATAGGTTTTAGATATATTTCTCCATTTTGGATATCTAATGGGATTTCAATGAGAAGTTTACTTCTGGGAAGGAGTGTATATTGTTTTGACATATAATTGTGTTTAAATTTTAAAGGAATTTAAACTTTATTTGTTATTAATTTTGAATTTCCACGGTCAATACTAATTCCTAGTTGTTGCATTAGTTCGAGGCCTATTAAACCATCGAAATATTCGTGAAATTTAAAAAGAATAAACTCTATTGGTTCTTTCGTTTGGAATTCTTGTAATCCTTTAATTACAACAGATTGATTAACCGTGTGAGTATTAAAAAGGCTTTTAATTGAGATCGATTGAAAATCATTAATTCGAGATTTATGTATTAGAGTAGGGTTTAAAAAAGATTTATTAGATCCTGTGTCGATCAAAAGTTTTATATATTGATTGGGATTATTTTGAATTTCTATATACAGTAAGGTATATCCTCTATGATTCGCCTTGGTGAAAATCCACATCTATAATATCTTGATCTAGTGATGGGACGTAGTTTCCTTGAACAATATTTTGTACAGGTTCATTTTTATCTAGTGGATAATAGTTTGGGTAATATTCTTCAGGTGGATCTAAATATTCGAATTCTTCTTGATTGGTATCATATTCTTGATATTGGTATTGTTGATCCATATGAAACATTTCTTGAGCTCTAAATCTAGGTGGACCATTATTTTGGAAATTGTATTGTCTATTTTGGATTTGTTGTCTAAAGGCGTGACCATATGTGGGTTGAGTAAAACGGTTTCTGATTGAAGATGTATCCATTGGTTCAGGTTTTGGAGCTGGTAGTGGTAATGGAGGTTTACCAAATAGTTTGTTACCTTGTGGGTTTTGATTTGTGAATGGTTTATGGTTGAAATATTGAGTTGATTATAGGGACGAGAATGATACTTTTGATAGTTAAATCGAGGTTGTGGATGATCATATTGAATGTGAATCATATTGTTGATAATTGAACTGTAGTTTGTTATTATTTTGTGGTTTAAATAACCGTGGAGGTATTTGTGGTTTTGGTGTGTCGTGTATTCTTCCTTTTATATATCCTATGTTTTGTACTTTTAAACAATAGGATAACGCTTCGGGAAGTGAACTAGGTCGTATTGCTCTAATCATTCCTCTCGTTGGTTCTCGTAATCCTGCCAGGAATACCGGGAGTCCCATGGATTCGTTGAAGTCTAGCTTTTGTTTGTATCAAAATATTTCTGTTGTTATCATGTGGAATATTTATTTTCGAGTTGTTGTTCATGGTATTCATTATATCTATGAATCGAGAAAAAAGGATTCTATTGAATCCGAGCCTTGTTGAAGTCGGTACAAGTCGCGTATGAGACTAGTCTCGTCACGTTTGTCCGCATAATGTGTTATGAGATTATGTTTTATTACTGACCAAATATTGTCGGTGCCATACATTAAAAGTACATCGCTTGCATCGCCAACTATTTTATTTCGGATTGCCCGAATTATAATAGTAGCGTACGGATGGTTATTTCCACATGCGGGTTCACAAATTTGCAGAATTTCTTCCACATTTTGTATCAAATCATGCAAACCATTTTTATCACCTTTATATTGTGGTAAGTTTTTGACAGCATCAGGTAATTTTGGTGACGTCATCATTTTTACTAGTGCATTGTCTTGTTCATGTTTGTTATTTTCACTTTCATTTTTAGTTTGTTCTACCTTTTCACGTACTGGGCTATTGGCTCTTGGTTCGGACATATTAAGTTCTTTTCGATATTATGAGAAAACGGATAATATATTTTCCACAAAACTAGATTAGTTACGAATATTTAAATTTAATAAAATCTTTTAAATTATTTAAAAATTTTGTTCCTTTTTTATTTTATTTTAAAAATTTATTTAAAAAAAATTAGGAATTTTTTAAACATATAAAAGAGTACCAATTATACACATACCAAATTATTAATACAATCAAATATCTTTGATATTCCCTCATTGATAATTTGTTGTTCTTACAGCTAACTTTATATGTTGACCTTTTCCTTATTTACTTTTATATTATTTTCACTATTTATTAATATAAACTTCTATTTTTCACTTTTATTTATTTATTTATTAAGTTTACTTTTAACACTTTGATACTATCTTTATAATTTTCACTTTTTCTATTATTTATTTAATTATTTTCTTTTCACTTATTGTCTAGTACCGATATGCACTCGGCTAATGAATAGTTTTATTCGTTGTAAACGGAGCGCGATTTCCCAATATACCTTTGAGAATTACTTTCGTAACACTACCATCAATACCGCGATATATAAAACTTATTTAATTTTGTTAAATCTTTTCCAATGTACACTTGAAAAGATTAAACTAAATTTTTATTTTTCACTTGTTGTTATGTGATATATTACGAGGGCGGATTGAAAATGAAGCTACCTAAGTAGGAAAACAAAATTTTTTTTTGCCAAAAACCATTTATTTCTCAACATAGTCTCCAATTAGTTCGACACACTTAGTAAGACGATATTCCAATTTTTTTATACCATCTGAATAATACAATTTCGGGAACCCTTCAAAATACGCGTTAGTTTCGATAATCACTTCTTCGTCTGAGATGAATCTTTGTCCTGCGAGCCATTTTTGCAAGTTTGGAAACAGGAAAAAGCCACTAGGAGCTAAATCTGGGCTATATGGTGGATGATCAACCAATTCGAAGTGTATTTCACGTAATTTTAGCATCGTATCTAATGCTGTGTGGAGTGGTCTGTCGAACTCGTTTTTGTTCGACACTGAGCAAACGCAGCACCCATCTTGCCGATAGCTTTTTCATATGCAAATGTTCATGCAAAATGTTGAACACACGTTCATATGATATGTTTAGCATTTCAACAATCTCACGCAACTTGACTCGGCGATCATTCATAACGATATGGAGGATTTTCTTGATATTTTCCTCAGTAACCACCTCTTTTGGCCTTCCTGTTGATAGTATTGTTGCAGTGCTTCTTCGGCCGCGTTTAAAATCAGCAATCCAATATTTTACCATGTAATCTGACGGAGCAGACTCACCGTAATGTTTATCGAGCTTTTCTTTTGTCTCTTTCGTCGTTTTCCCTTTCAAATAATAGTGTTTAATCACTGCACGAAATTCGTTTTTTTCCATTTTTCAAAAAACACAAAAGTTGCTTACTTCAAACGACTACAACAAATAAACTAATCGATGAATTTGGGTGAAATTATAACAGCTGACGTTTGACAGCTCTCAATTTCTAAAAAACAAAATTTTTTTGTGTTTGTGCTGCCATCTAGCGCTAGGTAGTTTCATTTTCAATCCGCCCTCGTATTAAAAAAATATTATTTTTGTTATTATACAGTTTTCATATTAAATAAAGGTGTATGGGAGCAGATAATTGAAATTATTCTACCAACTGCGCCAATTATGTCGGTTGACTTAATTTATTTATATTTTTTTAAAACCCAATAGAATAATCTATTGAGTACCTTTATTATATTTCAATATTTTTTAATTAATACAATTTTAATATTTGGTAATAGATGTATTCAGAACTGAATGTATCGAAATAAAAATGTATATTATATAATGCAAGATTTGTATATAAGATAATTTAATATAAATGCAAGGTTTGTATATTATAATTTAATGCAATATTGATTTTATATTTTCTTAATGAATATCTTTTTGATACAATGTATTGATGGGAATAAAAGTTCGTAGACATAACAAATGATACAATGTATCATGGGAATTAAAGTTCATAATTATACCGACCCGATACAATGTATATTAATACTAGATTGTTTATTTAGTACGGTTTGCATCTGGTATAATGGTTGGTTTCGTGACATTGGTGGGTGCAGGACGCATCGGGCAATGTAACTTGTTTCTATTTAGAAATTAAATGTGAAATATTCGAGAGCTATGTCCATTTGTCGTAAAAGAAAGGCGGATGTTGGCCACAACAATTACACTTCTCCATTTTATTTTAAAAGTATTAAATTTATTTTAATACAATTAACGAAATTATATAATTTAAATTTTTTTCAAAATTGATCCAAAGGCACACAATTTAAGTGATTTGATAACATAAAACAATGCAATTTGAGAAAAAAAATTTATTTAAATATCGTTGGTAGGTGTATCCATGGGAGCTTTCTTTTTTGCAAATATTTTAATTCGTTTTAAATTAAGGATTAAAATCCTAAATTAATTTTTCAACAATGTCGGTCCCCAGATCAGTTTTCAAAAACTTGATTTTTGACTAAAAAGACCCTATACAGCCCAGACGGATTGATTGATCGGGATACTTCATACTTAAGATTTTTCCATAAATTGGGTGGTCCCAGTGAGGTTGGCTGAAATCGCTTCACTGAAAGTATTAGCTTTCATTACAGCTTTTTCGTTTTTTTGCCAATAAAGAACATAATACGAAAGAAAGAACATTTTTTTGAAAAAACATTATTTCAAACGTTATTTTATTGATAACGTTTAAAAACAAACAGATTGTAAATGCAAAATTTGTTCAGATCATTATTTTTAATTTTATCGGAAATGACAAGTTTTGACAAAAAACGTTATTTCGCCAAAATTTGGCATCTATATCTAGGTATAATCCATATTTGGTGTTGGCCACAACATATTCACCCCTTCATTTTTTTTGTTTACTTTTGCTTATGATGTTATTCGATATGTAATATAACGTTAACAGACCGTTACGTGTGGTTTTGTGAGGTAACTTGAAAAATAATTTTTTATGTTGAATCAAATTAAATTTGGTTTAGGAAAACATCTCGGATAACGTAATTTAATTAATAAATATCTCTTATTTAAACTCCGATTTATATGAATATAATAATAATGTAACTACTTTATCAAATAGTATTGCCTGTAAAGATATTATTGTTTACACATTTATCGAAGGTGTTTTATGAAGAAGTCGACAATAAATAAAAACTTAAATTGCTCATCAGTTTTCTTTTGGTTGGGCAATGTTTATATGTATTACATATAATCAAGTTTTAATTTTTTTATATTTTTCTTGTAGCGCAAATAACGCAATGGGATTTGCTGTTTTATGGAACAAATCAACCCCCTCAACCGGATGATCTGCTTCGAAATGATGACAAACCTGGTTTCAATATTGCTTATGGTAGTGGAATTGAGCACAATTCTCTAGAATTTGGTTCCGAAACTGCCAGCGGACAATGGCGCGAAACACATCAGGTAAGTGATGATTATGAATTTGTACTCAAGGATGTTAGTGTGACATTCATGAATAATGAAATGCACTGGTAAGCTATTTATTTCAGTTTCAAATAAACTGTATGTTATAGCAAATGCAATATTCAACAGGAGTAATAGTCTGTTTCTTGTTGTTGACCTTTGCATATGTTAAGGGCCCGAAGCAATTCCAGGACGTACGACTAAAGGTCCGTTTTACATAAACCATCTAGCTTCCTCTTCGATAGCAAGAACGAACTAATTTTCACTCGAATACAATAAGCTTAGTGTCTATGGCCCGTAACTATCAGGTGCGCAACTAAATTTCCGGGTTTCGTTTATAGTTGTCATTTATGTCAGAAGTTGTGTTTTGTTCATAGCGTGGACAGTTGTTAACGATTACCAGTTGTAATACCAGCACATATCGCAACGTAAAAATATTTTTTTAAGGACAAAAATCTGGAGTTTTGTGCCAAACAAACAGCATTTGCGGGAAGCTTTGCTTTTCTGCTTCAACTTGAAACAAATGCAGCTGAAGTACATCATTTGCTTGTGAAGATTGGTTTAAACGCTTCAGAAGTGACGATTTTGACATTGAGGACAAGAAGCGCATCAGAAGACCAAAAACATTTGAAGACACCGAGCTGCAAGGGATGAAGATGATACGCAAATTTAAAACAATTTGCGGAGACATTAAACGCGACTCGCCAAGGGGTTTCCAAATATTTCCATGCTATGGGAAAAATTCAAAAGAAGGGAAATTGAAAATTTTGAAAATCGAAGAGCCACTTGCGAAATTTTGCGTTCACGACATAAAAGAAAGAGCTTCCTCCATCGAATTGTTATGGGAGATGAGAAGTGGATCTTTTTTAAGAATCCCAAACGCAAAAAGTCATGGCTTTCACCTGGCGAAACATCAACATCGATGGCACGGCCAACTGGCTTCGGAAAGAAGACAATGCTCTGCGTTTGGTGGGACCAGAAAATTGTGAACTATGAGCTGCTGAAACAAAACGAAACTGTCAATGGGTGACGCTACCGACAACAACTCATCAATCTGAACCATGTTTGATCGAAAAATTGCCAGAATGGGGCACGAAACACGAACGAGTGATATTGCAGTATAACAACCCTCCATGCTAATGGACACTCGCTGAGAGGGGAACTGCTACCGCACCCGCCTTTATCGCCAGACCTGGTCCCCTCGGATTATCACTTGTTTTGGTCGATGGCGCATGGCTTGTCAGGGCTATACGTGGCCAAAGGGCCAAAGACGCGTCGTTTTATCGTCGTGGTATTCATGTATTGCCAGATAGATAGCAAACATGTGTAGATAGCGAAGGACAATACTTTGAATAAACCATTTTTATATTTCTATTGAAAGTTTCTATTTTTCATTTTTCAAAAAACCCGGAAATTTGGTTGCGCACCTAGTAAATGTAATAACTAGCGAAAGTAGTTGTAGGGTTCAGCTTGATTTGAATTTCTCACGATAACCATGTAGTTGACCTTATTTGACAAATTTGTTTATTACAGATTGCGGGTAATTTGAGTTGTTACCTCGATTTTTGCCTTGCGGCGTTACGCCGATCTTATCCTTTACTTTGCAGTTTTTAAGAGCTCTTATTTCTAGTAGTTGTATTAAATAAAACTTGCACTGTGATAGACTTGCACTGTGCCTAGACTGATGTATTCAGATATGTATTAAATTTTAAAATATTATCCTTCACCCATGTCGTCTTATGATAAATTCGAGTTAAAATTATGCTTGGTTGTGGTAGATGATTCATAACAATTGCTTTTCTTGTTTGGGTTATTAACCCAACACAAAGCCCTTGTAAGAAGGCCACATCCTTCATTTATATGTCCAGTTTTACGACGAAGGTGCTAGCGGCGCCTCGTTTCCCCTCCCGCCCGCAAACAGTTTGAAGGAGCCCTTGCTATAGTCGCAAGTAGATATTGTTCAAGATGCAAATCTTGCGTTTCCCTGAACTCTATAAGCAGATTACAAGATAGTAGTTAGCCCTCTAAGGATACCTTTACAAAAGCATCTTGCAAAAAGCAACAAGGTAGTCAAACATGCGACTTTTCAAAAAGAGATTTTTCGGAAAGGCAAAAGGGTCAAAACTGAGTAGGTTGGGTCTGAGTTTGATATTTAATACACGGTTATTTTTCTTTTTGGCAATTAATATTATATGGTATGATATAATAAGGGAAGTATAGGTGAACCACAATGGCGACCATCAAAAGCAGAATTATGCGGGCTCAGGCTCGCTCTGCATCCTCACATTAAAGGTCTTATAAGGATTTGTTAATCACAGAAACGACTAGGGCGCCACACAGAAAAGTTATTATTTAACCACTTTGATTGATTGGTTGGTTGATTCTGCATGTACGACCAAGTTTTTACACGGGATTTTCCATGACGCCGGGCCTACCGTACATTATTTTTACACGTAATAAAGCCGAAGGATTGGATAGGTTGATTAGGTGGGACAGAAACGGCTCGGTTACAGACACTTAGGTATAGCAGATAGTTAGTAACTCAATGACAACACAATTCTCAGCGATTAATAATAAATCATTCCATAACTTGCACTCTACCTTTAGTATAAAATTTAAAATTAGTTTCCTTATAGATATGAATTTCCTGAAATTTAATTTTTAGTTAGTAGTTTCACTTGCACTATTCAGTAACTTAAAATTAATTATTAGGAAGGTCTATATAAAAGATAGTTTCTTGACGTACGTACGAATTTATCCAAACTTAATCAAAGCTAAAAAATGACATAGAAATGTAATAATTAATAATCAAAAGGTCCCAGTTACACAATAAAACTTAAATTAGTTTTTTCGGCTTCTGAATAACTAAATATTTAAAAGTCACGTACAGCATCCAAAAAATCCTGTTAACATATTAATGTTAACATTATTAAATTCATTAGTCCACCGGAATTCATTATCACTCAATAATATCATTTGCAAACCGGTCAAGGTAAAATTAGAGAATAATGATTGTGAAATACATACCAAAAATAATACCAAAAATGTACACTGTTAAATTCAAAAATATTCCAATTGGATTTGTTTTGTAGTGAAATTGAAACACTTTTAGATAATCTTTAACATTTATACTAGAGAAGTCCCTGAATCCCTAATAGTGTCGCTGTAAAGATCAAATAATTTTCTAACAATTTCAGATAAACACGAGAAAATTGTAATATAATTCACTAAAGTTTTTTCAATTCTAAAGAAGGTTTTTTTAGACAATGTTTCTACTTTTATATCTCCGAATCTAGAGATGTTCACGGGGTCTCACCTATATGGCTGAATAGCTAAGTCAAAACCTCACGTGTGTGGTGAATAAGGTTGAGATATGATGATTTGTAAATTGTCCAGCGTATTTTAAACAATAGTGGTTTTTGATTTATATCTATTTTCAAATTTTTCTGTTGCCGCTCCTTGAGATGTTCATAATTTTTTTAATGTATTTTGGGATAGCATAGATAAAATTCTAACATTGCAATAAACATGGTTATTTTATGAAAATATTTACTGTGCCATATACGACTTAGAAGTTTCATGAATTTCAATAAATTTTCAAATTTTATTTCACCGATCCTAGAGATGTTCACGGGGTCTCACCTACATGGTCAGATAGATCAGTGAAACCCCTATGTGGGTAATGAACGGTATCTAATTATGATGATTTTTAACTAGTCCAGAGACATTTTTACGTTTACGGTTATATCGCCCATCCCAGAAATGTTCACGGGATCTCTTTCATATATTCGAATAGGCCAGACAATTTTCTATCAATATTGTGAAAATGGGACACGAATGATGATTTTCATCATGTTTTCCATAATTTACAACTTCTTCGTTTGCAATTTTACTCTCAATTGGAAATTTTGGTATTTTCTCCAATAGGATTTTTACCCAATTGACATTCCCAAATAAGCTACGAACCCGATTTATTGTGAAAACAATCAAATAACAAAAATCCTATGGATGTTCACAAGGTCACGTTTATACTTTTAGATAGTTCAAAGTTTCGACTATCGATAGTTCCGAACAGGGTTCAATTGTGATGATATTTACTGGACCATATATGACTAAGAAGTTTCATGAATTTGAATAAATTTTCAAATTTTATTTCACCGATCCTAAAGATGTTCACGGGGTCTCACCTACATGGTCAGATAGATCAGTGAAACCCCTATGTGGGTAATGAACGGTATCTAATTATGATGATTTTTAACTAGTCCAGAGACATTTTTACGTTTACGGTTATATCGCCCATCCCAGAAATGTTCACGGGATCTCTTTCATATATTCGAATAGGCCAGACAATTTTCTATCAATATTGTGAAAATGGGACACGAATGATGATTTTCATCATGTTTTCCATAATTTACAACTTCTTCGTTTGCAATTTTACTCTCAATTGGAAATTTTGGTATTTTCTCCAATAGGATTTTTACCCAATTGACATTCCCAAATAAGCTACGAACCCGATTTATTGTGAAAACAATCAAATAACAAAAATCCTATGGATGTTCACAAGGTCACGTTTATACTTTTAGATAGTTCAAAGTTTCGACTATCGATAGTTTCGAACAGGGTTCAATTGTGATGATATTTACTGGACCATATATGACTTAGAAGTTTCATGAATTTGAATAAATTTTCAAATTTTATTTCACCGATCCTAGAGATGTTCACGGGGTCTCACCTACATGGTCAGATAGATCAGTCAAACCCCTATGTGGGTAATGAACGGTATCTAATTATGATGATTTTTAACTAGTCCAGAGACATTTTTACGTTTCCGGTTATATCGCCCATCCCAGAAAAGTTCACGGGATCTCTTTCATATATTCGAAAAGGTCGGACAATTGTCTATCAATATTGTGAAAATCGGACACGAATGATGATTTTCATCATGTTTTCCATAATTTACAACTTCTTCGTTTGCAATTTTACTCTCAATTGGAAATTTTGGTATTTTCTCCAATAGGATTTTTACCCAATTGACATTCCCAAATAAGCTACGAACCCGATTTATTGTGAAAACAATCAAATAACAAAAATCTTATGGATGTTCACAAGGTCACGTTTATACTTTTAGATAGTTCAAAGTTTCGACTATCGATAGTTCCGAACAGGGTTCAATTGTGATGATATTTACTGGACCATATATGACTTAGAAGTTTCATGAATTTGAATAAATTTTCAAATTTTATTTCACCGAGTGAAACCCCTATGTGGGTAAAAATAACTTATATGGCCGCAGAAAATGGAAAAATTATAGTGAAAATTCTAATCCATCAATTTTTCCCAGATTTTCCTGGTAGTCTCAGTATGACCTGAGCTATTAGAAAACAATCGAAAGTATTGGGTACTAGTGGAAGTTTTTGAGATATTGGCCAAAAACTGAAAATAAACTAATAAAAAAATTTAAATTTTCAAAAGTATTGGTAATGAGATGGCCTAGTTTAGTCCAACATGAACAGATCCTAGAATTTTGTCCTAAGGTTTGGACCCCTGATCAATACTTTTATCTAAATTTCATCGTGAAAGACGGAATATTGTTAAATTTCAAGATTTCATTTACCGTGTTCTTTTACTTCGGAGATCAATCAATTTGTCATTTTAAGGATCATATTTAATATTTTATTCCGCTGGGATGTTTTATTTAGTGAAAAAAGATTTGTATCTCTTTTTTATCCTAGGAATAAGAAATTTCTAATTGTATAACAAAATAAATTCTCTATTGTGATTGAGCTGCCACTTGCGGCGAGTAACGAAAACTCTTATTTTCCGCTGAGAAATGTCCGCTAACTTAAAAAGCATATGAAAATCATCATTCGTGTTCCATTTTCACAATATTGATAGAAAATTGTCTGACCTATTCGAATATATGAAAGAGATCCCGTGAACATTTCTGGGATGGGCGATATAACCGAAACTTTGAACTATCTAAAAGTATAAACGTGACCTTGTGAACATCCATAGGTTTTTTGTTATTTGATTGTTTTCACAATAAATCGGGTTCGTAGCTTATTTGGGAATGTCAATTGGGTAAAAATCCTATTGGAGAAAATACCAAAATTTCCAATTGAGAGTAAAATTGCAAACGAAGAAGTTGTAAATTATGGAAAACATGATGAAAATCATCATTCGTGTCCCATTTTCACAATATTGATAGAAAATTGTCTGACCTATTCGAATATATGAAAGAGATCCCGTGAACATTTCTGGGATGGGCGATATAACCGGAAACGTAAAAATGTTTCTGGACTAGTTAAAAATCATCATAATTAGATACCGTTCATTACCCACATAGGGGTTTCACTGATCTATCTGACCATGTAGGTGAGACCCCGTGAACATCTCTAGGATCGGTGAAATAAAATTTGAAAATTTATTCAAATTCATGAAACTTCTAAGTCATATATGGTCCAGTAAATATCATCACAATTGAACCCTGTTCGGAACTATCGATAGTCGAAACTTTGAACTATCTAAAAGTATAAACGTGACCTTGTGAACATCCATAGGATTTTTGTTATTTGATTGTTTTCAGAATAAATCGGATTCGCAGCTTATTTGGGAATGTCAATTGGGTAAAAATCCTATTGAAGAAAATACCAAAATTTCCAATTGAGAGTAAAATTGCAAACGAAGAAGTTGTAAATTATGGAAAACAAGATGAAAATCATCATTCATGTCCCATTTTCACAATATTGATAGAAAATTGTCTGACCTATTCGAATATATGAAAGAGATCCCGTGAACATTTCTGGGATGGGCGATATAACCGGAAACGTAAAAATGTCTCTGGACTAGTTAAAAATCATCATAATTAGATACCGTTCATTACCCACATAGGGGTTTGACTGATCTATCTGACCATGTAGGTGAGACCCCGTGAACATCTCTAGGATCGGTGAAATAAAATTTGAAAATTTATTCAAATTCATGAAACTTCTTAGTCATATATGGTCCAGTAAATATCATCACAATTGAACCCTGTTCGGAACTATCGATAGTCGAAACTTTGAACTATCTAAAAGTATAAACGTGACCTTGTGAACATCCATAGGATTTTTGTTATTTGATTGTTTTCAGAATAAATCGGGTTCGTAGCTTATTTGGGAATGTCAATTGGGTAAAAATCCTATTGGAGAAAATACCAAAATTTCCAATTGAGAGTAAAATTGCAAACGAAGAAGTTGTAAATTATGGAAAACAAGATGAAAATCATCATTCGTGTCCCATTTTCACAATATTGATAGAAAATTGTCTGGCCTATTCGAATATATGAAAGAGATCCCGTGAACTTTTCTGGGATGGGCGATATAACCGTAAACGTAAAAATGTCTCTGGACTAGTTAAAAATCATCATAATTAGATATCGTTCATTACCCACATAGGGGTTTGACTGATCTATCTGACCATGTAGGTGAGACCCCGTGAACATCTCTAGGATCGGTGAAATAAAATTTGAAAATTTATTGAAATTCATGAAACTTCTAAGTCGTATATGGCACAGTAAATATTTTCATAAAATAACCATGTTTATTGCAATGTTAGAATTTTATCTATGCTATCCCAAAATACATTAAAAAAATTATGAACATCTCAAGGAGCGGCAACAGAAAAATTTGAAAATAGATATAAATCAAAAACCACTATTGTTTAAAATACGCTGGACAATTTACAAATCATCATATCTCAACCTTATTCACCACACACGTGAGGTTTTGACTTAGCTATTCAGCCATATAGGTGAGACCCCGTGAACATCTCTAGATTCGGAGATATAAAAGTAGAAACATTGTCTAAAAAAACCTTCTTTAGAATTGAAAAAACTTTAGTGAATTATATTACAATTTTCTCGTGTTTATCTGAAATTGTTAGAAAATTATTTGATCTTTACAGCGACACTATTAGGGATTCAGGGACTTCTCTAGTATAAATGTTAAAGATTATCTAAAAGTGTTTCAATTTCACTACAAAACAAATCCAACTGGAATATTTTTGAATTTAACAGTGTACATTTTTGGTATTATTTTTGGTATGTATTTCACAATCATTAGAGAATATATATTTAACAGAAAATATATATTACTATTCTAAGCTAAATATAAGGATTTAATCGAAATGGATTAATAGAGAGTTCAAGAACCCTATAATATAAAAATACTCAAAGCCATTAGTTTAAAATAATCTATCGAATATTGGACTAAATGTTTTCTAAGCTGAAATAGCATTTTTATTAGTAATTAAAATATTTCTAATTATTTTTGTGTTAAATGCAGATTATTAAATACAATATTCGTCCTTATATTTTAAAAGTCCCTTTATGAGCCCGAATCTAATTTGGTCCATACACCGTTATACAAAGCATTTTCTTGAAAATCTCCTTTGATTCACGTTTTTACCCTTATTGAGTGGGGAAAAATTCCGGAATACATAATTAATTTTAATCTTTTGTTCTTCTTTTTACTATTTATTTTCAGGTTGGTGAAAGCTTAGATATCCAAAGATCAACAATAAATGAGTCTTCTGGATCAACATGTTTACATTCCTCACCCGATAATAAATGCTTAGGTTTGTGTTTTTTTATCATTTTAGTTATTTATTATTTCAATAGTCTTAATTTAAATTTAAAAAAAAAAGAATATTTACAAAAATTATTTCATAATACTATTACAATTAATACTGAAAGTTTTCGAAATTATTATATAAAGAATATTAAATTATATAACAATAAAAGTGATATAAATATTTATAATTATCTGTATCTTTATCGTCACCTTAACTTCCATTGTAATCATCAAAATAATCATCTTTATGGTTACAAAATTACTAATTATTATAAAAGGAACGAATTTTATCATAACAAACTACTTTTATTATTATTACAATATAAACAATGTGATAATAATAATGATTTAATATCAACATAGTAATTACATTAGTTATTTTTTATATATATATATATGTTTTTTTATATATAAGGAATATTATGTATATAAATAGTATGTAGTATGTCTTTTGGTTCGTATTTTTTTTATTTCTCTTAAATATCTTCCTTAATTAATAAAAACTTATAGATGGGAAACTCATTGAATTAATTTATGTATTTGTGATTTGTGTTAATTATGAATTATCGTAACAGGTTATATTTGCACATAATATTCCAATGTTATGAAAGTACTATTATGTGTGTTGTTAGTTTTGTATCTTTGTAATTACATAATTGTAACAATTGATTTTTTGATTCACCCCGAATTGCCAGAAGTTGCATACAATCAATACACACTAACATTGTGTTTGAAAAAAATTTATTTTCTTCAAATGAGTGATCTTTGTGTCTAAGTATAATTACCTTTGGCATTACAATTACAACTTCCGAATATATACCCCAACAATGCCTGACTTAAATGATACGTGTACGAAAGTTTGCTAATAAATAAACAATGTATTCGTAAATACGATAATTTGTGTATCAAAAATGATTTATAGCCGAATCGTTTCTCACAAGAGAATAGAGGTTGACATCCTTAAGATCAGGTCTTGTGCAGGAGTTTTTAAGTTTTGGTTCTTAATAAGTTTAGGTTAATATGCACACATTTTCTTTACAATTAGAGACCAGCGAGTCATCACAATTTGTTCATTGAGTTGAAAAGAAGATTTCAAGCTGTTATTGATAAAAAATCATATCAGAAATGCTCTAAATAGAGGCCAATTTAAGGTCTTACGGACTGACTGGTTGAGCCTAAAGTCATATTGATGCAATGCACACAAACGGTATTTGTATGTCCAATTATATAGTGAAATACCCTTTTTCAACCAAAACACTTGTGCATGTTTACCTACTCGTCAATTTAATTCATTCTGCTATCGAAGTAAATAAACAGGACTATAGTTCAACAGGGCTCTGGCATTGTAGTATCATTGCATATTAGACCGAAATAAAATATCACTTACAAATTATAGAGTTTTTTTTCATTTTTCACTCGTCTCAAAAAGCGGCATTTTTATGTAGTGAATAAAACAAATGATTAGTTCTGAGTCAATTACAAAAATTATTTTTGTTGCTGTATTTACTGAAGAGCATTCTCATCGAAATATTAATTTACCTGCGAAATCATGTTAGATTACAAGTAAGGAGAAAATAATCATTTATGTCAACCTGTGATGATATGTTATAACATCACATTTACGATATTTTCTCGAAGTGTATGTCTCTCTTATTTAAAATAAAATGTGACACCATTTCAGCCGTTTATTTTGAAAGTGGCGTAAGACTTTTTTTTAAATCGAGATATTTAAGGGTTTGCGCTTTAACATGTTTAAGAATATTGATGCCAACTTTCGAGAAGATTTACTTCTGTTTATTATTTCAGGATACTTATATTATTGATTGGAAATTTTTGTAAATGAAGAGTTACCGTTAAATTGTAATTAATCATTAACTGTTATCATTAACTTGATTTAAAAAAAATGACTTATGCCACTTTCAAAATAAACGGCTCATATCACATTTATATCATTTACCAGTTTGCTAGTTTGAAATGTTGTGATGTTTCTACTCTATTTCGGTCACCAAATAATTTGTTTTGGATACTTGAACGAAATTAGAGAAAGACACCTTGGTTACATTTGTTCTAGTAGGTTGTCATATAGCAATAGGAAATAAATAATTCATAAACGAAACAGTCGACCATTTCAGTTTAGAAAACGGAGATATAAACTTCGATAAAGTATTGAAAATATGATGTTATAACTTAAAATATGTCACCCCTGTATCAGAAATTTGTTTATTTAAAAATTCATAGCATAGTTTAATCAATAAATTTGATTCAAATTTTAAAAATACAATTTAAATTATTTCATAAAAACCAGTTATTGAATCTTAATAATAGCTGACACGAAGTGTTACCAAAACAAAACGCCACAGAATTTTTATTTTTTGATGAATTTTATTGAATCAAAGTAAAAAATGTTCATAAATATTTAAATTTTGGAATTGCATTAGCAGTTTTCGATTTGGCCACTTTAAGCCGCGATTATGGCCTTCAAACGGCCGACAAAGCTATTGCATGCAGCACGAAAGTGGCTCTGCGGTATTTTGGCCCATTCCCGGGAAAACGCTTGCTTGAGATGATCAACACTTTGGTATTTTTTTGTCCCAACCTTGCTCTTCAAAATACGCCAAACCGAGAAATCTAGCGGATTTGCATCCGGTGAATTTGGTGGCCATTAGGCAGTGGAAATGAACCGCGGAACGTTGTTTCTCAGCCAATCTTGATTGACGCGCGCTTTATGACTCCGCGCCGAGTCCTGTTGAAATGTCCAGGCTCCGCGGCCACAATGTTTTTGTGCCCAAGGCTTTAACGCTCCCTCCAACACATGATCCCGATAAATTTGAGCATTTATGTTGATGCCACGGTTCAAAATAACGAGCGGTGAACGGCTTTCGGCCGTTACGGCGGCCCAAACCATCACCATCGACGGCGCTTGGTTTCGAGTGGCAATCCGTTGGTCCAAATCTTCAATAGTACGGCCGAGCAAGTAAATCCGGTCGTTTTGCTTGTTCACATATTGCTCAATAACGAACGATGACTCATAGGAGAAAACCAAATTCGGCAAATCGCCACTTTCGTGCAAGCGTAATAACTCCTTTGCTCTTTCCACTCTAACTTTTTTTGAGCATCGGTGAGACCATGCTTTTTATGAAATTTCAAGGCCTTTAGTACAAGATGATCTTTCAATATGTGCTGCATCCGTTCGAGCGAAATGTTCGCCTCACGAGCCATTTTTCTGCCGCTATGGCGCGGATTCCGAGCCAATTTGGCCTTTACCTTCCGAATGATATCCGGCGATGTTGCAGTGCGTTTCGGTCCACCACCATGGCGTTTTGCAATGCTGCCAGTACCGTTATAACGATTTATGGTGCGATACACAAACATTTTATTCACATGCAGATGTTTTAACTGGTTAACAATCTGCGGCTGTGGTTTTCCAGCCAAATATATAGCAGTCACACTATTACGCTTGAATTCCATTGCGGATAACTTGTTTTCTGAATATTTCCCACTAGAATGCTTTTGTACACTTGTAAACAATGGAATGAACTGTCATTAGTGTAAATTTGAGCGCTCTGTCATCACTGGTTTGACAGCAATGACAGTCTGAAGTTAGTAACACTTCGTGTCAGTCACCCGGTATTATGTACCCCTTATAGTTTGTGTGTATTCCTATATTTAATTTTAGATAATTTTTGAATATGGGCGGTTATTCGAAGATTTAAATAAAAACCATGTGAATAACGAACTTTTAATAAGGCGGAATACACACTATATAACAACGCACATAATAGTATATGCATATGTATAAATTCAAATCAGCTGTTTTATAAAAAATAATAAGTCTATAATTCAAAAAAATAATAATAATATGCTTCGGTTAGTAGAGTATAAAAAGTTCACATTCAGAACAATAAAGACAATATTGTAATAATGCTTTTAAATTATTTACATAATTTATGTACGTAGACTACATGTACATACGCATGATATTGTTTGAAAAATAATAGGTAATAGAATTATGTGTTTAATAAATACTTAGTTTATTAAATAAAAGTTCTTACAATTGATTTTACGTAAAAATATTATTTGTACAGGGTGTGGCAAAAGTAACTATATGATTTGTTTGTTGAATAAATTTAGAATGGAATGAAAAAAAAACAAAAAAATTAAATTTTAAAAGAAAGTTTATTTTATGCTAGTTTGTTACATTTGTGGTCTTACTTTGGTGCAAGCAATTCCCATTCTGAATAGAAATAAATATTGTGCTCAAAGTAGCAACCAATAATTTTATTTATTTATTTTTATTAGATGGTAACAATTACATTTTGAAATTCAAAACAACGTGAAAACGCAACTAAATATATTCAAATAAATAGGAATGTAGTAAATAATGTTTCCTTGTTTAGAAAATTCGATGTCAAAATAACAAAAATCACTTTTATATTTTTATTGCCAACATTTAAAAATAAAACTGTCCTGGTGGTGAACTACAGGTAGAATACAATTCTATACAATAGCAGCAATAAAATTGGTTAAAACTATTCCAATTTGGAATAAAATATATGGGATTGTTGTTGTAAATTTCCCAAAGTAAGACCGCAATTATGTATGAAAAACAATATCAGTTAAATCAAAAATTTTCCTTTTTATGGCATTTTCCATAACTTTGTGGAGGGTCTTGCGGTGTAAGACCAATTTCTTCATGAATGTTTTCCTTTAGTTGCTGAAAGGTTTGGGTTTGCATTCAAATACACTTTTTCCCTGAAATAGTCTCACAAGAAAAAGTCTGCGTCGTTTTTGGAAATTATTCGTTGTGGAAATTATTGCCTCAATAACTGCATTGTTAAATGTGCTGTATGGTCAATTGTATCATCTTGCTGAAACCGTTGGCACAAAAAACGACATTGGCGTTTGGTGACAATTGCGGAAATATAATATTTTGGAGCATTGCCCTATAACGTACTTGAACCCTAGCAAGGTTGCATCTCGATCATTTTCGAAAAAAATCGACATTAAAGATGGCGGTAATGCCACACCAAACAGTAACACGAATTGGGTGTAATAACTTTTGATGAAGATTTTTGAAATTTTATGATCCCCAAAATCTGCAGTTTTGTTTATATAACCAAACCGCTCAAGTGAAAATGGGCTTTGTCGGACATCATTAAATTTGTAAAAAAGTTTTTATAATTCTCAACGAGATTTAAAACTGGTCTAATGTATTCCAAGCGCAATGTGAGGTCCCCAGGATTTAGTTTTTGGATTAGCTGGATTTTGCACGGGAAGAGATGCAAATCCTCTTTCAAAATCCGCTGAAGGGTGCGGTTAGCAAGCTGCAGCAGGACAGATCGTCTTATTTTTTATCACTCTAGGTTTTTAGCGATGCTCTGTCTCACAATATCAATATTTTAACCAATCTGCCAGTACGAGGTCTGCCCGTGCGTCTTGAATCTCCAACAGTCCCAAATTTAGCGAATGTATCTACAAGCGAACGAATGGTTGGACCTTTTGGAGCAGTTCTTTTACCATAAAATCTCCTGTAGGCACGTTGAGTATGATTTATTAAACGATTACTTTCAAGGAATCATTGCGCAATGAACGCGAGTGTAGATACCAAGTTTTATATGTGAAATAGAATAAAAGAAGATTAAACATTCGCAAACAAAGAAGTTAAACATTTTTTACATAATATAGTGACTTTTGCCGCACCCTGCACCTTTGATATAAATTATGCAATTTATATTTGGTATTTTAGTATCAGGAATTCGCCTATAAATATTGTTTAAAATCGCACAGTATAATTGAATATAATACCGCTCAAGGATGGTTTCCGTTGTTTTTATTCTTAGATTAAAATTAAATGTTATTATATTTTGAATTTAAGAGCACTCACTATTTTTGGAAAGGACGATGCTTGTTGAAAAATTAAAATACGGCAATTTGAACGACCTACTAAAACGAGTGACGTGTTTTTTGTTAAATTTTTTCGTAGGAGGGAATTTTAGATAAGCTTCACCACCATCGAAATGTCCAAACCCTACCTCCTCTATTGCCTGGACAGGCAAAATCCTCTGTAAATTATAATAAACGTAACAACTCTTTTGAAATTGCACTCATGTTGTATTCGGTGTGAGCCATGCCAATATGCTTTCGCTTCTTATTCCTTCTGCGGTGTCTTGCTACTTTAATCTGCTTGCTTTTAATCTTGTTACTCGCGATAATATATGATAACTGGTTGCTTAACTAATCGTTGGAAACCAACAACTACGAGTATGCTCTCATTATCTTCCTGCTAGACGTAGGGCAATTTTTGGTTTATGTTCTGCTAACTACAAACTAATAGTTGCTAAGCACTTTTAGATGAGTCGGGTCGTTGTTACAAATCTCTTGTATGTCCTCCCATACCTGTAATAAGCCAATTTTACAGCCCTAACAAGTATATCTCAAGGATCTCTCCTGGTACATCTGGTATGCAAGTTGAACATTAAGAGAATGGTTATCATGGTAGTTTGTCTCCCGTTGGCAACAATAACAACTCCTGTTCCTTTCATTTAGTTTAAAAGATTCCTGCAGTTGAATACCTAGGAATCAGCTCAGTGAACATGTCTGGATATATTTGGACTGCTGATTTTAATGCTATATTGGGCAGGTTACATACCTTTTATATTAAATGAAGGGCGCTTGCAACCTTGGTAGCCCTCCAATTGTCTCGATTAATCGCTCGCTCTCTTTAGTTTCGATGTCCTATTATTTGTAAATATTGTTTGATGTTGCCACTGTTCTGACAACCTCTGTAACAGGCAGCGTACCGACTCGTATTATCATGGATCTTAAACTCAGACCACCTAGCTTCTGTAGCGCTAGCGCGACTAATATTTAAATAATTACAACTAAGGTATGCCTAATTCGAAAGAGAGATTACTTTTAAAATGTGTACTTTTTTATAAGTTTGTCCCTCCGATGAATTCGATATGCTAATGCCTCCTTATATTATGATAAGGTGTATTACTTCGAAAACTAAAAATAATTAAAATCATTTAATATTATTAAATACATGTCGTATAGACTGAAAAATTTTATTTCTATGACCCAGTAGCACTATTCTGGTAATTCCCCGGGAATAGGGAACTGGGGAAAGAATTTATATGTAACTTTTATTTTAAAAAAAAATTCTGGCATACTGAGATAAAAAGTTAGTGTTAATTTTATTGAAAACAAAATTAGTTCGGGAATAATTTTCCCTGCCACTTTAGGTATGGAAACTTTATTCCCAATTTATAAATATTTACAACAAACTTTACTCCTCTGTAGGCCGGAAAAAAAAATATTTGAATAGAAATTACATATAAATTCTTTCCCCAGTTTTCTATTCCCGGGGAATTACCAGAATAGTGCCACAGGGCTGTTTAAACAAATACTTATTTACTTATTCCATAATTAGGTATATTTGGTCCCGATGTAACTTATTTGTATATGTAGTTTGCACAAAAAGCATTAACTATAGCTTTTAGTCAGGCAATTTTTTGTAAATCTGACATGGAGGCAATATGCGAGAACTAGATTTTTCGTTCATTCGAAACAACATAACTTGTCGTTTTGACATTTTAACGTACATAAGTAATCAAATGATTTTGCATACTATTATAAGTCGATTAATAAGTCAATAAATGTAGAATAAGCCAATTTCAGCATATCTATCTGTAGATGATTTCATATCGTTTAAAAGTTCATCAAGTTTAAAACACCAATTCGCGAGATAATGTAATTGATCGTCATCAAAAATAAGGCGATCGACCGATTCTGTGTAATTCATCTATTTTTCTATTCTGCTATTATTCCTAAAAAGCTAGATTTAAATTTTAGGGAAATCAATAAATTTCTATAAAAGTTTGAACTCAATCATCAAGTTGTTTTGGATTCCAATAGTGGAGAAAATAATAACTAAAGTTGTATTGTATTGCGAAATAAAATATTCAAAGTCAGTTTTGAGTTTAGCTATATGCTTGTTTATAAATGGCTCATAACGAAAGTAATTATTCATCAAAGTCAGCATATTTATCAGTAGTAACTAAACTCTAGTTAAATCGAATTCAACATATGTACAATTACCAGCCGGGTTCCATTGGTATCAGCAAAGTATTTGTAAGTTGTAAGTAGATGTGCAATGGAACACAAATTTGTTAGTTAGAAGTAAAACATAAAAAAACACATTTTTTGATTGAGGAGTTGTGAATAGTTGGAATTACTTGTGAGTGAGTACTTTGCTAACGCCAATGAAACCCGGCTACTACTGGCAAAACTGCCTAACAAACTAAGCTAAAATATAAGAAATATTGCTTTTTAAAAGATATTTTGTTATTGTAGTCCGAGACGCGAAGCATCGCGGCGTTAAAAAACTAGCAGACTTCTATTTCTGTAAATTTTCTCAACGTTGTTATTAAAACAGTGTCAACTGAAAAGAGATGTGTACCTCGTTAGTTGTATATAGCTTTGTTTTTACGTGCTTTAGTATGCAAAGTTTTATTTCGCGAAATAATCTAGCAACGATAAAAATAATTACTCCAGTCAAATTTAGAAATTTGCGTTATAAATACTTGTTGAAACCCGTTAATCCATATATTTACATAAATGTTGAGAATAGCCAAGATACTGCAAAAACCGTTATTGCCGACCTATTGTATTATATGTATATGAGTACTTCATAGTTTGTGAGGCACTGATTATGAAAAATAAAATGAAAAATCAGGCTTCTGCATCGTCTTTGCTGAAGAATTTGCCACGTGTCTACTTCACGACTGTTAAGTATGAACTGTCAATACTAATGTTCGCGTAAATGGCGGCAAAACAAAGTAGTATACCTTCCCGGCGGACACCCTGTATTAATGGGGTTATTTTCTCCATAGTTTGTGGAATGGTGTTCTAGTGCTAAAAATTCATGGTTTCGAAATGTTCTGCGTGGACCAAGCAAAACGTTACCAATGAAAGCCGCACCTAAGAGAAGTCGTCTATTTTCAAGCGTGCATATTTTGTAATCCGTGCATCTTGTTGAGTATGGAAGTAACCGAGCCACATTTTCATGGAATGGTAAATTGTGGTCGTATGTCTCGTGATCCAACATAATTTCCGTACCCGATGAACAAAAATATATCTGTTTTGGTAATAAATGTATTAGTGTCTTCACACAGTTGCACCAAATTATTCCCATCAAAACCAAAGTGATGTTTTATGGTCGGTTCTTCAAAATATTGTTTGGCGACGTTATCAAATATAAATATGTTCAATTGTCGTAACGCAGAAGCAGAGAAAGGCATTAGATGAATGTTCCTGATATAATGGTCCTTTAAGTAGCTTTTAATTAGACTGTCTGAGTGTTTAATGTAAAACATTAATTACATGATCGAATTTTTATAGTTGGACTCTGCTGACAACGCTTTGTAAAATGCCGGAGATGTAGTTGGGAAATTCGCACAGCACAGTTACTATGTGAAAATTTCGAGGGATCACCAGTAATCCAACGGGAAGATAGTCCTCTTTCATACTGGGTTGACATATTGAATGGAATGTTTAAAATCCATTTGATGTCGTTAGATGGATAGTTTGTAATATAATCCAACACCGACATAAGTTTGTTGACATGGTGGTTAACATCTAAAGTTATTGTGAAAGGCTCATCTTTACGTTGTTGCAAGTAACCTGTTAAAGTTTCTAGAGCGTAGATTAGATCACTACAATCAGTTTTAGATTGATGATTAACCAGAATAACGTATTTACTCTCAATTTCATAAACTTTTGTAACTGCATTGACGGATTTAATGTAGAAGTTTTGTAGTTAAAGTCCGTTTCGCGACAAGTGTTTCTTAAGATTACAATTTTCCAATTTCTCATCTAAAGCAACACAAATTAAAATAGATGAAGTTACTAAGTGTTTGCCATTTATCTAGGTGGAAATCTGAGGTTCAGCAAGCAAGAATTTTATAGAAGGAATATTTTTAACAAACTCATATCCGTTAGTATAATCTTCATGGTGGTTGTTTTTTACGCCTCTTCTCTTGTTAACATAAGTTTTGATTTAAATGATGAGATGATCGATTTGTTTTGTGCTGGTTTAATATCAATGTCAGTTTGAGTTACGCAATGTTTAGATGCGTAGATATTAGTCAGCCTTGGAGTCTTGGAGTAGTTTTCGGAAGATGAAAAATACAATAAGCCACCGTTTGAATCGCACATTGCTTCTCTGATTTTAATGGTTTTTACTCTCGCTGACTTGATGATGTTTTCGGAACGCGAAATGAAGCGAGCATTGATATCATCAACCTCACCCGTAATACGTATGTTGAGACCTTCATTGAGATTATACGTTGAGTCGCACGGTTTACAAGTTTTTAAGTCATTTGGATGTTGTTTCTTGTATTCCGAAAAAAAGATTGATTTTTGGAACAGGTAGTGCCAGCAGATAGCGAATTGAGCTATACTTCACTACTGGTGCATACGTTTCCTCATAATCCAGACCTTCACGCTGGGAAGAACCCTTTACAACGAGCAGTGCTTTGTATTGAACTGAACCATCTAATTTTAATTTGGGTTTAAACACCCATTTTGACTTGATTGCTTTGCTGTTACTCGGTAGATTACACAGAGTCCATGTTTCGTTTGCCATAATCGCTTCATATTCATCCTCCATAGCCACAAATTACTATCACTGCAGCTCAAAGCTTCTTCAACAGTGAAGAATTCGTCGATAACTCAATTGACGAATAAACGAGATAATTTTTTCTGTTTAATTTCGGTGTTATTTTTGAACGCCGATTTCCACTATCATTAATTACTGCAATATCTGGACAATAATCGCTATCAGAACCATGCTACTGAAGTTAGCCGAAAATTTCAGCCGAAAAAACCCTGCATTATCGACATATTTCGTATCTGGTGGTAGTACAAAATTCTGTTGATATTAGCCGAAAATTACATGTTATTGAAGTTAACAGTAAATTTTCGCCGAAAAAAATTTGAAAAATCAATATCACATAGTTCGAATGTTTAAAGGTCATATGAACTGGGTGAAGTTAGACAGACTCGTAATTAGTTGGCTCCCATATTTATAATTTGTCGTGTTAGAGGCCATATTTTATGTAGCATCATAGTGAAATAAGTTAAGAGCTGGACGCATGTTTAGTGGTGAAATTTTCTGCTAACTTCAGTAGTATATCAGAACCATTGTCTTGTGCGTCAACAATCGTTTCGTTATTGAAACATTCATCTTCATCGCCTGGGCTGTCATTATCTCCCACTTCATTTGACAACGGTGAAGAAATACGTTCCAAATGAATCTCCGATGAATCAGACGCAACCGGAGTGACATCCCTAACCACCGATTGTTCATTATTTGACATTTGGAAGAATTGGACATCAATGTTGTTCTTTAAATATTCGCAGGACTCATCAAATATACAATCACGGGCTGAGAAAACTTCACCATTTGTTGGATTGTACATACGATACCCTTTTTGATTTTCACAATAGCGAACCATTCTGCATCGTTGTGCGTTTGGATCGAGTTTTTTCGATTTTATTTTGGCACATGTGCCATAGTCTTTTGATCCAAAAACCCTCAAGTTCAACAAATCTGGTTGTCTTCCAGTCCAAACCGTCTCTGATATCCGTCCTGATAACACCTTTGTCGGTGATCGGTTGATTAAATATCCAGCCGTGTTCACCGCTTCGGCCCAAAAACGTTTCGATAACTCAGAATCAAACAGAAGACACCTCGTTTTTTCGAGAATTATTCGATTCATGCGTTCACACAATCCGTTCTGCTGTTATATGGAATTGTCGTCTGATGCTGAATCTCCGAACTCTGAAGAAAACTCAGGAGTACTTTGTTGCAAAACTCCACCGTTGTCTGTCCGCAACACTTTTAATTTTTCTCCACACTGATTTTCGACAAATGCTTTACATTTTTTGAAAACCGACACTACTTCATCTTTGGATTTTAAGAAGTAAACGAACGTCTTGTGCGAATAATCGTTAACCAAGGAGCCAAATGGCGCGATCCATTAATCGATTTCTCTTCCATTTACAGCAAATGATACAAATGTGTCATTTTTGTCACTTGGTTCAACAATGTTCATTCCCGACGATTTTTGCAACTCTTTCATGTATTGGACGCTCATATGTCCAAGCCGGCGATGCCACAATTCAAAATTGTCCTTGACAACTGACCCGAATGAACAACACGGACTTTTATCCAAATCGAGTTCGTACATATCCTCTTCTAGAGTTGCTGTCGCAATTAGCTGATTACGCTTGTCAAAAAGTCTACACTGGCGGTCATCGAAAACTATCACTTTACCATTCTTAGCCATCCGACCCACAGAAAGTAAATTCGTTGATTCAGGCACATACATTACGTCTGCTGTGACAGTTTTTTTTACTGTCAACTACGATGTCCAGATTACACGTTCCCTTACAGTTGACTGGCACCTTTTCGTTGTTAGCCATGATATCTTCTTTAGGTGTTGACAATCGGGAGCAATTTATAATAATTTGTATATTATTTGTCATACGAGTATGCGATGATGCGCCGGAATCGATATATCATTCATCATGAATTGATTTGTTTCATTTACCGCAAAAATTGAGAGCAATGCCTGTTTATCCTCCGTCTGCTTTTTTTGGGCGGAAACCTGCATTTGTTTGCGAAATGACCGATCTGATTACAGTTATAGCATCTTGGTTTAAACCGCTTTCTATTTCCTTTTGAAACAAACGCTGTGTTCACCGAACTTTTGGTATCACCGTACTCACTAGTGAGTAATTTTGACTTTACATACTCCTCCGTAACCTTCGTTTCAGAGCTTTCCATGGCCATAATCATTGGTTGAAATTTTTCTGCCAAACCCGCAAGCAAAAAAATGCTAATCCATTCTTCGCTGACCAATGTCGTTTAACCAATGTCCGCAAACAAATGTCGTTTAACTTTTGCGAAGCATAGATAATTGTCGTTATATACCGCTCCATTGACGGACAATTTTCAAGTTTTGTGTTAATCATTTTTCGCATCAAGGCGATTATATTCGACAGCCCGTCATGCTGGAATACTTTTCTTAATTTGTTCCACACTTCTTTTGAAGTTTCTAAACTCCGAATATGAACATAAATACTGGAATGCATGCACATGATGATTTTTGATTTTGCTTGTATTTCCCGCTTGGTCTTCTTTATTTCATCTGCTGTCTGGTCTTTATTTTCGATACAACACCACAGATCTTCATGCTCAAGATACGATTTCATGGCAAATTCCCATTCATTATAATTTTCACGACCCATTAATTTTTCTACTGGAACACTATTCGACGCCATGACTTCTTCTAGTTTTCGAATTTTTACTGACAAGCTTTTACTTTAATTATTTTATCACTCAATTTACAAAGATTTTTTACTTGATTCGACAGTAAAAAAACTGTCAAAAACCTGGGTACATAACATGTTGAAAACAGATTTTTGGTATGTGGAAAATAAAACACGGCTATTTCTTAGTACGAGTAAAACGGAAGTGAAGACATATTTTTATTCATTTTTAATACAGTGTTGCCTATAACCCAATTTATAATAACTCTCAACTAACAAAAACATAAATTCACTCTATAAGCCAACACTTACTCTGTATTAATAAAAAATCAGCTCAAAAAATTAATATAAATGTTCAGAAATTAGACAAAAGTGCATAAAATACACACACCAAAATAAAAATAAATGGAATACATGGTTTTTAGGTTGCCATTGCCTTGAATTTGGTTTGAATATCGTTTTGTTTTTTGTTTCTAGAAGATACATCGTTGGCATATACAATAACAAAAACATGTCAGGGATAACGGTAAAAACGGTTATTGTATTATTATAATAGAATAAAAACAGAAATTTACTAACTTTGCACAATTCTGATTTTTTTTACTTCTTTTTAATTATTACACTTATTTTTGTTTCCTAATAAGTGGTGTTGCCTCCTCTTGCATTTGAGACAGATTGATATCTTCTGTGCTTGAGGCTATCAACGTATCGAAGCTGTCTTGTGGAAGTTGTCTCCAGCGATCTTGAAGGAGAATGCAAAGTTGCACTCGCGTTGTTATTGATGCAAAATATGGCAGAATGCTTCGTTGTAGTTGGTCCCATGCGTGTGTGGCCTGGCATTGTAATGCATTAAGAATAATTCTGATCCGATTTGTGTTGATAATGGGAGCACTATAGGTATCAGTATCTAATTTATGTAACTGGCTGCCGATAAGTTACCTTCTGGAAAAACGAGATCAGTTTTTTTACTCCTCATAATTCCAGCCCATACCATAACAGTGCCTCCACTGTACCTGTGTACTTCTTGCACAACTCTTAGCCTTTCGGCGTTACCAGGTTTTCTTCATATTCTTGTTCTCCTAGTATCTGGGTGAAATCCGAATCTTGATTCATCAGTGAACAAAACCTTGGACCATTGCCCTTCTGTCCAATCTTTATGAGTTTCACACCAATCATCATCTAAGCTCTCGATTTCCATATCGTATCGGTAGACATCTCAACGGGCGACGAGAGTGGCGATTGTTTTCTTGTCGTCTATTCCTGATGGTTTAGTCACTAATCTTTTCAGTTGTCCACAAGCTTGACTGTAGTTGTCGGGCAGTTAAAGTTGGCTTTCGGCGGACTTGCAGTTGAATATAACGGTCCTGTGCTGAAGTCGCTAATCTTCTTCGACCTGGATGCTGTGTGTATACGGACTCCCAGTCATTCATTGCCATTGCCTTAACCTGCATATAACGCTACAGGACTCATTAAGTTGACGGGCAACATCTGCTCGTCTTTTTTCACTTCGAAGCATTTCTACTGTTTCGTTCATTTCATTGCAAGTTAGATTATAATGTGCATTGCTGTATTCCATATTCCTACACTAAGTTTAAAATTTCACAATTTTAAAATCACTCGTTTAGGAGGTAAAACTGAATAAAATCTGAGACAACAAACCAACTCAAATAGGCTAAACAATTTTTTCAATAATACAATAACCGATTTTACAAAGAGGTCAAGAGGTTTCTTTCCCCTTTATCTATAAAATCGGTTTTTTGCACCGCAATAAAACCGATTTTGTAGGTAAAGGGGGAAAAACGTAGAAGTTTTCGGATTCAAGTTACCCTAGTATGGAAATGAACATTTACAATTTTGATGTGTGTACATTCAAATGAAAAAAACTTTGCGATTCGAGCTAAATAATTCTTATTAGGATAAGTTAGATGTATATAAACTTTAGATGTACATTAGGATAAGTTAATGTATATCAAGTTTGGGTGGGTCTTTGTTCAATAGGTTCGCTGCTGCACTTGGCGAATTTACGGTTACAATTATAAATGAAGTAATTAATTTTAAATCCATAATAACAGAGATCATTATTTATTAATAAGATCTTTATTAAGTTAAAATTAATGAAAAAATTTAGGGGCGTATTATTGTTGTGACCAACACCCGATTTTCTCTTACCGCTACTGTACATATATCGCGAATAAAGGCGGAACTCCATTATTGCGCCTTTTTTGCAGAAAACCAGAAAGAGATAAAATCAAAAATGCCTATGTGTGTGAGCGGCGCAACAGTAAAATTTTTTATACTTGGCAACCAAAATGAAAAATATCCCCCACTTTCAGTAAATGTTTAGTAGTATTTTTATGGTGCGCACTTGGTTCATACATTTATATGTTTGGCAGAGTGTGATATAGGTTAATCGCGTTTTCATGATAAATTTATATGAATGTTATGAATTAAAATATTTTACACTTAATAAACACATTATATATAACACTTGTTTATTATTTCGCAAAAAACTTTTTTTTTTTAAATTTGTTCAAAATGTCTAAAAAATTACTCGATCGATTTCGATCGATTATAAACCTATATGATAAAACTTCGAACTATTTTGATAAAGAACGGTATTGATTTTTCAGCAAAAAATGCAAGATCCAAGTTTTTTCTTTGTATTTCAATTTAAACATACATATGACCTTAGAAGACAAACCTCAGAAAATAGATATGATCTTTGATATGACCTTGCAGTATATGAATAGACCACTTCCACATTGTTGAGATAAGAGGTTTAGAAAATGAATTATGAAAAGGGGTAAAATTATGCAAATATTGTGACCTTAATATTCTAAGTATATAAATCACAGTAACCAGAAAAATTGACAACTTGAGATTTTGATGAAATACATATTTTAACCAAAGAAATCGTCAAATTAATTATGAAATCACATGAGCTCACATGTGTATATAAGTGTGCTGTAGTGTGTGCACATCTCATAAGTTACCTTTACAAAAGTCGACATACATTATAGTATAAAAATCGTATGTCAAATTTCAATTTAGTCTTCTTCGACAGTATTATTACATGTGACACTATTCTGGTAATTGGGGTAAATTCTTTCCCGGGAATAGGGAATTGGGGAAAGAATTTATATGTAACTTTTATTTTAAAAAAAAAATTCTGGTGTACGGAGATAAAACGTTAGTGTTAATTTTATTTTGACAACAAAATTAAATGATGAAAATAATTTTCCCTGCCAATTTAGATATGGCAAATTTATTCCCAATTTATAAATATTTGCATCAAACTTTCTCCTCAGTAGGCCGTAAAAATAATATTTGAACAGAAATTACATATAAATTCTTTCCCCAGTTCCCTATTTCCGAGGAATTAACAGAATAGTGCCACTGATGGTATAACAAGTTTAATTTTATTTTGTGTACTACATTGTTTCCGGTCTTCCATGAAATGGTTTCCCGTATTGTTTCTGGTTTCTGGATGATTTCATTTATCAATCCAAGTGACGTGCATCTAGTGAAGGGCTCTATGAAGTTCATCTACATCATTTCTTATTTTAGGATGATTGAAATGTCTTCTTGTCAAAGACAATGTTTTGGTTTGGGGTTTCGATACCCATATATACTCCTCTCTGACCGCTGTTGCGCAATTATCCTAAAACGTTTGATTATTACCGGCTAGCCATTTATTTATTTTGTATTTATTTTAAATTTATTGGTGGTTTTTACTGTATAATTTCTATGTTAGTTAAGTTTATTAGTTGTATTAGTTTAATATTAATTAATTGCAATTTATATTCATTTGTCTTTATCAATATAATTGGCATACAGATTTTGCATTTTACTATCATATATTGGATCATAACTATAATATTAATAATTTTAAAACCATTTTGTTCTAAAATGAAAAATGAAATTCTATTTTATTTTATTTTTTATCCCTTAGTTTTATTTTAATTCTTTTTTTTCTAGTATTATTAAATATTTAAATATTATTTTTCGTTTGACAGCAATATTATCCATGACGTTTTGAAAAATTTACCTTGCATATGAAGAAAGAGAAATTATACATTTAGTGGAACTGTACACCTATATATTATGTGCAGTAGATATTTGAAGTTTATTTTTGTTCGTATTTAATACTTCAATCATTTTCTTCTTGAGTTTTCTCGAATTCACCTTTCGACCCAAAGGAAGAGGCGAATTCCAATTGTATATTCAGTCGTTTCATAATCTGCAACTATGCTATTGGGGATACCGAGTATAGTAGTAGTTCCTTAGTGCCCCAATGACAACTTCTTGGTTGATTTTCATTCATTTCATTTCACAGAAAACATTTGAAGATGCTTCGCGAATGAGTTAATAATTGACAAGAAATACCAGCTCATGACAGTGCTATGTAAATTCTCTCCATTGGTTTTTGGAATTGTTGATACATTTTTTATATTTACTACTTCCTTTGTTTCATTTAGGCGATCTATATTTGTAAAGTTTTCAGCTGATTCTTTGACTTAAACTAACTGGAATTCTGTAAAAGTTTTGATGGATTTTACCGTACAATCCTTCGAGAGCAAGAATCGTTGTTTGTTTGCAATTATCTAAACTTTTGATGAAGTTGGTTATATCCTGTAACTCGAATGAATTCTTTAAAATGATTATTGTATGGTAACGGTATCAATTTATTATTATTTTAAATATGCGTTACAACGTCTTCGTATGCTTGCATATAATAGCTTTATCCAAAAATTCAAAACCGTTAATTTAATCGGTTCTTGCTTTTGAAGATAGTTTACTAAGCACGTCTGCTACGACTTTGATTCTCCCTTCTCTACGCACGATTTCGTATTCCTAATTCTCCAATTCTAGTCTTAATTTTAAAATTTATGTAGAAGTTTTCTTAAAGACTTTATACATTTTTAGAAACTTTAGCAAGTTAACAGCGTGCATTTCTTACCACAATGATGACGTTGATTTACTGCTGAATGCGTGTCGCGCCTTTAGTCTTTTTTCTAAGTTGCAAATTACTTTATTTACTCTTGATCTGGTTCATTCAATGGTATATCTTTTATTTTTGTTTCAGTTTTTTCATGTGAAGCCCGAGAAATTGTTTAATTTCTTTTTGGTTTTTTGGCACTGTTCAATTCAATATTTTCTGTATAAAGGGAGTCCCAATAAGAAGTTTAGATTTAAAAATTTAATAAAACAAAAACGGCTTAATATATTTCCAAATTAATTAATTTTTTGTGTTTAAGTACAATCCTCCTGGGTATTTATGGAAAATGATTTCATTCAAATGGGAGCCGCGACTGGCCTTGGCGTACTCCATTCGGTCGGTCCAATTTCTGAGCATATTTTGGCGGATCTATTTCGGCAATGGTTGCTTCAATATTGGCTTTCAAATGCTCAATTGTTTGTGGATTGTCCGTATAACACTTGTCCTTCGCGGCACTCCACAAATAAAAATCCAAAGGCGTCAAATCACAGCTCCTTGCCGGCCAATTCACGTCATCATTTCGACTGATAATGCGGCCATCGAATTTTTGACGCAGTTTCGCTATTATAACATCCAATGTGTGGCATGGCGCACCATCTTGCTAGAACCAAACGTCGTCCAAACCAATATCTTCAAGATATGGTTACCTAAAAAAGATGTCAACATCTGGCGCCGGCCTTATCTTCGAAGAAATACGGCCCAATAATGCCGCCACACCACAAGCAGCACCAAACAGTAACACGCAATGGATGCATTGACTTCTCCGCATATCACTGTGGATTTTCCAATCCTCAAATGCCACAATTTTGTTTGTTTACGAAGCCACCGAGATGGAAATGCGCCCCGTCCGAAAATATAATTTTTTGAGCAAAATCCGAATGGAGTACGCCAAGGCCAGCCGTGGCTCCCATTTGACTGAAATCATTTTCCATAAATAACCAGGAGGATTGTACTTTCAAAGAAAAAAATAAATTAAGAAATATATTAATCCGTTTTTGTTTTATTAAATTTTTAAATCTGAACTTCTTATTGGGACACTGTTTATTGTCTATTGGTTTTTACACCGTTTGAGCAATGGCGTACTCCAAGAACTTGGTTTTTCGTTTTAAGAACTCACATTTGTTCTGTTGAATCTTTATATTAGCTATTACAATATTCATATCTGTGTTTGGATTATTTATATTATTCTCAAGGTTTTCTTGCTAGCTGAAGCCATTTAGGTGTACGTGACAGAGGTTTCATAGTTTATCATTCAATAAGCCAATTATCGTTCTTTCAAATGTAGCTGATCCGCTTTTTAGTCTAAATGGCATACTACAAAATTAAAAATGTCTTTTATTTATCCGATAGCATATCGGAATATATATTACATCGCCTGAAAAGTTCCACCGTCTGACACATAGATGGTGCCACAAATTTAAAACCCATATGATTTTTAAATTCTATCAATCTTCAAATGATACCTGTTAAAATTTCATGACATTTCGATCATTTGCTTTACAAATTTCAGTTGTTTTAGTGACGCTACTATATACCGGGTGTTTCTTTTAAACTGAGACGATCAAATATCTCGAAAAATAGTCACTCTACGGAAAAAATGTCCATAATCAAAATTTAATCATACCGCGGGGGAAATACATTAGTGCGAAAAAATAGTCCCCCACCCCCCCCCCCCTCACCGCTTTGTAGGTGGAGCGGGGGTAACTTTTAAACTAAGATAGGAAGCCATATTTTTTATTGCAGATACGGATTCTACGACTAAAAGTACGTATGATTTGAATGAAATATTTTGTTCGGTTCATGATAGATGGCGTTGTAATCGACGAAATTCAATTTTTTCAATTTCTCCTTCTTAGAACACACGCATTCGATTCTGCAATACGTTTGAAATACAAAACATCACGTTTTCATTGGAAATACTCGAAATTTGTCATCAAAACAATTTATTAATGTAAATGGCAGGTGAATAAAATAATTTTAGCTTAAAATAAGTGTTCAAAATAATGGCCTGCGACTTCAATGCACTTATTAATACGCTTTTCAAATGATTGTACACAACTGAGAAGTGTGTCTGGTTGAATTTCAGCACACGCATTTCTGATACGCTCAATCATGTTCTCACGTGTTGTTGGTTCTTGTTTGTAAACTTTGTCTTTGAGATAGCCCCACAAAAAGAAATCTGGCGAAGTAAGATCTGGTGATCTGGCAGGCCAATTTACCGGACCAGCTCTACCAATCCAGCGACCATTGAAATCACGATCAAGTATTTCACGTGCCACCACCGAATAGTGTGCAGGACAACCATCATGTTGAAACCACATGTTCCGTCTCACTTCTAAGCTCAAATTTTCAAGTAATATTGGCAGTTCATTTTCCAAAATGTCGGTACATTTGACCATTCAAGTTGCCTTCAATAATGTGGGGGCCTATGAGTTTGTTGCCAATTAATCCACACCACACGTTGACAGTCCAAGGACGCTGATGTTCAACTTGACGAAGCTAGTGCGGATTTGTAACACTCCAATAATGCATGTTGTGTCGATTAACCGTTCCATGGCTTGTAAAAGACGATTCGTCAGAGAACATTACGCAACGAAAAAAATTGGGGTTTTGTTGTATTTGTTCACGTGCCCATTGACAAAAAGTTACCCGATTTAGGAAATCAGCCCCTTGGTGTGCGATCTTGGTGTAAAGACACATGATATGGATGATACTTGTGCCGTTTTAAAATTCTCCAAACACTGGTGAGGGACAGTCCGGAATCGCGAACTATTTCTCGTGTACTAACATGAGGATTATGAGCTACTGCTGCCAATACAGCAATTTCATTATTTTCTCTGGTGACTGTTGCTATACGGGTCCTCTTTTTCGGTTGAACATTTCCATCAGTAATAAATTGTTTGATAGTACGGCCAAATGAAGCACGTGAACGAATCTTATCCGGAAAACGTGGAGCGTAAATAGCAACAGCATTTTCAAGATTTCTGCCAGCTTCTCCATAAACCAGAACCATTTCAATTTTCTCTGGCACAGTTAAACGCTCCATTCTAAAGTATTTTATCGTTTATTTTGCAATTACGAAAAACATGAAGATAAGAAATAACACAAACGTTAAATGTGATTTACAAAACTGAATAAATTGTTTTGATGACGAATTTCGAGTATTTCCAATGAAAACGTGATGTTTTTTATTTCAAACGTATTGCAGAATCGAATGCGTGTGTTCTAAAAAGGAGAAATTGAAAAAATTGAATTTCGTCGATTACAACGCTATCTATCATGAACCGAACAAAATATTTCATTCAAATCATACGTACTTTTAGTCGTAGAATCCGTATCTGCAATAAAAAATATGGCTTCCTATCTTAGTTTAAAAGTTACCCCCGCCCCACCAACAAAGCGGGGGGTGGGGGACTATTTTTGCACTAATGTATTTCCCCCGCTGTATGATTAAATTTTGATTATGGACATTTTTTCCGTAGAGTGGCTATTTTTCGAGATACTGGATCGTCTCAGTTTAAAAGAAACACCCGGTATATTAGGGCGACCCATTTTTGAATGGAGGAAATCTTATTTCTTTTTTTCTATCAGGCTCGTGGCTAAAGATATTATTTTCTATTAGAAAAGACCTTATGCAAATTTTCCGGTCCATCGGATCACGTTTAGAGGTCGCTCAAATTAACTGTTTGCAAAAAAAACACTTAAACGACCCATAGTAACGTTTTCGCCTTTTTCACTTTAGCTCGTTCAAGTAATGCCGGTTTAATATATTCTAAGTATTTTTGAGTATGCCGAATCCAGTGAAATGATAAAAAAGGTGGTTGGTGTAGTAGAAAATTTGTTTTCGGGCTGTTTCTTTCAAAAAAATTAAAACTTGTGAGTTCCGGCTAATTTTTAAAATAGTGCCGATCATGTTTGACTAAATTTCACTATTTGTGGCTATAGAGCAAAGAATTACGAAAAATGAGACAATGCACGTCAACATAATTAAAAAATTGACAGTTGTATAGTTGAAAAACGCCCAAAAGGTCGGTTTGCCGTGCATACGTATCTGCGAGAACACATTTTAGTGGATTTGTACTTATTAAGTGTATTTCTCTGGAGATAAATAAAGGGCAATTAAACACATGTACTCTTATTCTATGTGTACGGTTAGTTTTATGATATTACTTTGCGATGACTCATGATGAGTAGAAATTCTGTATAAAATAGGATCAGTTTAGTTTAAACAATTACTATTCTGTTAGAAGTTGAATCAACAACATCGTTATTCGAATAATAAAATAAGTTTTATAAAATATTCATTGGTTTTTGTTTTTGATTTTTAAGTTTGAAAATTTCATTAGTATTTCAAGAAGTTTCTGAAATAGTTTTGGTGGTTAATAATCATCAAAAATAACGTACAGACCGATGTTGCTTGATTGGTAAGTTTTGTCACTTAGTATTTATAATCGTGTAATTAGTCGATTCCTTCACAAGGTGACAAATTCTAGTATAAGTATGCAAGATAGCACTGTTGCGAATGAGATAGCTACCATTTGGCAGGAGTTTGGTATTTGTTATCAGGAAAAGAGAAATATTATTAGAAAAATCATTAAATTACATGACACATATCGAAATCTCAAAAAAATATTAGCAGAAAAAGTGAAACTGAAACAAGTAAAAGAGAAGCTTTCTTACAAGATGGATGGAAACTCTTTGACATTGGTCATGGTCTTAATTTTGAAAAAACAGAAGATCCACCAAAGTTGTGGTTTCACGAGCAACAACGAAATATTAATGATTTAACTTTCGTTCATTACGATCAATGGATGAGAGCAATTCCACATTAGCGATTAATGATCCACAACCTTCAACAAGTAGATATCCAGAAACAGATATAAACTTAATCATTTCGGAGACCAGCTCACTTATATTAATTGTGTTCTAGCGGCAGTGAATATCAAGCATCAGTAGAAAAGAAACTAAAGCAAACAAAAAATACCGCTTCATCTCACTCATCGCTACATATGAAGAATGTGATTGATAAGAATTTGGTAGGTGCGATGGATCGATCGAAAATAAGCAATTTAGGAGCTGCTCTTCTAATCGCCACCACTGCAAAAGCATAGGGCATGATTTAGAATCAGTTTCAATTTCCAAAGAGACCATACGTCGCCATCGACAACGGCTCAGGAAGGAAATCAGTGTTGAAATATTTAAGTTTTTCAGTTCTAATTCTATTCTAATCGTACATTAGGATGGAATTTTTTTTGGAATATATAGAAGAGAAAACAATGGTTGACCGACGGTGCGTTATAGTATCCGGTTATGGTAACACCAAATTGTTGGGAGTTCCAATGATTACACATGGAACAGGCATAGAGTAATGTAAAATGGTATATAAAATGCTTGAAGACTGGAATATAACGGAAAATATTTAAGGATTGTGCTTTGATACAACGGCCAGCTATGCAACGTCGGTATGCTGCTGTTTTTAGTCAAGAAATCTTCGTTTCACCAGAGAATTAGAATATTATTACCTTTAATAATGATTAACTTGGAAAAATACATAATGGGTGAGACGATTATAAAGAATTTTTATGTTTATCACTTTTGTTTCTTGGAGAACCACTTACATATATCACTATAAGAGAATTCTTTTAGTAACAAAAACAAATATTAATTAATGCCTTAATTAATAGGCTGCTGTGCAACAGAAAAACTAGTAAAACTATCAAATATAAAAATCTTGTTAATTACATATGAAATGTGTTTCTATTTTAAATGTTATCCGTGACCAAAATTTCACATTTTAAAAATATGGAATTTAACTTCTCTGTGACAAGCTATATATCTGAGAATCATTATTAAAGCATTAATTAATTTTCAAATACAGTATTAGTAGCACTTCTTTATCTATTTAAGTTTCTCTTTAATTTTTTATTAATAAACTCTAACCATTGATTTAGCAAGTGGCAAACAATTATTTGAAATTTGTTCCTTTCGATCGTTCGATCCTTTCGATACAATTTTAATTTATTAGTTATTGATGACGTGCAATACCTCATATTTTTCGTGTTTCATTGGTCTATAACCACAAATAGTTAAAAGTATAATAAAGCAACAGGGACTATTTGAAAAATTCGCTGAAGCTTATGAGCTACAATTTTTTTGCGTAAAACAACCCGAAAATTAATTTTCTACTAGGCCAACCACCTTTTTTATTATTTCATTGAATTCGGCATACTCAAAAATACTTAGAAAATATTAAATCCGCATTACTTGAACGAGCGGAAGTGAAAGGGAGGAAACAACGTCACTAAGGGTCATTTTAGTGGGGTTTTTTTTTGCAAAAAACCAGTTTGAGCGACCCTAAACGTGGTCCGATAGACCTAAAAATTTGCATGAGGTCGCCTCTAATAGAAACGAACATTTTAGCTCTGAGCCGGGTAGAAAATCAGACATGAGGAAAAATGGGTCGCCCTAAACCGGAAATGACGAGGTTTGATAAAAATATGTATTTCATCAAAATTCGACATATCTACAGTCCAGGCTGCTTGACTATTCGGAATCAAACTTCATACTTAAACTGTTTCCATTAATTTCCAAACGAAATTTGATGCAAATCTGTGTACAAGAAGCTTCCATGGGAACTTTCTAATTTTTCATTAATGTTGAAAAGTTTCCGATTTACAAAAAACAACAAAGAAATTAAAGTTTAAAATAAATTTAAAGATTAAATTTACCATTGTTGGGTGGTTTAGTTTTTTGAAAATTTAGCAGAAATAATGATTATACAAAAACATTTTACCAAAAATTCGGTTTGGTTTGTTTAAGTTTTATTTTTCTCTTTAGAATTTATGTGCGGTCTATTCGAGATTTACAAATACATACATTCGTGGTAAAGGAAAGTCGGACGTTGTCGTCACATACTCACTCCCCTCTAGTTTTTCGCTTGTGACAACCTTTTTGGAAATCTTAATTTTTCTAAAATAAGAATTTATCCGAGACCAATTGCACTTTGACCATAAGTGTCAGTACAAATACCGGATTTCATTTTTTATTGATATTAATGACACGATCAGTTGTTTGAATCGAATATAAACTTTAATTTACACAAATTGTTATTTATAAGTAAAACATCTGTTTGCACAAAATACACCATAATAGCCCGTTTATCTCATGTAAATTTTTTTCTGCGTAATTAAGAGTACAGAATATTTACCTTTTGCACGTGAGAGACAATGTTACCGTAAAATATATTCGGTCCGAGTATTTTTTTGGTAACAAAATCAAGATCAACAAAAAAATGATTGTACTCGTCTGAAGTCTCACCCATTTAAACCAGTCTAAAAAAATATGTTTTATTTATATTGTTTGAAATTGAAAATTAGATACAAATTTTCACAGTGCAATATTAATAATTAGAGAAAAAATTAATTTAATTAAATAAATCATAAACCAATTAAATAAAAATTAAAAGCAGTTAATAATAAATAATAATAACACCTATCAATGTGGGTTGCAGTTTAGCTTTCCAGATTCGTTCCTAACAGTGTTGCTGGATGGGAATCGTTAGTTATTATGATGCAATATTTATCTCTAAGACTACAATTTTCAATGTTTAGTACTCGCTGATGGTACCATTCTCATTCATCTTTGTCATATGGCCCAAAACAAACCGTGTCTAATATTTAATTTAAATTTGTTAAATACATTGAGATTAACATTCCCCAAAATATATCTAATCCGCTGTTGATAAAGCTGAACTTAGATTAAGCGATAGAACTCAGTAAAAGATTTTGGTTTATATATATTAGTTACAAATATTTAAAATATATAATTCGAATCAAAAATATTTAATATTTACAATATTTACATCTATTAATAACTGGTATGAACTAACCATTAATCTAGGTAGTTGAAAATTTAGACAAAACATTCGACGTGAGGTACAAAGCATACGATTTACTTTCTCTTTATTTTTACTTTTTTTTTACTGAATAACATATCTTTCAGGCATAAGTTAAATTAAGCAATTTTTAATTGTTTTTATTTTGATTTTGATTTTTGATTTAAGTACATACAGTCAACGCCACAATTGTTTGTACTTCACACAAATTTCAAAATGATCTAAGTAAAAAGTAAAAATTTAGTTGAAAAATTCCATTTAACCCAAAAACTTTATTTGCCATTTTTCTTGTTGTTTAATGATAGTTCATATAAAAAAAATAAAAAATTAGTACAGTTAATTAAAAAACAAAGAAAATTAATATGCCAAAATTGTTTGTATTCGTGGTTTTGCGCCAAAATTGTTTGTACCTGAGAACAAAATGTTCGAAAAACAAGAGGGATGTCATTTTAATCTAAAACCTGTTTTAACCAATATGAAGTATTTCTTCCTTTATTAGATATAACTTCTTGTAGGCGGCTCGGAATTGAATTGACTAGATTTTCGAGGATTTCTTTTATAATTTGATCCCAAATAGTTTTTATTTCGACAAAAGCTTCGTAGGACTATCTCCTAATAACAATGGTCATCTTTTGCTTTAGGTAATGCCATAGATTCTCGAATCGATGGTTTCTTGATCCAAATCTCGTGAATATTTCATAATCATTCTGCTCTTATGAATTGGTACATTATCTTGCTGTAAAATAAAGTGTAGGCCAATCCCTTGGCACCCGGAAACAAGAGCATTATCGTTGAGTACGCGTCAATATGTGCTGGATGTTACTTTCTTAGGCAGCAAAATCAGATCGCCGACGCCATTATAAGAAAAGCAGCCCCATACCATCACTTTTCCTCCTACACTATGGCGAGTTGGCATGATAACACTGCGTGTATTCTTCTCTTTTGCAGTAGAATAGTAAAATTTTTTGCCGTATGTACCGTCTAAATAGAAGCTATACTCGTCGGTCCATAATACATTGCGCCAAAACTCCGCGGGCTTAGAACTGCGCGCAAACTTAAGTCGTTTTTCTTTATTTCGTGCGTTTATAAAGGGCTTCTTTTTTATTACGTATGCATTAACATTAGCTTCATGAAGCCGTCTTCGAACAGTAGTTAGCCTGATTTTGGTTTGGCGGAGGTTATTTAGGTCGTTTTGAATACACTTGAGGCTTTTCTGTGGATTTCGCTTTAATTTTTTAACGATTCTATTATCCTCTTTGGTATAATTGTAGCTCGTTAGCTAGAGTACCGAATTCTTATGGCAGTTGTGCATTTTGCCTAGTTCTTTAATTGATACTCCAGCAGAATACCCCGAAACAATCGCTGCTCGCACCTCCAATGAAATTTCTGTTTTTTTGCCATTGTTTAAAATCTGGATTGCACTATTGTAGATGAAAATTATGACTAAATCAACACAAGCAATATTCACGAAAAAAACGTGAAAAAATCTAGTATTCCCGTTACGATGTTGTTACAATGTTGTTTTGCGTAGGTTGAACCATTTGTTGCGCAAGAACATGAGGTACAAACAATTTTGGCATTTTGTTTATCTTCTTTTTAGAATTACATAGACAGTTTTTTTTATTTCTATTTTTTTACGTGACTTTTCATTAAATAACAAAAAAAATGGCAAATAAAGTTTTTGGATTAAATAGGATTTTTCAACTAAATTTTTACTCTTTACCAGTATGATCAGTATGAAATGTGTGTGAAGTACAAACAATTGTGGCGTTGACTGTATTTGTTTTTTGATACCATACAGAAATCAACTTGAACGACCATAAAAAACTTTCGTCGAAATAGCCATTTCCAGTATTTTGTGTTCACTTTTGTTCGTTCAACTACACAATCGCCATACTATTTAATTCACAAAACCAACTAATCCCTAATCTACGCCATGACTTTATTGATTTAGATCAACAACTGAGGAGAATCTCTCAACTGAGATCAACATTCTGCATTAGGATTTAGAGTCGTCTGATTGAATCTAAATCATGACGCAGAATGTGTGTACATAAGATGTGCATGCTATTAGAATAGAATAACGAGATAGAGGAACATCATAGTTCTTTGGATTTTAATGTTCCGCTTTCTTATTTTAATTGTATAAACGTTAAACCGCAAAGTGCTAAACCCATATATTTCGTGCTCGTATTACGAGGACGGTACAAGCACTTATTCACAGCTGTACTTCGGTATGTATTATTTCTGTAGTTTTAACAACAAATAGAAATACTAATGAAATCAGATAACGTTATTTGCTGAACTAATGGTTCGTTTGTTTTGGCTGTGTTACCCGAATGTAGATAGAAAAAGATCCAATTTTCAGCCCTAAGGATAACTTCCTAGAAAACAGTATATGTTTAGGTCGAATTTACTGGCATCCTATGTACTTAAGTAAGCCTCAAATTACAACATATTTCAGATGTAAAATTTAGTTTGTAAAATTATTCAATCATTTTTAGAACTTAGCCGTAAGTATATGCCTATTCATTAAAATTATATTCAAATTTTAAATTATTTTTGAAATTAGTGCATTACAAAAACGTAATTTCTAATTTCTAATTTTCATTTAAGAAAAATTGTTTTAAATTATAAGATTGCTACAAAAACAAAATATAGTTAAGTGTTATAAAAACGGTTGTATCCAAGTACATAAAGTCTCAATTAAATCTATTACTGAAACTGAAATATTGTGAATTATTTATTAGAATATCAAAACAAGATATTAAGTTATAGTAATTCATTTTTAATTTATTAACATTTTGTTCTATTTATTTTATTGTTATTTTAATCGAATTAATTTATTATTAGTATTTATAAGCAAGATAAAACCAATTTAATTAAATGTTTTAAAAGTATCAAAACGATACATATCGTTTAATATATAATAAAATAAATATTTGAATTAAATAAGAAACAACTAAATTGAATAATGTATACCATTATTTAATTTATTTGATTACATATAAAGAAATATATACATAAATAAATTTAAATAATAATTAAAACTGGTGCTGAATGTAATTATTAAAAAAATCTGTATTAGCCATTATAATATAATTAATCGTCATCATAAATAAGTTATCATAAATTTTATACAAATATTTTAGAGAAATTATGTTTGCTTGATCATATACCTAAATAAATATAATATTATTCCATTACAATGTTACTAATTTAAAATAAATCTTATAAAAATAAAATATAAATGATTTGTACAAACCTTAACTAATATAAAACAATAATTATTTATATTAATTCTGTGATTTTTAAAATACATAGTACAGTATTTTACATAATTCTTCCATTTTATTAATTTTTAAATATTATTTTTTAATTCCTTAAAACATTATTTAAACTTTTTAAATGATATAACTCAATAATAATTTAAAAAAATATTATATCTGTTATTGAATTCATATACCCTTTTTATCATACTTAATGAAATATTCAAATAATAATTCAAATAACTAAATTAAAATAAAAAATTAGATAGGATACAAACGAATATGTAGATAAAACAACCAAACAATACAAAAATTATATAAGTAAAATATTAAGTTATGTAGATTTATTAATTATAAAAAACAAATTTGTACATGTTAATGGATATAATAATTCTTATATTATTACTATTTATATAAATATTAATATTAATTGCAAACAAAACACACAAAAAACTTTAAATTAATTATACATCTTAACTATTAAAAATAAAAATGAAGAAAGTTGATATAAAAATGTAAAATCGTTTTCAATTACTTACCTGACCTTAGTAATATAGATAGATATTAATTATCTTAATTTTTAAATTATGATTATTATAAATTATTTATTATTTGTTTAATTTAGGTTGTGTGTGTTTTTATTAACTTTATTATAATTTTAGTCTATGTATTTTTGAAGCTATAATTTACGTTCTATCTAACAGAATTAGTGGCGTTCACTTTACTTCATGAGCTATGATTTTTTATGTGGATGCTTGTTTAAATGCTTACATTTTCTATTCATGTATTATTATTATTAATGTCTGAGATCCGAATACATTTTCTACGTGCATGTTATTACCCTGGACAAAGAGATATCCAAATGTGGTCTAGAAAGTCATGGTTATAAATATTATTTGCATAGAATTATCATTTCGCTAACGTGGATAGATGTGAACACCTTATCACACTACATTGTTACCATTTTAAGTGATAACAAACTCATTACAAATCAATTTCCCGTCGGTGGTAGTATACTTTTTCAAACTTTTTATACTTTCAGAGTCGCCAAATTTGCTTAGCGAGTAATTGGTACGGAATGCCAATTTCATTCAAATTTCTGAACAAGCCGTGTGTTGCCAACAATTATTTTTAATAAAATCGTAAAACACGAAAAATTGAATATTAATGTTGGTGTTCGCAAAACTGCTTCTCATATATGATTTCATAATAAATCAAGAAAATCGTTACACTATGTTTTAACAGCAAATAATGCTAAAATTCCATATTTTTAGAATATTTCAAAGATATCAATCTGTTTGGAATTTTTATGGAGATGATTAAAATTTCTAATTACAGATAACCTACAAAACTATATCCAAACATTGTGGTTATACGACTTCAAAAATGTGTAAATAAATCAACATAGATATATTGATTTAAACCTTTAACAAGGGAGACATCAACTGAAAAAAAATTGAAATTTATGTACACACAACAATAAATAATGCACAAAATTCAACAACAAGAGAGCAACACAATTCTACAACAGAAAGAGAAAACGAAGAACGAAATGATAGGAATAAATAATATAGAATATGAAAATAGAATGCGTCCGTTTTGTTCCCTCAGTGAACAAAAATGAAGTAATAGATGTCGATAATGTAGTTCGTCCGTATTACACAACCAATTTTTTTTAAAACTAGATTTAGTTAGTTTTAGTTTTTTTAACCTAGATGCAAAACAAATATGTGTATGGTGCTAAAAAAACAAAATTGTGTTAAATCTAACATTTATAGTGCTAAATTGGCAACATTAAATCACGTTTTACATTCAACGTTTTTTCTGATAATTCAAAATATATCGGTATGTTTCTGAAACATTAAGAGTTGTATAAAGTTTTTAGTTAGATAACCCCAAAATGTTGAAAAAATTATTTTTTTAAGTTTTACCTCGATATCTAGTATGTAACGGGTGTTTCAACAGGTGCGCTTCAACTTTTTTCCGATAGGGACGGCGAACGACGCCATATTTTTTATTAATCTTTTGTCATTTGGAAACTTCATTAGTATACATTTCATCATGGAACGCTACACACGTGAACAGTGATTGCAAATCGTGCAAATTTTTTATCAAAATAATCGTTCTGTTGCTGCTACTTTAAGACCATTACGGCCATTTTACGGTCCATTTAACAAGCCAGCCCGTTCGACAATCGACCGTATAGTGGCAATATTTGAGTCTACGTTTTCGCTACATAATGTTCCGGTGCCCTCGAGAGCAAAGAGTGCTCGAAGTGTTGAAAACATCACAGCCGCCAGGGCTTCAGTTCAAGAAGACGCGAATGTGTCGCTCACACGACGTTCGCAACAATTGGGCCTTTCTGTGACATCATTGTGGCGAATTTTACGTAAAGATCTTGGCCTACATCCGTATAAGATCAAGCTGACACAACAACTAAAGCAGTTTGACCATTTGAAGCGACGCCGATTCGTGAATTGGGCTCAAGAGCAAATCGAAAATGATGCAGATTTTCACCGAAAAATCATCTTCAGCGATGAGGCTCACTTTTGGCTAAATGGATTTGTCAACAAGCAAAATATGCGTTACTGGGCAGGAAGCAACCCACACGTGATTCATGAGGCACCGTTGCATCCCGAAAAAGTCACTGTTTGGTGCGGATTACATGCCGGCGGCGTCATTGGGCCATATTTTTTCATCGACGATAACGATCGCCACGTTACTGTTAATGGAAATCGATACCGCGATATGATAAACGATTTTTTTTCGCCGCAATTGAATGGAATGGACTTGGACGACATGTGGTTTCAACAGGACGGGGCCACATGCCACACAGCACACGATACAATCGCGTTATTGAAGACTAAGTTCGATGAGCGTGTTATTTCGCGAAATGGGCCCGTCCAGTGGCCGCCGCGCTCGTGTGATTTGACACCTCTAGATTATTTTCTTTGGGGTTATGTAAAGTCATTGGTCTATGCCAATAAGCCGGCGACGTTGCAAGAGCTCAGAGCCAATATAGATCGTGAAATTGCTGGAATTTCGGCCGATTTATGCGAAAGAGTGGTCGAAAATTGGGTTCAAAGATTGGACTTCGTAAAACGTGCACGCGGTGGTCATGCAAAATAAATCGAGTTTCATACTTAAATGTATATGTTCAAATTCGTTAATAAAAAAAAAGTTAGTTCAAAAGTCGAACAGTTTGTGTTTTATTCAAAAAAAAAGTTGAAGCGTTCTTATTGAAAAACCCTGTTAGCCCACACATTAGCCCACCAAAAAAATTACGAAAAATGTACATTTTTTAAAATTGATGTACATAAAAAAATTGATTTTTTCTGAAAATAAATAATAGAACAAATGGTGTACATCAATTTTTGTTGTGCCAGGTTTTGGTAAATAGAATTTCACATTAGTCTAATATTCCTCTTAGGCTGGGGAATAATAGTCGGGTAAATCGTTTACTATGGTAAAAATCAGATTTAGAACAGATTTTTCGATCAGTTTGCCATAGAGTTTTTGAAAAATAAATTAATTTACCGAAAAATGTACTTAAAATTAAGTTTTACCCGACAAATGGTACGCAGCCTTAATAACTAATTCCGCAGTTTGCTGTGAATTGTTTTTATTATCCGGGTTTTCCTTCCATATGTCACGTTATTGCAAGATCATATTTTCAATCAGAATTAGAGAAATACTTGATGCGACAATATCGTTGGATTTGTGGTATAATATTACTCAAATCATAAGGACATCATCATAAGAACTGAATTATTCTATAAAAATCCGAGAAAGAGAGGTGGTTTCCGAGAACTATTATTTTTTACATAAATACAGAAATACTGAAGTAGGATCATACAACAGAAAGTTATATATGTATATTTTGAAGACAGTGCGATAAACAAAATGGTAAACAAATTATGAAATTAACTTATACCCTTAAAAGCTGTGTCTTTTTTACCTCCAACATCTGTAAATATCTCATTTGGTTTTGCGACGGGTCTACTGGTATTGCTTAATTATACTTGGTTAAGATTGTGCATCGTAACCTTCTTGTCACTTTTATAATTCCTCATTTACCACTTTCCTTTAATAAAGAAACTTTAAATAATTGCCGTGTTTTTTTATTAGCGCCCGATAGCTGTATCCGGAGCACGCAATTTTCTATGTCAAAACTTATATTTAGCGCGCTATTTTTGCATATAATTAATTTATTTAATTCTAAACTAAGATTTTTCATACAAATTTTTAGTTAAAAATCGATAAAAAAAATATTTTGCTCTACCTATTTATCAGGAGCACTATCCATTTCAAAGAGAAATTTTAAATTTCCTTTGTTTTGTACAACCCTTAAACTATTAGAAACTTAATCTTACAATAAAAATTTAAAACGTAGCAAGATGATTTATTTTTTATAACGTCATACCAAAATAAATAATTAATTGGTATATTTAAGGTCGTTAAATGTTTGTTTTATGGATGAATTTATTTTTTCATTTTTATGGTATAGCGACATCGGTAAATAAATAGCTACAGTTTCAGTATAAATTTCCTTTCGGCGCCGGATAGTGCTCCAATATTAAAACACGGCTAATATTCGCTTCTTAGTTCTTACTGTTATATGTAATTTTAATAGCCTAAACAAACTAGATGCATAAATCGCTCGCAAATGTCACAGATGCAAGAACTCCACTGATTTGTGCTAAATTCCGCGTATCGATTATAAATCCTTCTAAAGGGTGATCCAATAAGAGCTTCCGGAAGTTTTTTTTTAAATAAAACGCATTAAAATCAATTTAAAAATCAAAAATTGTATTTGTGATGTAAGTTCGGTTTATGACATTTAATGTTTGAAAATAATTTCTTTTAAATGTTGTCTGTGACTGACTTAGATGATTCTATGAGTCCAATTTTCGAGCACTCTTTCGAGCATTTCGGGCGATATTTCGTTTATTACGCGTGGTATGTTTGCTTCTAATACAGGAATGAATTGTGGTTTATCGATATAAATAAGTGATTTCAAATAAAAATTAATCTAACGGCGTTAGATCACAAGATCTTGGAGGCCAATTCAGGGGTCCGTTTCTGTTCCAACGCCCATAAACCAAATCGTTGGCGCAAAGGAAGGTCAACCGGCTTCAATTCTTGATCAAGCTGTATTTTGTATGCCTTCAAACCAAGATCTCTCTTCAAAATACGTCACAATGTGCCATACGAGAGACCCAGAGCTTGAGAACGGTGACGAATAGACTGATTGCGGTCTTCACGTACACTTTCAGCTACAGCAGCATTATTCACAAAAGATCGACTTGTACGCACTCTAGTCGGTTGATGAATATCCAATAATGAAAAAGTGGTTCGAAATTTATTGATTGTTTCGCGAATAGTGCGTTCAGTTGGACGATTATGAACGCATGAAAACAATTTTCCACTGAAAACTGATTTTTGAAATAAATTTCCACAATTTGCAAACGTTGTTCTCGCGTAGGTCTATTCATGGTGAAATGCCAATGAATATTGAACACAAATGTCATATTATAATTACCTTCTAATTGGATCACCCATTATATGATTCCTTTGATTGAACATATATGTTTTTGTTTAATAACGCGCGTTTCGCGTATTTCGTTTATATAGGTCAAAAGTTAATCAGATCTCGTAAAGCACACTTTGGTCACAGTCTTACTGCAAACAATTGAAAATTCGAAAAAATGAATATGAATTGTAAAAGTGTGAATACGCAATAAAACATGTTTAAAATTAATGTACGAGTAGCTTTAAAACTATTTGTAGTTCATATTGGGCAAACATTAAAAATTCGCACTAGCCACTAAATGGTAAAAGATTCAACTTAACCACCTTCAGTAACCCGAGTTAATTATCATAAAATTATTTCTATAACAAAACATTCAGTTTATTTTTGATACACAATTTTAATTTATTTTCCTGTTATTTTATTTCAGAGTGTGTTCAAAGTACTTATTTGTACGAAGGAAATTGTTATGACAAATGTCCAAATCGAACATATTTATCAGCCGATTTATCCTTAAATAACGGAGAAAATGCAAATGTCAATTCAATTCAATTATCGTTACGCGATCATGACACAAATGGCAAATCACTGGAAGTATTTTCGCAACAGAAACTATGCTATGCGTGTCACGCAACATGTACTAATTGTACAGGACCTTTTGATTATGATTGCACGGCATGCGATGATCAGTCATACTTGAAAATAATAAATTATCGTGAAAAATATTGTCGCGTATTATTACCGACTGAGCCAACTTTAAACACCATTTGTAATAGTAGTAATAATATTGCTGAAGGTGTAAGATGTAAAAATGAGATTAGTAGCAACAACAACAATTTTATATTATTAAGTAATAATCAATATTTATATATTTTCCTACTATTTACTTCTATCGTAATGATAGTTCTGTTCTTCTGTTTTATTTATGTATTTAAGAAAATATTTTTTAATCAAACTACTGAATATGCAATCGATAATTATAGGTATACTCCATTGAAAACTGTTGAAATTAAGAAAATAATCGACGAAGTTTTAAGTAGCGACTCAGAATTAGATGAAATAATCCACAGTAAAAAATGAGCCTGGCAATTTCGATTAAGAAAATTAGCCTTGTAGAAGTAGAATCTAATGCCATAATATAACGAAAATTATTGGGGATAACGGGTACATTATATATAAATAAATCAGCAGATTTCTGCAGCATAGTTTCTTGCTAATTAAGCTAATTACAGTAACGGACGTTAACACTAAGAATTGATCTTAAATGTTTAATATGAAATAATCTAGCGAAATCTATAACAACATAGAATTATTGTTTTCTTCTCCTAAATGAATAATAAAATAAACTGTTACAGATAGCCAAATAGGCCATATCGCTCATTTGCTGTAATAGTGACATAATCCAAAAATTTTAATTTTTCTAATTGTTTAATTTTTTTTTAAATTGCTTGTGCTTGTAAAAACACGTTTTTCAAAAGTAAAAAAAATACATTCTAGTTAGTAAAATGCATTTTTTTCTATTCCTACATCTCCAACCGGATCTTAATTTTTATATAAGTCTTTAATATTTTGCAAATTTTCTTCGAATAGTTTCCAATATCTTAAAATATTAATTACTTTCGCGAATTGAGTCATTTTTGTATATGGAATTTTACCAAATGTGCTCGAAATAACTATATAAGAGAGTATGTTTTGATGGAAAATAATAAAAATATGAATTATTGGAAATCGCTTGATTCGAATAGAAATTAGTGTATTTTGAGTTATGGCACTGTTGCAGGAAATGAGCGATATATTGAGCACACAAATTGTTAAACGAACCAATCGGAAGCAACTGAGATTTGGCACTTGATTCTCGTGTACCCTGGGACGTTGTTTTTGTGAAAAACTGAAATCAATTCAACTAGATAAACATACCAAATTGGAACATAAATTTTAAAAAATTATTATTATAATTTTTAAAATAAAATACGCAAATTTAAATAAATTTAAAAAACACACAAACATACAAAAGGAACTGACGATGGAAGGACATACGAGACCGGCCTTCCTTAGATAAATCAATTTTTGATATAAAAATAAAATGTTTAATAATGTTTTTTAAATTTGCGTATTTTATTGGGTGTGTGAATATGACTCCGCGTTTTATATTAAACTAAAACACATTTGCTTGTTTAGAAAATGAAAAAATTATTTATTGAAAGTAAGCTCTATTTCCAGGTAAACCTTCTCCCCATCTTTCAGACAATATACGGATTCTCTCTCCGAAGAAATCCTGGTCTTTGGAGGCGATCGGCATGATCTTCAGTCAACTACCTTTCCAAATCAGAATCTTCTAATTTTTTGAGTGGTTTTCCATGTTCTTTATCTTCAATGACAAAATCATCATTTTTAAATCGTCGAAATCATTCTTTGCACGTTGTTTCGTTGGAGCGTGCTCATCGAAAATTTCCATAAGCAAACGATAAGTTTCCACTACACTTTTCTTTGCAATAAAATAATGTAATAAGACTTCCCACAAATGATTTGGAATAAAAATCGACATTTTCAAGGAGGTCGAAATATTAGTTGTTTACACTTCAACCAAATCTCGCAAGTACTATAGTACATCAGTATTGCCCATTTATAGTACACGTCAGTAGAACTGGTAACGACACCTATTGGGAAAGGGCGGAGTCATATTCACACACTAAATATTTTAATAAAGTACCGGTGTGAAGTTTTTGGACACTTTTAAATTATTGGACACTTTTATAATTTGGACAGAAATTTATGCGAGTGTCCAAAAATAATTTTTTAGACAAAATATAGACGTTAGCCAGATATTTGGACAAGTGTGCATTTCTAAAAAGTGTAAATACAAAAAAATTGTTTGTAAAATAGATTAAATTTTTGTATTTCATATTACTATTATTTTCAGAAATTATTTTAATCATCAGGAATATAGTATGCATATAAAAGAATGTCATTGTGGCTTATGGTAAATTACACGAATCTCATAGATTGACTCCCATAATGGCTATATAGGTTTGAAAGGCATACCTCAAGGAATTTAAATCATCTAATGACTTTTTCGAAATTAGCCGTAGGACTCTCGTTTAAAAATTTTAAACATTCACGCTTTTCGCGAATTTTATATGGAAGGATGTCGTTGTAGCTTAAGGTAAATTACACAAATCTAATAAATTGGCTCCTATGGTGGCTATATAGGTTTGAAAGTGCATACATTTTGAAATTACAATCATCTGAAGCGATTTCGAAATTAGGGCTAATTTCGAAATGGCATTAGGTGATTTTAATTCCTTGAGGTATGCCCTTTCACACCTATATAGCCTTTATGAGACCAATCTCTGAGATTCGTCTAATTTACCATAAGCTACAATGACATTCTTTTATATGCATACTATCAGAAATAATAAAGGTTATCAGATAAGAAAATTAGAACAAAATATTTTTTTTAGTTTTTTTACTTAAACTATAGGTAATGACTTGCAATTACAGAAAACTTTCAACAAAACTTTTGTAAATGTTATAAGTAAAATGGTTCTAGACCTTGTGCTTAAATGTGTGACAAAAAATTAAGTTTCTAAGTGGTTTCTTTGTTTTTATTACGGAATTAAATAAAGTAAAATGAAAATATAAATGGATATAAAAAACAAAATTACATAAAATCACATATTCGCATACTTGCATGATTTTATGTATGTATGTAAATATTTTTTACACGTTCTATCTAATCTATCTATTACACATAATAATAATACGAGGATTAATTGTATGTACACAAATGTATTTAACGGCTCGAGCGATTTTCGTGAAACTAACTAAAATCAGGTTTTCGAACCAGAAATCAATTGCGATGGGTCTTGGTTTCAGGAAAGTTCATTTAGAGAGTTCTCCAGTGGGACCCGGATCCATTTTTCTTATTTTTTTTCTTAGCTCAAACGACTTTCATGAACATTTCTGACGGAGGTTTTTCGAGTACCAGGAATCGATTGCGACGGGTCCTGATTTCGGAAAAATTCGTTTAGAAACTCATCCGGTAGGGGCCAGGTTCAGTTTTTAATTTTTTTTATCTCGCACGATTTTGATAAAAATATGTAAAATGAGAGAGGTTCAAATACGAGGAATTCTAGCGATCGGTCATGATTTCGGGGCAAAATCGATGAGAGTGTCATCCAGTGGACCCCAGTGGATCTTTTTCATTATTTTATTCGGCCCGCACGATTTTTATGAAACCTGGTAGCAGATGGGAGGAGGGCTTTCTCGTGCTAGTAATCAATTGCGATGGGTGCTAATTTCGGGAAAATCCATTGAGAGAGTGGTCCGGTGCGGCCCAGTTTCGTTTTATTTTTTGTCGGCTGGTACGATTTTCTATAAATTGTTGAGCGGGCCTTTTCGAGTGCCACAAATCAATAGAGACGGATCCTGATTTCGGGGAAAATTCATTTATGGGATCCGGTGGGGGCCGGGTTCGATTATTTTTTATTGGCTCGCATGATTTTTAGATAAAAATTGCCAGGAATTAATTTTGCTGAACGATAATTTCGGGATATTTCGTTTAGTGGGTTATTCGATGGGGCCCGGTTTTTTTTTTAAATTTTTTCAGCTTGGACAATTTCGATAAAAATTAATTTTGTGATCAAAATCAATTGCGGTGATAGTAGTTTTTTAAATTAATGGAATGAGGATTTTTAGTGAACGTTTATGAGGTCTCCCTTCGAGTCCCATTTTTAAAAAAAATTTAGCTCGAATAATTTCGATACAAATTGGAGAGGAGGAGGAGGGGCGGTTTTGAGTACCAGAAATCGATTACGATGGGTTTTTATGCAAAGGAGCTCTTGGTTAGACTTGGTACCTTCTTTTACTTTTTATTTGACTTCAACGATTTTGATGAAATTTGTTGCGTGTTGTTGCATTAAGTTGATGTTGGATCTTGTTTAGGAATGTTGTGTGATCTTGCACTATGGTGCGTCATGTTGCACAATGTTGTAGAATGTTGCGTGACGTTGTTACATATTGCGTGATGTTGCACTATAATTTTTTTTATGGTCGCACGGTTTTCTTAAATAGTTGAGAGAACATTTTAGAGTACCAGACATCGGTTGAGATGAATTCTGGTCTCATTTGAGGTCACATTTTTTAGATGTTTTTCGAGTCGAACGATTCTCATGACAATTGCGGTTGATAAGGGTTTTCTAATTCGAGATTGCCAGGAATTGATTGCGATGAGCCCTGATTTTCGGAAAATTCATTTAAGGTTTTTTCGAGTCGAACGATTTTTATAAAAATGAATGTGGGGTTTTCGTCTGCAAAGAATCGATTATCACGTTAAATTCGGAAACATTTGTTCAGATGGTTCCCAGATGGGGTCCGATTCCCTATTTAAAAAACAAATGGCTCGAATGTTAAAAAAGTGATAAGAGTTGTCTAATTCGAGATAAACAGAAATGGATAGCGTTGCATCCTGATTTTCGGAAAATTTATTTAAGGTATTTTCGAGTCGAACGATTTTTATAAAAACTAATGTTTTCGAGTGCTAAGAATCGATCAAATTCGGAAACATTTGTTCAGATGGTTCTTCTCAGATGGAGTACGAGTCCCCATTTTAAAAAAATGGCTCGAATGTTATAAAAATTTTAAGAAGAGATTTTCAAGTGTCAGGAATTGACTGCAATGGTTCATGATACGGGAAATGCATAGGGGTGTTTCGGTTTAGCCGTTATGGCGCGTCTTGTTTAACAATAGAACTAAGTCATGTCTCAATTTAAGGAGGTGAAGCTCAGATTAGATGATGAACATAGGAATCTAATATAAATTTTGGTCGTGCCTGTGAAAATTTGTCATTTTAAATTAATCTAAACCATTTCTTAACTATACTGGGTTTTGTAAATTTAAGGGTTATGTAAATTTAATAGAACTAAGCCGTCGCCTAACCTAGTTTGGTGTAATTATTTTATTAACTTCTGGTAAGAAAGCTTATTTAATAATACACCTACATGAAGCGACTGATCTTTCCTGATTTCTACACGACATGATGTCCAATACCAAAAAAATGTACAAACCCATACGTATGCTGTGAATAGGCGCTATAGGATCCTGAAATGGACCATTTAATTTAAACTGTATATTTTAGATTTAAATGAATGGTTCCATGAATCCTAAAATGTCGTGAACAATTTCATTTGGTATCGATTGAGATTCACTATACCTATGAAAAAAACCTGAAGACCAACCGTATTTGTTAGAATGGTCGCTATAGGAAAATATTTGTAAAAGGACGAATCTTCTGTATGAATTAAATTCGTATTTAAATTTTTGGTCCCTAAGAACCTAAAATGTAGTCACCTTACAACATGATGTCCATTATTATATGATATGATATGATATGATAGAGGCGTACAGGCCAGTCATAACGGCGATCCTAGGTACGTTACCATAATCCTAAAATATCAACAATCAAATGACAAATTATATCTGAATGCGAATAATATTTCAGCATCATGCGGGCCCAGGCCCTGCCTGCATCCTTAACAGATAAGGTTAGTTAGGAAAGGATGTTAGTCACAGAAACGACTAGGGCGAACCGCAGCAAAGTCATTTTCTAACTACTTAAATATATTAGAATGTGTAACGGAATTAAACCTAATTCCGTTATCAACCCATCCCAACAAAATCTATTTCCTCATCGGCATGACCTCGAAGATAATATCTTCAACTACATTCCATTCAAGCAAACGTCATGCCAGCCTTCTACATTTCTTTTTCGCCTTTATTTATAGTGGTATCATATGATTCATTCACTTTAGAATTTTTCATATGTGCCACAGTTAAGTAAACGCAGATATGTACATCAACGTAATTTGATTACGTTGCCTATGTACATAATAAATGTACTTGATCTATTTATTAGGTGAATGACAATGGCCGATGCAAATATTGAAAAGCATTGTGGTTGTTGTTGTTCGAACTTCCTCAACGGATAAATTGAAGAAAAAAATATTTGCGCGTGGATCGATTCAGCAAAATCGATGTCACGTTGCTGTACAATTTTCATAGGAATTTTTGTGATGAGATCGCATAAAATTTCCTATGAAACTCAAAATAGGTACAATATTTTTCTGACTTTTTGGAGACAGTTAGTTTTTAGACAGACCAACCGGTGGTCGCTTAGTTTTTAGTTTTTCTAGACGGTCAGTTTTTGATATAGACCAACGCTAGGTCGAATTTTGGAGTGCGCGAATAGGTGTGTATAGGAATAATAAATTCAATAATAATAATTTTGGTGTTTGTTAATAAGTTTTTGATTTAATAAGTTTGTTAATAAGTGTGCATAATTGTTTAGTTGCTGTTTGGTGTAAGGAAATAAACGTAATTATAAAGAACTTTTTTCGTGTTTAGTTATTTTTGTGCTCAATTTGAGTTTTTTTGGTGTGGTGCAGGAACATCTATCAGGTAAGTTCGAAGTGTGGAGGCGTTACTAACCTAATAAATAACGATAGTGGGTTGACGTCGGCTGTCGGCGGAAAGAAAATTGTTGACGCTAAGCGGCTCTTTTTCTTTCTGCTGCCATCGATAGCATACCACTATCAACCCCTCCCCTTACTAACACCACCTTTTAGGGCCCATGGGCCAAATTGTTTTAATTAGGCTAGTTAGGTTAGGGTAAAATGTTATTCTAAACATTTTACCAATACAACCACGGTTGATGCTGCCCGTGTAATGGGCAGGTCATGTTAACCACTACTTCGGGGTACGATACCCCACTTTTCCTTTTTTTTTTGTATGTTTGTTTTTTTTGATGCGGTTATCTAGGCCGTTACCGGTGCATCCCCATCCCCACGACCGATTAACCTCTCCCGAATGAGCTACGGGTTAATGCCGCTGGGGATGAATACAGCTAAAGTTTAACCCGTTACAAATGTTAGTCTCAATTAAACTCACACTCTAGATTAGAGTTTGTTAGTTAATTAATGTAAGTTAGTTGTGTTTGAGGTAAAGGATACTAATATTCATCATATGTATTCGGCATCAGTCCTACTAGACTGGTTAGGTTATTTAATTCACATCTATGGATCATCTCATCACATACTGCTTGTAACCTTATTTTGCCCTATCTTCCGATCCAACACCATCTAACCGAGGGACTTCACGTTCGTAATGACACGGCAGTATTATCATACATATGATGACCTAAATATTCCGTCAATAATGTCAAAAATAAAAAAATAAAAATAAAAAATAAAATAAAAAAAAATTTAGATTCGGTATTGTCATTCAGCTACCTATATTTAAATTCATCCAACTAAAAGCAGAGTTAATTTATATCTAACATTCACACAACTTCACTAAAACATAACCTGAATTCAACCAGAAAGATCGTCGAAAAACAACATTCCTTAGCAAAAAGTCTTTGGATCGTTAACATATTTGATTGTATTGAGTTTATGCTCAAAGCGTAAGTAATTAAATAGACCCCCTGATCAAGAATGTTGCAATCACAATCTTCCCTGACCTTCCGGTATGTAAAAAAAAAAAAATAATAAATTTTAAATAATAATAAAAATAAATTGAATTATATTTGCCGACAACTTTATTGTTTTAAATCAGGACTTTCGACAAAATTTCAATTTATAGAATTGTTTAAAGTAAGTGAAAATTATTAAAATAAGTTATGAAAATGTAATTAAATTTAAATAAAAACCCAAATGGATAACACGATCCAACATATTTCAGCTCAAATGATAAATTTCCCGTGACAGAAAACTGTTTCCTCCTTTCATTAACATTTTATATATTTATCAATTTATATTATTCCAAAAAAAGTCATTTTTGTCACAATACGGTGGCAACCCATTTTGAGTATACAAATTTTTGCTTATTGGGTAAGCAATCCAATTCGATCTGTTGTAATTTCAAATTTTGGTTTCTCAGGTACCAATATTTTATCATAGAAATAGAGTATATAGAATGAAGGTAAGCAACTGTCAAGCGTCACAAATTCGGAATTTAAAAGAGAAAGCATATAAATTAACAGGGCCATATTTAGAATTTTTTTCGATCGAATGCAATGAAGTTAGAAAGTTAAAATTAAAAAATTATTTAAATTTAATTACATTTTTATTTCTTTAATAAAAGTGCATTAATTATTTTTATTTAAATATAATATTATGTGTATAAAAAATAGTAATTATAAAACCACTACGCTTATTATTTCACATTCCTTTAAAATGTAATGTATGTTGAAAATACACTTAGTATAATTGGGTATCCAAAAAAATCTTCGTCATACATATTAGATTCGTCTACTTTATAATGTTTAAAAGCACATGAAACAATCAACACCCACTTTTCGAACCATAGTAATACGATAAATGTGGCACTGGAAAAAACATTTATTTACAAAAAGAAAGAACCCACGCTAATAACCAAAATTGTTTTCTTATTTTTATCTGATTTTTAACTTAAATTAAGGATAATTTTACCACAAATCACTTTCTTTTTAACATAATTTACATTTTATTTTGTATAAACACTTACTGATGGTACGAAATTCAATCTTGTAATTTTTTAGGCGTAATTAGCAGTTTTTCACGAGACACTTCATTTTATTAAATGTCTATAATTTTTATTACTAAAATGATGCACTACACACATTCCACTAACTATTTTAATAATATTTTAATTATTTTTTAATTTTTTTAATTAATATTTTCAAGATTTTTTAAGAGCACAAAATTTAACGCGTCTTTTTAAACAAAAACTGATTTGAGGGGTTCTTTCTTTGACATATGAGACCGCCATATGCATTTTTTATATAACCATCCTGCTCTGGCTTGTGACACATGAAATAGCAAATCTTATATGGGAAAAACTACATTCATTCTATAGTATATAATTCTATGTATTTTATGTACTTAAGTACATACAAAGGGAATTCCCTTGAAATGTCAGTTTATATGTATACGATTATAAATTACCGTTCACATATATGTAAATAGTTATAATAACAATAATAAATAATTAACTTTTATATAATTAGAATGAAAATTAGAATAAAAAGATACTTCTCTGATTGTATATGTGTTGAACGTAATTTTCATAATAACTGTCTCAATTCACCTGTATTAACAGGTGAACTTCCTAAACACACATTCCTAAACTGATTTGAATTAAAATATTAATAATAATTTATTTAAAGGAGAGACAAAAACACGTCTTTCCTCTACGACGATCAGTCGATCCTCCAAATAATATTAAATTAATTATAATTAAATATTATTAAATTATTGTGTTTAATTTTATTTTCTGCACCAAAACAATTTTTTTTTCACCTCCTCGCTTGTAACAAGAAAATTAAAATTCTCCTTACAACATGATGTTCATTATCTACGAAAACAATCCTAAGACCAACCGTATGTTGAGATTGATACAAGGCTATTCAGTTTGTGTATGAATAATTAATTTAAATGAATGATTAATGGGAACCTAAAGTGTCGTAAACGATCTCATTTGATATCGATAAGGTCTAATGTGCACTACCTATGAAAAAAACCGAAGACCATTTTTAAATTTGAAAATAAAAATTTTAAAAATTAAATGTTAAAAAATTGTTAGTTAGCCGTAATTTTAAAATCAAAATATGAGCTCAAATAATATTGCAAAATCGTTTCACAATATTCTACTCGATCTGTATACATGTAATAAAAATTCAACCGCTATACGAGAACAACACGTAAACAATTTTCGAATGCTTTACTTTTACCAAAAATTATTATGCACTATGACTATTTACTTTCAAAAATAATTAAACTAAAATACATTTAGCACTATGGCGTACATTGTGATATGAATATAAGCATAAAGTCCCGTAAACGCTGTATCTTATTGGATATTTTGATTTTTTATAAAAAATGTGTTTTTTGCATCTCGCTCTGTTGCATTAGGGCAAATAAAAATAATACGAAACAACATAATTTTATTTTGATCATTTTATTGCCGTGTGAAGCTTTTATCCGAGGCATTTTTTTTTTTTTTTTACTATAATGCGATATATGTTGCTGATTGTTCAAATGGAGTTTAACTTAAATATTGAACTACATAACTTTTACTTATTGTTTTCATATCTGATTTAATATATTGTTTGTGATACTATATTCCTGATGATTAAAATAATTTCTGAAAATAAAAATTTGAAATACAAAAATTTAATCTATTGTACAAACAATTTTTTTGTATTTACACTTTTTAGAAACGCACACTTGTCCAAATATCTGTCTAAAATTTATATTTTGGCTAAAAAATTATTTTTGGACACTCGCATAAATTTCTGTCCAAATTATAAAAGTGTCCAAAAACTTCACACCGGGTTTAAAAGTTATAATTATAATTTTTTAAATTTATATACATATATTACCAAAAAAAAAAAACGAAAAACAACAATAGATTATATTCATTTATATGGTAAAATATTGATAATAATATAATAAGTTTACTGGATTAGATGTGAGGAAGTAAAATGGTAGATTACTGTCCGGGTGAAGATATTACCAGCCGAGGTCGGAGGCTATGAGTGATAACCGATCGAATAATAACAACAATAGACGTTTACTCCTGAGTTACATACGATATTTTTTGTACGATTTTTAATATCGACGAGAGCTTTTATGTTGCTATCGATTTTTCAGTAAAATTTCGTTTTGACACATAAACAATTTCGTCTCAAAACAAGATCAATTATTTGCATTTTGGTTTCTGAAAATGTCTATAAAAACAACATATAATTAACCATTAATTGCATCGCAGCATTCAAAATATGTGCGAATAAAACTACATTGTCGCAACTATGATAACCTCAAGTGACAAGTATTTAACATTTTTTCTTAATTGTAAGATAGATTGATTTTTAGATTTTAAACAGTTTAAATTTTAAATACATTTTACAACAATGTTTGATTTTTTGTTTGGTTCCTGCTTTAGCCAATGCTTGAATTATTTTGTAATATAAATTATGTATTTTGTATAAAATTTCTAAAAGACGGTGCAGTGTTTATATTCCTTTGTCTTAAGTAGGAAATCTTCATCCTGAACAGTTCTCTGACTGAGAGGTCAAATTTTGAACCATCGATATTTTTATCAAAAATCGTTATTTCCGTTTAAATTTTGGAAACTGAAATTGACAAATTTTGTGACAAATTTAATTCACTCATTTCTTCAGTATCGTTTTCCTCACAAATGGTATTTTCCAAATACATATTTGTGTTTTCGTAGACAGATTTTTGCGAATACTCAAAGGGACCTATAAATTTGTGAAACGGGAATCTCCAGTTTCTTCTCGATAAATCTCTTCGTTTGGAATGTAGAAAGGCCCCAAACATTTATTCTGCACGGAACCATTGAAAACAGACACACACACGCACCGAGGAACTTTTGAATACAAGGGCCTACTATTGAAATCGACCACCGTCGATTTGAGATCGTTCTGTTATAATCGTACTATTGCTTTCGACGCTTTCGTTCTTTAACTACTGTCGCCGTTTTTTAACAACTATGATTTTTTGGTTGTTCAAGTTCGATTGTCATCGTGCGTGCAGTAAACTATTCATTTCTTCAATAATATAACATTTAAAAATTTGAACAATCAAAAAATTATAGTTGTTAAAAACGACGATAGTCGTTAAACAACGAACTCGTCGAAAGCAATAGTACGATTATAACAAAACGATCAAAAATCGACGGCGGTTGATTTCAATAGTAGGCCTCTAGCTTGTCAGACCGGCGATTTAGCGAACGCAAAATCAGCAAAAATCTTGACGTCGGAAATTTCAAAAAATTTCATGATTACTATACTTTATTTTAAATATTATATCTGAAACGATCTGCTGAAAAAACTAAGCCATGAATAGGTTTACTTTTTACCCTTTGACCATTGTGTTATTGTTTTAAAATCGGTCCTGAAAACTAAATTCATTTTAATATTGCGTTAACTTTAAATAATTTTTAGCAAAAAAAATATCTTTAAGTGTCTAAACTAGTTTACCAATAACTTTTAGCTTAATTGAAAGGTTAAACTTCTCTCCTGTAAAATTAAACTACATATTAACTTAGGCTTGCAAACAAAAATATTTTGTATAGAACAGAAAATTTAATTTTTGAGGTTTGGTGAGATTATTTTACTTTTAAAATGGAAAAACGCCAAAAATTCAGCATGTCACATTTTTGTAGCCAAAAATCCACCAGCTTCCATCATGTAGTAGATAGGATACTCTTTAAATATTTAAAAATCCGTGATAATTTGAAGATTAGTTTATACCAAATTTATCTACATATGTCACAGTCAAATATACAAATTGTAATATTTGTTCATTTTAGGTTGACAAAAATGATAAGTCAATGAATTTTAGAATTCCGCCATAAAAGAGACACAAATCCCGTAGCGTGTTTAAAATTGGCGTGCTATGCTAACTAATCTTTTTTAGTTTATTAATTGTCAATATATGTTACCGATAATTATTCCGTGAAATATCCCCATTTGACGTATGAAGAGTTAGAAATCACACTTTTCTATTTTCTATTTTTTCGCCCTCTGGCGGCTCAACTCGCGTTACAACAATATGGTGCTAAACTCGGGTGACAATCAACTCGTGTTTATATGATCGGATTCCGAATTCCGTTTTTTTTTATATATATTTGTTTATTACAACTGACTTACAAATCATCTATATTCTTGTTTGGAGGGTTGTAGCTCTTTGGCTAGTCCCCTTTACAATTTTATTATATTTTTGGTCGATCCTGATTGGATCTTGTAGATCATACAGTTTCTTCCTTCGCAGCCGTCTTACTGGGTTTGAATCATCCAACATATGACGTATCTCAGCATTTTGGTGTAGATTAATACCATAGAAAAATAAGTTTACCATAGATTTCTCTTCCTGCACAACAGTGTTTTTTATTTTATTCCCTATCCTAATATGCTATCTGTAGTAAAAAAATTTAACCATAAAATTTGTTCTTATGATCTTCTCATCATTCTCTCGTTTTCTGCATATATATATGTATTTGTTTTTTTTATCGACGCGTTTTAATTTCTCAGTAAAACATGTTTGTCAATTGTTTTTTTTCGTGAAAAATATAAAAATAAATATGTATTTTATTTTATTTTTTTGTGTCTAGAGGTACGTTGTATTCTTATTTTAGCAATTGAGTTAGTTTTTTCCGAATAGTTAGTGAGAATAGGCGTCATATTAATTTTATGCTGGAATTGGAAATAAAATTTTAATATTTTGTTTACTATGTCTCGAAGATGTTGTTTGGAAAATTGTCTTTCGGATAGTTCGAAACGCTACTTTAAATTTCCTCCGAAACATACTGATTTATACGTAAAATGGGTAGCTGCATGTTGGAATTCCTCGGACTCAATAAATTCCTTGAAAAACCCACTTGTATGCGAAAAACATTTTGAAAATTTTTACATTGGTAAAAAAAAATTATTTTATGGTGCGATACCAACTATTTGTTTAGAAGATTCGCTTACGAGCGATATAGATATGATTAATGAAATGGACATTACTGCCACTCCGAAGCCATCTTGTTCGTCAAACAAGACAGATTACGAGGCATGGGTTACAAGTGAGCGAAATAGTATTTTTTATAGAACCGAAATGGAAAGGCTTAAAGTAAATAATGAATTTTTAAACGCAGAAATCAAAGAAATAAAAAAGTTAAACAAACATTTAAAACTTAAAGTTCTTAAGTTTGCCAATTTACAATTAACATCTACTTTAAAAATGCGAGCATTGAAGAGAACGCGTAAAACTGTTATTCAAGAAATAAATGCGTCGTCCGCGTCTAAACACTCCAAAACCTTCGCGAAAATGTTGATAAAAAGTCAGACGAGCTACACAACTGATGAGAAGGATTTGGCATTGGCAATATTTTTTAAATCTGCAGCAACATACTTATTTTTAAGAGACAATTTGCTTTTCAAATTACCGGCTCTCGCATCTATATATAGATGGTTTCCTCTTCAGGAAATCGTCCCAGGTTCAATTAATTCAGAATTATTCGCGAAAATACAATCACGAATTGAACCGTTTTCGAAAGAATCAAAAGACGTTATGTTATGCTTTGACGAAATGCACATTGCAAGAAAACTGGAGTACAATTCGAAACAAGATTGTGTAGAGGGATTTGTAGATTACGGAGGAGACAATACAAATACTAAGCTTGGGAAGGTAGCCTGCACGTTTATGGTAAGGTCAATAGGAGATAACTGGAAACAGATAGTCGGGTTTGTTATTGCGGCGACTACTACTCCAGTCCACGAATTAAAAAAAAATATCAACGATATCATTTTAAAATGTTTTTCTATTGGGCTGAATGTTAGGGGCTTGGTATGCGACCAAGGAAAAACCAATCAGTCGCTGTATAAATCTTTAGGTGTCACGGTAGATCTACCATATTACATGTTAGGTAATCATAAAATTTATTGTATTTATATATGATGTCCCGCATTTAATAAAATCAATTAGAAATAATTTGATTAAATATAATTTACAAATAGAAGACCAAAATAAAATAGCTTCTTGGAATGTGGTTCGGCAATTATATAAAAAGGATTCTGCTTCGTTTGCTCGTATCGTTCCTAAATTAACACCGGTACATATCGAACCGAATGCGTTCCAAAAGATGAAGGTTGCTTATGCGGTGCAAGTATTTAGTTGGAGTGCGGCTGCTGGTATCAGAACGATGGAATATTTAAAACTATTTACCCCTGACGTTGCGGTGATGGCAAATAATACTGCTGATTTTATACAGAAAATGAATGAAATTTTCGACGTCCTAAATAGTAAAAGCCTGTATAATAAGAATAAAAATGCAGTAGCGTTGCAAAATACGGAAATGGATCGAAAAAAACTCCAAGATTACATTGTGTATTTGTCAGGATTGAAATTTTTAAGCGAAAACCCAAAAACTCACGTGAGTTGCATCGACGGTTTAATGCAAACAATCAAAGGGATTTCATTATTATCGTGTGATTTATTTAGTAATTTGGAAGCTTGGCGATATGTCTGCACCAACAGACTAAATCAAGATGCATTAGAAAATTTGTTTTCTATCATACGATATAAAAAAAGAAAACCTTCTGTTAAAGAATTTCGAGAAATTCTAAAACGCATTATGTCGGTTAAGCTAATTTATAGTTCCAAGTTTGCAAATTGTAAAGGTGGTATAAATAATATGCTTGTAGACTGGAAGGCGGTCCTTTCTGATTCCGAAAATGTCGAAGACGAGGTGGTCATTAAATTCAACGAGACTTACGAAGATTTTGAATTCGAACAAGAGGTCGTTCAGGAAAGCGAAGGCCTACTCGGACACTCGGAAATTACCGAAATAAATTGTGCAAGTTTAAGTGAAAATGCACTTAAATATTTTTGTGGATATGTGTTGCACCAAAAAATATCAAACCCTGTTCAAAATCAGGAAGAACACGGGCATTTAAACAACTGCTCTAAATGTTTAGCACAACTTTCCTTAGAAAATGCTAAAATTTCAGCACCATCTGATTGGCACATATTTTTTAAAAACTTTAAAGATAGTTCAGACTTTGGAAGTTTAAAGATGCCGAGCGAAGAATTTTTTATTGTTTGCAAACAAGCGTTTAGTATTTTTACTAACTATTTCAAAAATGAACCGAACGTAAAAAATATCAAGGCCAAAATTCTAGAACAGTGCTTGTTAAAAAATAAATTATTTTTTGATCCACATGGTACATGCTTCGATCATAGAGTGATGCTTCTTGATTTTTTCGTTTTAGTGCTGTTACGAAAAAATTGCCGTTGGTTTTCAGAATCAATTTCATTTAATGCAGGAAATAACAAGCACAAACATGGTCGTCTTAATATTTTAATTGATTAAGTATGCATACATGTAATTTTGAATTATTATTTTTTGTTTTTTTCCTTATTGAAATACTTGATTACAATTTTTATTTCATTTTCCTAGAATTTTTGAATTACTATTATTATTTGTTTTACTTTATTGATTTTAATTTGAAAAAAATTAAAATTTATAAACCCTCCAAAATCACAGCCTTGACGTGGCGGAGTGGCTTAAGTATAGCAGTCAGAGGTGGTCAATTCCAGCAAGATTAGTTTGAACAATCTGATGCTATCAAACTAATGTGATCATAATGTTATGGAAATTCTATTTAATAGGTGTACTATTAGAAACTCCACTCTGAAGTTGGTTACATTAAAATATACTTGAACGCATCTAAATCCCGTTTTCGTAAATCGTAATTTTGGATATATGTAGATTAGTCGTTGCTGTTTTATGACATAAGTTTCAGTCATTTACAAGATGTCGTTCCGTGTGCATCAATTGTAAGAGATGGAAGTCGATAAGCAACATATAATGGCGTATATTCATGTCGTGTGGCGTATGTGCATTCTATCCTGTTTGTAAATGAATGAAAAAATGAAAAAAAAATTGCTGCTAAAAAAAATGCTGCTTTGAGTGAACATTCTGTGTCATTCAACAGTAGAAACGTGGTTTGCAAGATTTCGTAACGGTAATTTTAGTCTTGAGGACGATCCACGTTCAGGAGCAGTAAAATAATCCGTAAACTCAAAAAGAGCTAGCAGAATAGTTTGGAGTTACTCACCAAGCAATAACACTTCGATTGCTTGCAATGGGCAAAATACAGAAGGAAGGAAAGTGGGTTCCTCATAAACTAACCGAAGAAAACAAAAACCGAATAGTTGACATCTCCATGAATTTGCTTTCTCGATACAAAAGAAAGAATTTTTTGGCCAAAATTATTACGGGTGATGAAAAGTAGATTCTGTTCGATAAATATAAACGCAGAAAACCATGGGTTGATCAAGAAGAGAATATGCCAAGAACGTGTTACTGTGTGTCTGTTGGGACTGGAAAGGAGTCATTTAGTACGAGCTCCTGGAACCTGGTCAAACTGTTACAGCTGAACGTTACCAGGCCCAATTGATCAAATTAAGTGATGCTCTGGAGGAAGAAAGACCATTTACGGCCCAAGGAAGGCGGAAGGTGATATTGCTGCATGACAACGCTCGTCCACATACAGCAAAATCTACCCAGGAACTCATGTTCTCCTTAGGCTGGGAAGATTTACAGCATGCGGCGTATTACCCAGACTTGGCTCCGTCTGATTACTACTTATTCAGATCGATGTCATCATATTTGTAATACCAACGGTTGTAATTTGGTTGTAATTTCGTCACTCTGTTACCCAATATCAACATTTCTGTAAATATATTTAATGCTTGCTTTTCGCGGTTTCGCAACGGTATAGCTGCCAAAATCCAAAACTGAAGTGGTTAAGCTTGTATATAAGTGAACAAGTGTGAATACTAATCGGTTGAGGCGGAAACCACATTGACACACAGATGATATTAACAAACACATTATATTAAACACTTGTTTTATTATTTCGCAAATAATTTTTTTGAATATTTTAATTAAGAAAATTTGACCAAAAAATTTAAAAAATTACTCGATCGATTTCGACTTGTTAGGTCATCATCAGGAGTATCTACTCGGAGACTCCTCGTAGTAGATACTCCTGATGATAACCTAACAATTCGAAATCGATCGAGTAATTTTTTAAACTTTTTGGCCAAATTTTTTAATTAAGATATTCAAAAAAATTTCTTTGCGAAATAATAAAACAAGTGTTTAATATAATGTGTTTATTAAGTGTTAGTGTGTCTCGCCAAGTGCCTACCAAATGCTACTCTGGAGAAAATACGTTGATATCATATTGATATCAGACTTATTAGCAGCTGCATTACCTAATTCATTTAGAGTTATTCAGTGGGCACTGCGTGTTGGTATGAATCTAGGACTTTGTCCCTCAGATGTAGATCGCCTGAGAAGTCAAATCCGTTAAATGTTTTATTTCTCTTATATCAACATGAATTAAAATCATCAACTTTTACTTCAAGGAACCTCCGATGTATGTGAAGTTAGCCCGAAAAGTATCCCGAAAAAAATGTGTCCTTGCTAAAAGTTTAATATTTTCGGGCCAGCCCGAAAAATTTATAAACACTGCATTATCTTAAATTCTCATCCCGAAATAATTTTTACATCAGTATATTAAGCTTTGTGAACACTAAGCGGTGTTTTCTAAAAATAAATCGGCCTCAAATTGCAAAATTTTTGATTGAGTTTATTCAAAAACAATTAAAAATTGATTCTTCAATTAAAACACTTAGTCGAACTAGTACTCTATGCTTAATAAAACAAGTCTATCCTAATCGTTGGATTGTGATAACCTTGTGTTTAATAGTTCTGAACATAATATATAGATCTGTTGGGAAAGATGATATTACAAAAAAAACTGTCGTTGTACAATTTTTGTTATACAATCAATTTCGAATTTTTAATTTGCTGGATTCGATAAATGCCATCGAAAACTCGAGCCAATTTTATTTGAAAAGCGCAGGTTTAAAATAAATAATGTAATTGAACTTAAATATTTACGAAACAATCAAAACACAACTATCACACTAAACTCGCATTATTTAGTTATTTAATTTCTAGTATGAATGATGAAGAAGAAATAAGCAATTAACTAGAAATTTTTGTATATTAATACAAAATGTAATTTTGTTCACTTCCTTTTTCGTTTGTGAAATAGATTTAACAAAAACAACAAAACTACGAATTCATTTTGTTTTGTTCGGCTGCTCGATCTTCGAATTTTTATTTTTACTTTATTTTTGTCTGTACATACTTTATTTTGTTACCTTCACATACAAAACTAGTTGTTTTGGAGAGAATATACGTATACGGAATATAAAGTCACAAATACATTCATGACATTGGAATTATCAGAAGTTTTTTGCTCAACTCATTTTTATCTCTCTATTTATTAAAATGAGAAATCTATGGTAAACTTATTTTTCTATGTTAATACGTTGCATGTATTTTCTCGCGTGTTTGCTTATTTCTTCACTAACGAAATCTATCTTCAGATCTATATGGAGGTTGTCATTTCTTATGTACCACGGTGCATTAACTATTCAACGAAGGACTTTGCTTTGGAATGACTGGATGATATTGACATTGGTTTTCTTTGTACAGCCCCAGAGCTGAATACCGTAAGTCCACACAGGTTTTAGGATTTGCCGGTATAGTAGCAATTTATTATGTAGAGTTACATCTTATTTTTTCTTTTTCACATGCTCTTTCCATTTTAGTTTCGCGTCTAGAGTCATGCCTAGATATTTTGCCGTATTTGCATAGGGAATTTGCTGGGAGTTCAGTTCTACTGGTATCCAGTTGACCTTCTTGTTGGTAAAGTTACGTGGACAGATTTTGTTTCATTAAGTTTTATTCGCCATCTCTTGGTTCAGGTACTGCTGACAATATTAGTAGCTCTTTGCAATTCGTTTGTAGATTCTTCTATGCAATTAGCAACTGCTAAGATGGCCGTATCATCCGCAAACGTCGCTATGCTAATCTCCTCTATCGTTGGCTAGTCCGAGGTAAATAGAACATACAAAGTTGGTCCCAGAACGCTACCTTGTGGTACCCCTGCTGATATTTTCTTTATTTCTGAGTATTCGCCATCTAATTTAACTCGAAAGTGTCGGTTAGATATGTAAGATTTTAAAATTTCATAAAACTACTTTGGTAAGTCTCTTTGTAATTTATATTCCAAACCTTTATGCCATACTCTGTCAAAGGCCTGTGCTACATCCAAGAAGACGCTTGAACATACTTTCTTTTTTTCGTACGTCTTCAATTATGTTGGTAATTCGGTGTACTTGTTCTATTATTGAATGGTTTTCTCTGAAGCCAAATTGATGTGGAGGAACAAGATTTCTTTCTGCTACTGCATTAATTATTTGGAGTAGTTTACGTAGTCCTTTTTCAGGAAGAGCTTTTACTATTTGTCCTGTAATTAAGTCGTGTCCTGGAGATTTCTTTGTATTTAGGTTAAGATTGATTTTCTCTTTTAATTCTTGTAATGTGACAGGAGATATATTGCAGTTATCCATTTTATATACTGGTGGTATGTTTTCCTGTGCAGTTTGTCTAGGTAGAGGCTGGAACGTGTTCTCCGAATAGATGCAAAATAAAATATTTTAACCGTGATAAACATTAACAAAGCTGTTCAATTATTTACCTAGTATGCTAATTTAAATTGGTTATATACATTTGGATTTTGCAAGAAATTTAAGCACAGCCAATGCATTTATTACTCACGCTGTCGTGTTGTCTGCCACAACTGTTATCCAAAATTTCATCCGTTGTAACAATTCTAAAAATAATATTGTATGAGTTCTCGTTGTACAGCTTCAAAACTCGTACACATTCAACTCGTTTTTTGGTGTAGTGCTGTGAGCATTTGTGAATTGTGGCAAAATTTTTGCGCTGAATTTGGACTTACCATGACGGTTCTGCATACATTGCAGGTTATAGTTTCGGACTCTTGAATATTTGGACCAGTTCTCTTAGTTTTATACGACCATTTTTCTTTATAGCGCTTCTAGAAATTATTTTGCGCGTGACATATGATCTAATGCAGGATCTTAGTTCTTTGTTTTATACGTTATCCATAACAGCATGACCATTTCAATTTATACTTTTGAAATAAAACACCTTATGATTACAAAATATTCTTAAAATGATTTAAAAGACTGCATTTATCGTTATTACTTGCCGATTAATTTGGACTCTGTCGACGAGAACTTTTACGCGCAATGTAAAGTAACAAATATAATCATGAAATTTAATTATCATAAGTTTTTTACTCAACTCATTTTTATCTCTCGATTTATAAAAAAGATAAATCTATGGTAAACTTATTTTTCTATGGTATTATCACAAATAACCATTATACAGATGAATATTTATCATGGCACGCCGATGTACACTAAATAAAATCGATAAATTTATAGGGGAAAAAGTGGTTAGCCAAAATGAAAAGATGAGCTATAATATTTACGCTGCTCGATATTTTCTCTTTCTGCACTCCAGTATTTCCAATATGATCGAGTTGAATCTCATAACAAAAAATATTTTATTTCTTTGTACAGTATAAAACACAAATTATTCTTCAGAATTGGCTTTTCATTATTCTATGAAAGTAGTGTATGGTGGTGTTTACTGTAAGCAAAAAAAAAACTAACGAGAACAATGAGCAAATCCAATCCATTTATTATTTTCGTTTGGAAACATCTCTCTTTACCAGAATCTACTTAAATATAAGTCCTGCTAACTACACACATTTGAAATAAACAATAACTAACTAAAGATGTATTTGTAATTTTTTCTTTCGTAATTTTTTATTAAATAAGTAAGTATAAATGTGTTGGTGCAAAAACAAACAAAACATGAAAAAAATTATCAAATTTACATTGGATTGTTAGCGTAATCACACATTCTTCGGTAGTTATTTTTATATAGGTATCTGTCAATGCGAGTTAGAGCAGTACTTATATTTAAGTAGATTCTGATACATACATATTTGTGTTTTGTATATATCATGTATATATTTCCTATATACATATACTGATTTGTCCAAATTAAATATTTTTATTAATGAGTTTTTCTACGTGTGTTCTATACGGATGCTATGTGATTTGAATTCAATAATATTAAAATATTTATTAATTTTAGAAATTAATATTTTTTGGAGAAAATGAATGAAATCAGCTTACAACGGAAAGGTGACATATGTGAAATATACTATGTATTTAGATTTGTTTCCAAAACTTGATCAAGCATGATAGTAGTTAATTTGTTTCGACTATTAATTGATTTTTTATCGATTTTAACAATATTTGCAAACAAAATTAAAAATTAATAATTAACAAAATTAATATTTCGCTGTTGGCCCGAGGTGTATAGAATTATGAGTACACAATACACGTCCAGTTCCATTTCTGAACTACTAACCTTAAGCGTGAAAACCACCTTAAGGTTTTTCGTTGTTGGTTGTGGCGAGTCGATTGAAAATTTTGATAATAGATATTTCAATATCGAATAAGGGATATCGATTTATAGGCTTCACCAGAAGTGCAATTCAATTTTCGAATTGTTACTTTTAGGCATAAAATCCAATTTATTTATTATTATTCAATTTTTTTGGCAACCCACTTTATTTAATTAATTATATGCCTAACTGGACGTCTCAAAATTTTTGGTTTGCGGAGTTTGAGATCTTATACACTGCGCTGGTTTTATTTGCTATTTATCAATGCTTATAGTGGTCAGCTCAACAGGACCAAATTACGCGAGCATCATACTTTTTCGAAACTTATCGCTGGAAGCGATTCAAGGATTTATCCTAAGGCTAATAACTTGTACCTGTGAAAACATTAAGCTTTTCACGAATACTAACAACAACATGTTTATTGCCATTGGAAAACCTTAAGGTGTTTTTCACACTTAAGGTTAGTAGTTCAGAAATGGAACTGCACGTGTATTGTGTACTCATAATTCTATACACCTCGGGCCAACAGTGAAATATTAATTGTTTGCAAATACTGTTAAAATCAATAACAAGTCAATAGATAAAAAATCAATTAATAGTCGAAACAAATTAACTACTATCATGCTTGATCAAGTTTTGGAAACAAATCTAAATTCATAGTATATTTCACATATGTCACCTTTCCGTTGTAAGCTGATTTCATTCATTTTCTCCAAAAAATATTAATTTCTAAAATTGTTAGGTATTTTAATATTATTGAATTCAAATCACATTCAGTATATATAGGAAATTATATATATATAGGAAATATATAGGAAATACATAATATATATAAAACACAAATATGTATATGGATGCATATACCTAATAGTTGTTTACTGCAATGCCTTCTAAACTACTGGCCTCTTACACCAAATGTTGACGACACGCTAAGTCTACGGTTCAACGTATATTTTCCAGATGGCAGCAAAATAAAAAACATGAAAAATTACTTTAAAAAAAATCAGTCTCACAGAGCTCTCACAATAGAAAAAAAATTTGCCGTTACCTTTTGCCTTAAACTTTTACCTTAAGAGTATCTCTCACAATGAGCAAAAAAATTAAATTGAAACCAACTTCATTGTAATTTTTGACATACTGAATTTTGACATTTAATTTTGTGGTAAATTGTTTATTTTTGTGTTGTTGAAAAATTTCTGTGAAAAATTTTGTTTGGCACCCCGACCCACTTGGAATATTTTTCTCCCATTTAACATGTTTTGAGTAATTATTACATAGAAGATTCCACTTACTCTTACATTGGTCCGGAGATATTTTCAGACATGTTCCAATGTCTGACCAGGCATTTTCCACCGCAACTTTATTTTTAAATAATTTACAACTTTTATCGTAAATAAAAATGTATTATTTTACACACTCGATTAATTTTGCTTCCATAATACAGAATAAAGAAAATTATTAATTAATCGAAATATACGATAATTTATTTTTAGAAATTTTATTATACCAATATGTCGGTGTAACGCAAAAATTTTGTTTTCAAATTTTTTTTTGACATCATCGAAAAAAAATACAACAAAATAGAAACGATTTTTAAATGCAACTAACTTCATAAGTCTTTTCTTAAGGCAAAAGTTTAGAGTTTGCAAACTTTTTTCTTAAGGTAAAAACGAAAATTTTTTTTTTTCTCAAGTTTTATTTTCAAACAAACTTGTAAGGCAAAAGGAAAAGTTTTTCTATTGTGAGAGCTCTGTAAATCGGTCAAAGGAGGAGTACGTTTTTTTCCAAAATTTGTTTTACACGTGGATTTTACTATTCTCTATACTCCCAATTTTCAACGAATCATATGGATGAGTTGTTTGTATTGTTATAATATAAAACAAATGAAAAAATAAAACAAGAATTATTAAGGGCCTATTCCATGGAAAAAATTTACTGACAGTAAAAATAAAAGCGAGAAAAAAATATAGATTACATAGTGATGTGATAAGTGTGTGGGAAATACTTGTCGTGCCTATACATAGATTAAAATTTTTATAATTAAATTACGAGTTTATATACTATATTACATATACTATATTGTGTAATTTTTTTGGTTTGATATTTAAATTTTAGGTAAGTAATGGCCCTATTCCATGAGAAAGTAATATTATCTCAGCAAAACTAAAATGAGACATAAATATAGATCGACTATTTGGTAGAAGGGCGTATCCGATTATAGCTTGCTGAGCAAATTTTTGTTGTGTTGCCATAAATTTTTCAGAAAAAATATAAACTCGAGTATTTTTTATAGCAACCAAACGAAAAAAAAATCCCTACCCCCTTTCAATTTCATTTTATACAAATTTTTATAGCGTCAAGTGCGTGAGAAGAGATTAAAAACTTTTGTATTTATAATTATTTTGTGGTTAGTTTTTTCAAAAGAAAAAGTTTTCCTGCGGTAAACAACAAATATAAAACTGAAATTTAAAAAAAATGAAAAAATACGGTAAGTTTAGTTACAATAAGTTTAATTAGTTATTGATATTCAAGTTTGTGAAAAGTGAAATTTGAAAACTACGTTAAATCCGAATGTGGAATAATCCGAGAATAACGGAACAACACTTCAAAGTTTTATTTTTAAAATTATTAGAAATTTATATTGCAGAAAATTGGTTTATTATAGGTCACTTTGAAATTACAATAACCAACGAGTATTCTTCAAGATTGTGTAATTGAGTTGTAATATTTACCACTTTAATTAAAATCGAATGGAATTTAATTTCAGTTACAGGAATTTGCTACTGACAAATAAGCAACTAGCATGATGTTATTGTGATATAACAAATTAAGAAACAACAAAGCTTTGTCCAAAAGCGATCTATAATATTACATTTCTCAAAATATGATCCTTTACTGTTAAACCACCCTATGCAGATACATGAAATGACATCGAAATTCCAAATGGTTTGCCTTGTCTTGCTTTTCAATACCGGGACTTAAGAATTTCCAAAGCATTGTTTCTAAATATTGTCCGAACCATTATATCCTATGAAAAATGCCAATATTTATAAAGGACAATTAACAGCAAAATTCACACACACACATATATATATATATATATATATATATATATATATATATATATATATATATATATATATATATATATATATATATATATATATATATATATATATATATATATATATATATATATATATATATATATATGATGAAAAATTCCTTAACTCACAAATTCACTCTATGGAGCCATAAGTCATGTTTTAATTTTATGATTTTTATGTTTTGAATATGTAGCCTTCATTAAAACAAACATTTTGAGACACTTAATTTTTTTGGTTCTTGTTGTTGTTAAAGATACAGGGTGTCAAAATTTGAGAAAAATGATAATCATGGTATTGTATTTATCGCAATAAAAAGAAAAATAATTGTCCGATAATTATGATTTTGGGCTCATGTTAAAGGTAAGTTAATAAGGATTTCTAAAAAATATAAAAATAGTATATTGTTTAAATCCTTGTTCTCGAAATTTCCCGCCAAAATGTTCTTTTTAAATTTTCTCAAAAACCTATTATTTTTTTTTTTTTTTTCTAGAATTCGATAATTAATATTTTACAACATATCAAAAAACTAGAATACCGTTATTTTTTGTTTTCTTGCAAAAATCGTTTTAGTAAGAGAAGTATTTCATTTTTATATGGAAAGCTATATAGATATTTCTCAGTGTTTTGAAATTGTTTACAAAAGTGGTAGTTCACTTAATTTGTGTGTTTTGTATTTTATTTATTGTACAATTTTGCGTCATATTTAAGTATGAGTCACAGAATTATGAGGTGCCACCCCCTGGTTTATATCGTTTGGTTAGTCGTAGTACCATAAATTCCTTTTCTTTTTTTGGGTTATTTTATAAAAGACTAAATAAAATGTTGTTTCCCTCTTTTTTATTGAGGGTGGATTATTTTTACTTGACGCAGGCGTACCTGTTAAACGATGAGTAATTCTTTTGAAAACAAAAAAAGAACATTGTTGATATAAATAGGAGTAAAAATTAAAATTTTTGATTAGTTGACATTGTGAATTGTAGACAACATTTTAAATAAGGAGTAAAAATGTTTAAAATTTGAAAAAGTAACAGTGTGTTAAACTGAGTGTAAGTTTAAGTGGATAAATAAGTACTAGTGCGCTAAATTTGATAATGGATAAATTTCGAAAGTGTTGTAAACCATATCACGATTCAAAGTGTTCGAGTAAACTAAAACGAGTTACTTATTATGTTAAGCAATTTATGCCACAATCAGTTGAGAATCAAGATAATTTGTATCTCTGTTCAACGTGCTATATAAATATTACCTGCAAACGACGAAAAATAGAATCGCAGTTGTCACCAGTTGCGGGACCATCAACAACATCACCTCTAACACCGCAAATAGCCGATAACGATAATAGCAGTGATAGTGAAGAGTGTTATTTAAAAAATGTGTCCGTTTTGGAAAAAATGAATGGAGTGTTACCCTTTCTTGGAAAGTCTCCTATATATCCGAGTAAGTTAGAAGCCAGGCCAAAACATCAGCAGCAAAAAGTAATAGATTTAGCTTCAATAACACCATCAACATCTTTGGTTCCGGGAATCGTGCCGCTTTCGAATCAGTCAACCGAAGATCAAAGGAAGGTGGCACTATATGATGAATTGATTGGTGATCTAAAAGCTAAATTCGAAGAACTGAAGGAAACCAGTGATAAGATTCAGCTACTTACTATATTGCCAAAATCATTAACCATTCAAGAAATCCAGAATGAGTTCAAGGCAACGCAACATATGGTGCGAACCGCTAAAGATCTACGAGACAAGAATGGTCCACTAAGTCGTCGAGCAGCTAAAGTAGGAAAGCGAATAAGTGATGAGCTGAAGCAAGCAGTATTATCTTATTATACTGATGATGATGTTAGTCGGATAATGCCAGGCAAAAATCGTTTAACAGTCGATAAAGTTAAAGTTCAAAAGCGGCTAATGATGTATACATTGAAAGAGTGCTACGAAGGATATAAGACGATGTATCAGGACGGCGAATCAAAAAAAATTGGTTTTTCTAAATTTTCACTACTTCGTCCAAAATACTGTGTACAACCAGGTAGTAGTGGAACGCACACAGTCTGCGTGTGTACCATACATCAAAATGTAAAATTAATTATTTATGGCACCAAAATGGAAACTATTACCAACGGAAAGATAGCGCACTACCGGGATTGTATTTCAAATATTTTATGTGATGAGCCTACACCAACATGTTACCTTCTACAATGCGAAAGCTGCCCAGGACTGGATAACTTTAAAGAATATTTGAAAAATGCATTTCGGGAACATGGCTGCGAGGATGCTGAGTTAAAATTTAGTCAGTGGGTTTCTACCGATAGGTGCAATCTGGAAACCTTTTCTCAACCTTTGGATGAATTTCTGGATTATTTCATGAATAAGCTGAAGAATCTGTCACCTCATTGCTTCATTTCACTTCAGCAGTCCAACTTCTTAAAAAATAAAAAATTGTCGCTGAAGTCTACGGGGGTGATAGTTTTATGTGATTTTGCAGAAAATTATGCATTTATAATGCAAAATGCCGCACAAGGATTTCATTGGAATAATAAGCAAGCGACTATTCATCCATTTGTAATTTACCAAAATTTGGATGGCAAATTACTTCACCACACCTTCATTATAATATCGGATTGTCTTCACCACGATACTGTAGCGGTTCACTTATTCATTGAAAAATTGATGCAGTTCTTGAAAACTAAAATATCCAGTTTATCTAAAATACAGGGTGTCCGCCGGGAAGGTATACTACTTTGTTTTGCCGCCATTTAGGCAAATATTAGTATTGATAATTCATACTTGACAGTCGTGAAGTAGACACGTGGCAAATTTATTCTGGAAAAATATTCGATAAACCATCGTGTTTTAATCGTTAAAACATTTTATCAAAATCAATCATCGATTACTGTGAACAATCATAATGAGTGACGAGGCACATTTTCATTTAAATGGATATGTGAATAAACAGAATAGTCGGTTCTGGGCAATGAAAAACCCTCACATTATTCATCAGTCACCTTTACATCCATTAAAAGTGACAGTCTGGTGTGCAATTTGGTCAGGAGGAATCATTGGACCTTACTTCTTTGAAAATGAAAACGGCGTAACGGTAACTGAATGGGGAGCGATATCGTGATATCATTGAAAACTTTTTAACGCCACAACTGCATACTTTGGGCTTGATTAACATGTGGTCTCAACAAGACGGTGCCACATCGCATACAGCCAGGATTACAATGGAATTACTGCGAGAACTCTTTCCACAACAAGTTATTTCAAAAAATGGTGATGTTGATTGGCCTCCACGGTCGCCTGATTTGACTGCTCCGGACTTCTTTTTGTGGGGATATCTAAAAAGCAAGGCTTATGCAAACAAACCAGAAACGCTTGAACAACTCAAACAAAATATTCGTGATGAAATTAATGAAATACCGCGTGAAATGTGTGAGAATGTAATGAAAAATGTGCTCAAAAGGGTTCGCATTTGTGAGGCTAACAGAGGCGGACATTTATCTGATATTATATTCCATACATAATTGCCGACATTAAAAAAAAAATTTAACAATATAAGATCCATTCTCTTTCATTTAATCAAAAATCATAAACAAACAAAGTAGTATACCTTCCCGGCGGACACCCTGTATTACCGATGGGGCAGTCACGCATTATAAAAATAAGAAAAATTTTAAGAACATCTTAAAACACAAAGAGGATTTTGTAGTTGATTGTGAATGGCATTTCCATGCAACAGCTCATGGAAAAGGTCCATGTGATAGAGTAGGAGATACCATCAAAAGAATGGCATCCAGAGCTAGTCTCACAATGGAATACAGCAGTACAATAACCAATGCAGATGAATTATTTAAATGGGCTAAAACGTTGAAGACAGATATCAATTTTGGATTTTGTTCAGACGCAGAACATAAATCCAAGCAAATCAAACTTGCAACTAGGTTTGAAAATTTAAAAACAGTAAAAGGAACTCACGGTTTCAATGCAGTTATTCCAACAGAGGATGGCTTTTCGAAATGTAAAAAATATTCTAATTCTGACGATTATGTTAAATTTAAATTGCAATTTGAACAAGATTTAATGTTAAACAATAAAATAAAATTATCAAAAGAATTTGGGTTTGAAATTTTAAATATATGTAATTAAATTTGAATAATAAATATTAACACTAGATTTACCACACCAGTCAAAATGACTGGTTTTAAAATTTATATTTTCAATTTACTACTTCACCTTATTTTTTTTACTACTTATTATGTCCAATTAACTAATAAATATAGTTATAATTAATATAATATATTACAATTAACTTAATTGAAGTAATTTATCATTTTTTTAAAATACATTAAGACCGGAAACCCCACTAACCATTTTTTCTAAAACCAGTCATTTTCACTGGTGTCGGTAGAAATAGGTATGGTTAAATTGTCGGTATATCTAGTGTTAATAATTTAACTGAACTATCCTTTTTGTAAACAATTTCAAAACACTGAGAAATATCCACTGAAATACAGTTTTTCCATATAAAAATGAAATGCTTCTCTTACTAAAACGATTTTTGCAAGAAAACAAAAAATAACGGTATTCTAGTTTTTTGATATGTTGTAAAATATTAATTATCGAATTCCATTGTGAGCAATGGATTACAAAAATTTGTGATTTCAGGAATTTTTCACCATATATATATATATATATATATATATATATATGTATATATATATATATATAATGTATGAGAACCTAATGGCCAACTATTTTAAAAACATGCGTACTTAATGCAGATTCGAAAATGGTATAATACATCCTTTTATCTAATGTAGATACGAGGTTATTGCTATTAGTATGCCAAAGGAATAAATTCGATTAAAAAACAAAATTTTAAAAATTGGATTATTTCTTGTCTTAAACTGTATCTGATGATAAGGGCTTCATAAAAAACAACGTTACACATTGATAATACTTTTTTTAACCAATGTACATTTACAGTAAATGCTCAAACTGTCTGCCACCGACTTTCTTTTGAGAAGTCGCGCATAACGCCGTTGAATAATTTTTCAAGCGGCTTCCTGAACACGGCTACGTAACTTTTCTAAACTCCTGATCGTTTAGCTCTTCTTTTAGGCAGCCCTAGTAAAAAAAATCCAACGGATTTAGGTCCGGGAAACGTGGAGGCCACAAAATGGGCCCGAGACGGCCAATCCATCTATATGGATATGTGGAATTCAAATACTCCCGAACGTTTACTGCATACTGCGCAGGACACCCATCATTCTGGAGCCAATGGGATTCTCTCACCTCCTCGGACCCCTCTTCCAATAAATTTGGCAGATCATTTTGAAGAAAGACCAAATAGCTTTGGCCAGATAAGTTCCCGGGCAGTTCAAATGGGCCAATTATCTTTCCGTTCAATATGCCGGTCCAATAGTTTATTTTGAATTTGTACTGGGATCTGTTTTCTCGTATTAGATGAGGATTCGTGAGTTGCCAGCTGTGAAGATTGTGCATGTTAAAGCATCCATTTCTATTCAGTGTTGGTTCATCGCACGCGTCTAATAGGGTAGGGGTGGAACTTATTTTTTTTTTTCAATACACGGTGCACGTTCGATTTTGCGATTCCAGTGCGTCGTGCTATTGTAGAGGTAGATGGAACTCGTTCAATTTCCTCAAGCACCGCTTCTTCAGTGTCAATATTAGCGGCTCTTCCAGTGCTAGTACCACCAACACCGCTGCCAGGTAATCTTCCTTCCGAGTAACAACCGTGGACTCTGATAAATACGCGATAATCCGGGTGACGCGCGTTTGGTTATCTTTCCCTATAAAGGGCTGCGGCTGCATTTGCGTTACTTCCGCATTCACCATAAATATAATGCATGTTTGCGTATTCTTGTGACATATACTGATTACGTAGCATTTTGATATACAAAAACCCGCCCAGATACAGAGGAAAACGGAATAAACACATGCGATGTCGAACAAGTCGAGTGACACATTAAATTAATGTTTAATAATGTTAATGTTTAATTATTTACCGTTTAATACATTTTATTAACAAAAGATGGGTAGCGCAGAGCACGCTTAGGTATAGCAAATATCAAGTTTATAAACCCCTTATTATCAGGTACAGTTTAAGACAAGAAATAATCCAATTTTTAAAATTTTGTGATTTAATCGAATTTATTCCTTCTGCATATTAATAGCAATAACCTCGTATCTACATTAGATAAAAGGATGTATTATACCATTTTAGAATCTGCATTAAAAACCCATATTTTTAAAATAGTTGGGTACTTAGATTCTCATACATTTTTTTCACCAAAGACGCTCACACTTTTATAAAAAAATATTTACCACATTTCATGCTGAAAATTGAAGTTTAGATTTTCTTTTTTTCAAAAAAAGTGCAACAGCTACTCATACTATTTACTGCATATCTATTAATATAGTTCACTAAGAATATTATAACAGCAAAACACCGATGGATTTAATTTATTTGTAGCCGTGGTGATCGGAAACGTAAAGTAATGTGAAAAAATGGACACTTTTTAAAAAAATGATATACGTTAGGTACTACTTGGGATATATTTTTTTTTGTACATATTTTATTTTGAGTGCCCAATAGCTCTACTATAAGGTGCTTCAGGCTTATCCATTCATTCTGGGACGCCCTATATATATATACAGTGCTGGAAAAAAAAATTGGGCAAACATATTTTATTGCAAATTGGAGTATTTTATGCTAAAATTACAAAATTTTTGAAAGCAATTGGCTTATTGTTTCATTTCAAATACATGTATGACGTAATTTTTTGAAAAAAAAATTTACCTGCAATTTAGGGGAAAAACCCCGAAAAATGCCAAAATATTCAAAATACGTTGATTGGAGTTAAAGTAAAAGAATAATTTAAGCACCTATTTTTTAATTTTTGTTTTGTTTTTTATTGATTTATAGAAGTTCTATCTTTAATATTAATATTTTGTTGGACCGCCTTAAAAAGTTGAATATATCATAAACCAACTTAAAAAATTATTTTCTAATTGCCAGGAAAAAGTGTTTAATAATATCAACCATCATGACATGTCAAAGTATATCGCATACTCACCTCAAAAAATTATAAGTGATGAATCAGCCACAAAATGTTCATGGTTTGGGTTGCTGGTGATGAAAATATTGAAAGGTAATTCTAAACTAATACTCTATACCTTTTATTTATGTTTAAAATGTTATCTGTTTTATTTATGTTTGAAATGTTACTTAACCAAATCTAATACAATAGAAAAAAGTAAACTTAATGGTATTATCGTTTTCGTTACTATAATTATTTATTCATCTTCTTTATTGCTCTTGATAGATTGTGCATCAAAAAATGCACGTTCGAAGTTTTAAGATTAAGATATAAAACAATATTAGGACACAAAGGTGGTTTTTTATACTTGAAATAAAATATAATTAAATTAAAAAAAGCCTTGGCTATTGTTAAATTATATTTATGATGTGTGTGATGTTTATGAAATGTGATGTTGAATATTTATGAAATGTGATGTTATTAAAATGTATATAATTTACAAAAATTAATTTTAAGATTAAGACAAGAAGCCATTTTTATGTATCATAATATAAATTTTATTTTTATGGAGGCAATTCCATTTTTAAAATTGATAAGTTAAAATTTATTTAAATTAATAAAAACGCTTTGCTATTATTAAATATATTTATATGTAATTTTCGAAACGTGATATATTTAATAACGTGATATTATTAAAAAGAATTAAATAAGACTGAAAACAATGAAATAATATGTAAATTTAAATGTATAATATGTTTAAACTAAGCAATATTAGAAACATTTATTAAAATTTTTAAAACGCTTGTTATTATTAAAACTGAAATCTCCTTTAGTAAACGCATGGAAAAGTATGTACTTCAGAAAAATTATGCGTACGGAATATGTAAGGTAAAATACATTAAATTAGCACAGAAATTGTAATCATAAACTTACGGAAAGGTGTGTTCAATTAGTTGAAGATGGGTATGGAATTAGTGCCACAAAGTATATTAAATTGGCACGGAAAGCTACATCAAAAACGTATGCAAACACGTGCTTAATTCGTAAGGAAAGTGTAGATATGGTACGGAAAAGTTGCACGCACTAATACAGTCATAAACTAAAAAAAGGGAAGGCGTGCGAAAAAAGTGACAACTTTCTTTGGCCAATTGCACCGCTTTCCGTGCGTTTGGAGGAAGCTTTTCCGAGTACCTCATGCGAATTTGTGTGAGAATGGGTACCGCATTCTGTACGCTTTGTTTGTTGGGTTTATTCTATATAATTCTATGACTACCCAAGTATTTTTACTTTCGACATTTTTCCTTTTTATCGAACAATAGTTCGAAACTAAGTTTCGAATATTCCTAAGATTTAGTTTCGAGTTATTCTAAGAAGTCGTATGAAACTTGTCGCGAAAATTCGAAACTCGGCGAAACCCGATATAATAAAATTGTGTGCATGTATGTGCTAAAATAAAATTGGCGGGAGCAATTTTGTGTATGTATGTGAAATGTCAAATGAATTCGGCGGTTCTAAATATTATATTAATAAAACTAAATTTTAATTTTATTTATATTATTTTTTATTTATATAAAATAGTTTATTAAATCTATACATAAACTGAAATAGCAATAAACTAATAACTAAACCAGTAAAACTCTTAACGCTAAGTAAAATGATGCTTAAACGATGCGTAGCAACTCCAATAAAAATTGCACCTGGCTAGGTTTGAAATGCCAATTATCTAAAATAGAATAGCAAATTAATAAAAATTACAGTTTTGTAGAATTAAATTATGTAATTTGTCTGTCATATAACCTTTTTCAATTTGAATATTTAATATCCTTTCAAACTTGCGATATGATGATGCGAATCGATGAATAAAATTGTTATGTTTACAAATAAATTTATTATTTACAAATTAGGCAAATAATACTCGTACATTATAATTTTTAAATACGTTATAATTGTTTATTATTTTGTGATTATGAACACAAATTAAAATAACCCGATACTTTAATTGTATCTCTACTACAACGTTCTTATACACATCACTGCTAAATAATATTTATGTGTCATACATAAATAATTTTTCTTTCGATTTTTTCGTCATAATTCGAAGGAAAATACGATAGCTCAATTTTGAGTTTCGTCTTGTTATACTTGGGATCCCAAGTATAACAAGACGAAACTCAAAATTGAGCTATCGTACTTTTCCTTCGAATTATGGCGAAAAAGTCGAAAGAAAAATTATTTATGTATGACACATAAATATTATTTAGCAGTGATGTGTATAAGAACGTTGTAGTAGAGATAAAAATAAAGTTTCGTGTTATTTTAATTTGTATTCATAATCACAAATTAATAAACAATTATAACGTATTTAACAATTATAATGTACGAGTATTATTTGCCAAATTTGTAAATAATAAATTTATTTGTAAACATAACAATTTTATTCGTGTGGCATCATCAAATCGCAAGTTTGAAAGGATATTAAATATTCAAATTGAAAAAGGTTATATGACAGACAAATTACATAATTTAATTCTACAAAACTGTAATTTTTATTCATTTGCTATTTTAGATTGCAATTTTTATTGGAGTTGCTACGCATTGTTTATGCATCATTTTACCTAGCGTTAAGAGTTTTACTTGTTTAGTTATTAGTTTATTACTATTTCAGTTTATGTATAGATTTAATAAACTATTTTATATAAACAAAAAATAATATAAATAAAATTAAAATTTAGTTTTATTAATATAATATTTAGAACCCCCGAATTCATTTGACATTTCACATACATACACAAAATTGCTCCCTCCAATTTTATTTTAGCACATACATGCACACAATTTTATTATATCGGGTTTCACCGAGTTTCGAATTCTTAGAATAACTCGAAACTAAACCTTAGGAATATTCGAAACTTAGTTTCGAACCGTTGTTCGATAAAAAGGGTAAAAGGCGAAAGTAAAAATATTTGGGATACGATGAATAATATATAAATTTCTATAATAAAGTGTTTAATATAATTATTTTACAATATACAATTATACAATATAATTATTGTATATATCAATACACAAAAATATAATTTTATAAAATTATTCAATAGATTTTTAAATGATTTTGCAGCGCTAGATTTATCCAGCGCTAAATACAGCTAAAGCAAAAATCATTTATTTCTCAACAGAATACGCTAATTGTCACTTTATCTTCGCACTTGCTAAACAATTAAAAACAATTATAGGTGACAAATTAAATTTCATTTTGTGACAATTTGGTGTAATTTTTTGTGATCACAAATTTTGGTTACCGGGCTGGTACATATCATGTAAGTGAACATCGGGCACTAATTTTCCGCCATTAATTTTTTGCTTTTTAAATCAATCAAAAAATTAACCGACTTCGTGTTGTGTGGTAGTTAATTACGTTAATATTTCTTTATTCTGCGAAAACGAGCACTTAATAAAAAAAATTAATTTTATATTATACTTTTTTCATATATTTTTAAATTAAAGATTTTACTTTCATTACACCGTAATTTTATTTTGCAACCAGTGTAAGCATTATAAATATTTATTATGAAAGCAGCGTAAGTTGAAAATCATATTAATTGTCAAAGAAATGTGTGGTTGTCTAGTAACGATATTCTATATTCCATTTAGTAAGTCGAAACCTGCTCAAATGGCAAAAACTCCCTCTAAAACTGCTATAAGATGCAATTCAGGTGGTAATATCTGTAAAGATCCAGTTAATGTGTATTGTCGAATTAGACCGATGCAGAGTGATTCGGACCTATCATGCCTAAAAGTGATTTCGCCGACCACAGTATCTTTAACACCTCCTGAAATTGCAATTAATTATAAAATATCTCAACATAAAGAATGCCAATACATATTCAAACATGTATTTGACACTAAATCAAGGCAGCGTGAAGTGTTTACATCAGTTGCTCAACCACTAGTTGAAGGCTTAATACGGGGCAGAAATGGTTTATTATTTACTTATGGCGTTACGGGAAGTGGTAAAACTTACACAATGACTGGTAACTCTCAGCAGCAGGGTATTATGCCGCGATGTATGGATGTCTTATTTAAAACAATATCAGATTACCAAACAAAAAAATATGTATTTAAACCAGATCGACTAAATGGATTTGAAATACAATCGGAGCCAGACGCAATGTATGACCGACAAGCAGAATTAAATGGAAAAGTTATGAAAATGAGAAGAAAAGGATCTGACTCTGATATTGCCTCACAGGCATCTGCGGATTGTTCAGCCGTGGGTGGTGTTGATGAAGATAATATGTACGCCGTATTTGTAACGTATGTAGAAGTTTACAATAACAGTGTGTTTGATTTACTCGAAAGTGGGCCTGTTCAAAAAATATTGCAAAGCAAAATAATCAGAGAAGATGCCACGCACAACATGTTTGTTCATGGGGTTACCGAGCTTGAAATCAAATCAGTTGAAGAAGCAATTGATATATTTCAAATTGGGCAATCAAGAAAACGAAAAGCACATACAATTTTAAATGCTGAATCAAGTAGAAGTCACGCTGTGTTTTCTATTCGTCTAGTGCAGGTTCCAACAGATGTACAAGGAGAATATGTAATACAAGATAAGGGAACAATAACGGTTAGTCAGCTATCTTTAGTGGATTTAGCGGGTAGTGAACGGACAAATCGAACAAAGAATACGGGCCAACGGCTAAGAGAGGCTGGGAATATTAACAACTCTTTGATGACACTTCGGAATTGCTTAGAAATACTGAGAGAAAACCAATTGACAGGCTCCTGCAAAAAAGTACCGTATCGTGATTCGAAAATTACACATTTATTCAAAAACTATTTTGAGGGTGAAGGGCAAGTAAGAATGATAGTTTGCGTCAATCCACGAGCGGAAGATTTTGATGAAACTGCACAGGTAATGAAATTTGCAGAGATAACTCAAGAAGTTCAAGTAGCTAGAGCTACTCCAATTAAACCTGACGTTGGGTTGACCCCTGGCCGTCGCAAAGCAAATAATCTCTTTAAAATCGCTCTTACCAATATGGAAGAAAAAGGAGTTGATATTCGTAATATTGAAGTCGATATTGGAGTTGTGTATAGTCTAGGAACGAATTTTCCCGAAGTAAGATTAAATTCACCCGAGGCTAATCAATTAATTCAGTCATTAATATTACATTTGGAACAGCGAATCCATAAACGGAAATTGTTAATCCATGATTTAAATAATCGTCAAGATAAATTTCGAATGCAACTGATTGAATTGGAGAAAGAGAATATGATAGTTAAAACTGAAAATTCTTCTCTCAAAGCGATTTTGAATCAAGAACGTCAAAAAATCGCAGCGCTTGAAAATAAAATTGTTATACATGAAAATTCCATTGATGAATTGAATCGGAGGCTACGAGATAAAGACGAAGCGATTAGGGAATATCAGAAATTGGTAAGTTATTGGTTGTACTGTTATTATGTAGAGTTGATTTAATTTTACTTACCTAATTTTAATTTCATCAGTTAAATGAGAAACAAACTCTTCTAAGCCAAACTGAAAGCGAAAAAGAGAAACAGAAAAAAATTCTCACATCAAAAATGGCTTTACAGGCAGATAAAATGACTCGAGAATTAGATGTTAAACTGAAAGAGCAACGCGATAAAATGCGTGAAAAAAATAAGTTGGCCGAAGGTAAACTAAAAATGGTTAATGAGATTATTCGATCCGAAAATATTCCTTCGCTATACCGCTCTTCGAGCTCAGAAAGTCTACATAATCGAGGGCTTACTGACAAGAAGTCGTGTGACAATCATATAATTTCATCACATACACCAAGATCAACGTCCAAAGGCATTGCTGTAGCAAATGTTCGAAATCGACGATCAAGATCAACAGGTGAAAAATGGTTAGAGCACCGAGCTCCAAATCCGGTTCCTCTTGGAACAATTTTACAACCATACTTAAAAAATAGAAAATCTGTTACCAAATTGACGGACATCAATGATTTAGTAAATACAAAAATATCTAACTATTGTTTAGTTGATCAAAACGCCGATACAGATGGTGAAGTGGAGACGAATATTTATAAGGGAAATATTATCCCAACCACGGGTGGTGGGGCTCAAGTTGTATTTGATGATGTTGAATGTTTAAAGCAGTTATCACCAATTGCATCACCACAACGAAAACGATCGAGCAACTATGAAACGCCGGTTCGTGATATTGCGTCGAAATGTAGTATAGGAATTGAAGGACATAATAGTAAAAAACCAAGGATATAAAGTCCAAATTCAAATTATTTTTTAAGTCTGAAAGCTATGCATTTTTTATATGTTTGTTTAAGAACCACCTGCTTTCTAAATTATTACATATTATATAGAAACATGCACTCTCCCCAGTGGAAAGAGACAACAAAAATCTGGCTTCGATTAAGAATCGTGTCTAGCAATAAATAAAATTTACAGGAACGGCCATTATAGAATAAATAGTTAAAAACACAAATGGTTGCACGAGTTGCCAACTTATATAGAATGTTATAAATGATTTTATCCGAAAAATTTTTGTTTTTCAAAATAATAATAGACGGGCCCTATTCCTTAATACGATCCGAAAACGAAACTACAAGATTTTTATTTAATTTTAATAAGAATCGTATGAATCTGTTTCATGAAATGAATCTTGTTTTTCGTATCGTATTCAACAATAGGGCGGTTGGATTTATTATTTAAAAGTGAAAACATATGCAGTTTTAAAATATTTGGAGCAGTTTTAAAATAATTTTTTTTAACATATAATCATATTTGGTAACAAATTTATAGAAATTACATTTCTCACATAAACACATCAAAAATGTCATAGTTCTTATTTGGTACGTTAAGGTTGTTTGGTTTTTATATTTGTTAATGAAAAAGTATTTGTTTTATTTTAATAAAATGCTTATTGGCACACATTTTTTTCTGAGAGCGGAAGTTCGATAAACCACGAAAAATAATATTTTTTTATTGAACGTGAACTGTAGGTGGTTACGTTCTGTAGATGCATAGGGGTCAGATTGAACCCAGCTTAGTTGATTTAAATGCTATTGGGCTACTATTTTAGGCAAATATTCTAGGAATGCTCATTCTGAAGTTTTAAGAACTTTGAAAAAAATGGAGGAAGCTGCTGAATTTCCTTTATTTATTAAGGCTTGAATGATTTTAGTCCTAAAATGTTGAACAGGGGTCTAACTGACCCCAACATTTTTCGATGTATTTTGTATCTAAAACACTATTCCGTCCAATATTTATTTGAAAAGATGCGTTGTGTAATAAACAACGGTAAAATTGGTGTATTTATTTCTTGATGTACAATAATAATATAAAATTATAAATATTTAGTTTATACAGCTATTTACAAATACAAAATATAAATTCAGGAAATACAACCTAACATTCCTTTGTATTTTAGTTCATGAGCATTGATAATGTAAATAATGCATAATTTTTTCAGTTGCATACAGTTATTTTAGAGAAATTAATTTGAGAAATGTTTCAATATTTGTGTATTATTGTTTGAAAACGGGAATTGCATTGTTGAAAAGTAATTACTGTGTGTATAGTGTGGTGTCTTTCTGGTGAATTTATGCAAGGTAAGTTCTTCGTAAAATGCTTCGAAAGCAAAGCGTCAAACAAGCCAAGATCTGCGAGATTTGTTCGAAGAAGTTTCGACAGACAGTTCCGATGATGAAATAGCCAATGACAATGTTGATGGAAATTATTACAACAATGATGAAGAGGGTAAAATAAATCAGTTAAATGTAACTGATAACCATAGAAATAGAGTATATAGAATGAATGTAAAGAACTGTCAAGGCGGAATTCCATTACTGCGGCTTTTTTTTTGCAGAAAAACAGAAAGAGATAAAATCAAAAATCCGACAAAGACAGATAATTTTTATTTTATAGCGAAATTTTAAGGGGAATATTTGACAACTACTAATTGTAACCAATAAATTAGTTAAAAGGTGAAAATTATTGTTCAATTAATTTTACATCTATCGCCAAATTACTAAAAATTCTAAATATTATTTGTAGGCATCATTTTATTATGTTTTTTAATTATTTCCTTTCAATAATTAAAAACTATAAAAACGCTTTACTATAAAAAAAAGTTAGGGGAATATTTGCACCGCATTTATAACATAACCTAAATAGTATCGCATGCATTAAAATTATGTAATACAGAGTAAATAATAAAAATTAAAAATTATAAAATATTTTAATGTGAACATTAATATAAATTTATCATGAAAACGCGATTTATATCACACTCCACCAAACATATAAAACGTCTGAGCCAAGTGCTCACCATAAAAATATTACTAAACTAAAATTTGCTGAGAGTGGGGAGTATTTTTCATTTTGGTTGCCATAAAAAATACTTCATTTTGTATTTTTTATAAGCGTCACAAATTCGGAGGGTAAAGAGAAAGCATATAAATTAACAGGGCCGTATTTAGAATTTTTTTCGATCGAATGCAGTGAAGTTAGGAAGTTTAAAATAAAAAATTATTTATATTTAATTACATTTTTATTTCTTTAATAAAGTACATTAATTATTTTTATTTAAATATAATATTAATATAATAAAAAATTATAAAATATAAAAAATAATAATTATAAAACCACTACGCTTATTTATTTCACATTACTTTGAAATGTAATAAAGAAATAAACTTGTTTCTTTTCGTTAATTTATATGACCTTTGGTTACAAAAATAATTCAATCGGATGTCATAATATATTTCTATGATAGAATGAGCTAACAAATTAACGTGTTCTTGAGAATGACTATATTGATCTTCATCATTGAAAATATTTACACTTATTAGGTTGTGAAGAACGTTATAACTTATTTTTTTTAAACAATTTAGAACTAGATTTTAGTTGCGTTATGTTTTTGTAGTCCGCAATAGCCAATTCCCGTTTTAATACAGCTTCTGAATATTTACAAATTTTTAATACTGACGACGAAGGAGTTAACAGACCACCCTTATTTTTTAAATTGATTAGCGAGGTATAAGAGTTACATTGTTGTATTAATGTGCAACAGTCCTCACAATTCAATTTTCTAAATAAATATCGGACTATAAATCCTCCTATGTATTCAATAACATTAATTGAAAATTCACTTAGTATAATTGGGTATCCAGGAAAATCTTCATCATACATATTCGATTCGTCTACTTTTGAAATTTCTTGGTCAATAGAAATATCATCTGATGAGGCTTAAACCATTGCTTTTGCAATTCTCCATATTTTGGTAAACTAAAAACAAATGTTTACATTATAATTTCTGTAAAAAATTGTATTTACAGTACATATTTCAAAATAAAAATAAATTATGAAAAGCAAAGCACTTAGCACATGAAATAAAATAAGAAAAATGCGGCACTGGTAAAAACATATGTTTATTAAAAGCATCAACCCACGCCAATAACCAAAATTGTTTTCTTATTTTTATCTGATTTATAACTTAAATTAAGGATAATTTTACCACAAATCACTTTCTTTTCAACATAATTTACATTTTATTTTTTTATAAACACTTACTGATGGTACGAAATTTCATCTTGTAATTTTTGAGGCGTAATTAGCAGTTTTTCACGAGACACTTCATTTTATTAAATGTTTCTAATTTTTATTACTAAAATGATGCACTACACACAATCCACTAACTATTTTAATAATGTTTTAATTATTTTAATTAATATGTTCACGATTTTTTAAGAGCACAAAATTTAACGCGTCATTTAAAACAAAAACTGGTTTGAGGGGGTTAAATCTTTGACATATGAGACCGCCATATGCATTTTTTATATAACCATCCTGCTCTGGCTTGTGACACATGAAACAGCAAATCTTATATGGGAAAAAGCTTTACATTCATTCTATAGTATATAATTCTATGCTGATAACGGGGTAGTTGTAGGACATGATCATAGAAATAGAGTATATAGAATGTATGTAGGCAACTGTCAAGCGTCACAAATTCGGAGGGTAAAAGAGAAAGCGTATAAATTAACAGGGCCATATTTAGAATTTTTTTCGATCGAATGCAATGAAGTTAGAAAGTTAAAATTAAAAAATTATTTAAATTTAATTACATTTTTATTTCTTTATTAAAAGTGCATTAATTAATTTTATTTAAATATAATTATAAAACCACTACGCTTATTTATTTCACATTCCTTTAAAATGTAATGTATGTCACTTAGTATAATTGGGTATCCAAAAAATCTTCGTCATACATATTAGATTCGTCTACTTTAGAAATTTCTTGGTCAATTGAAATAACATCTGATGAGGCTTAAACCATTGCTTTTGCAATTCTCCATATTTTGGTAAACTAAAAACAAATGTTTACATTATAATTTCTGTAAAAAATTGTATTTACAGTACATATTCCAAAATAAAAATAAATTATGAAAAGAAAAGCACATGAAACAATCAACACCCACTTTTCGAACCATAGTAATACGATAAATGCGGCACTGGTAAAAACATTTATTTACAAAAAGAAAGAACCCACGCCAATAACCAAAATTGTTTTCTTATTTTTATCTGATTTTTAACTTAAATTAAGGATAATTTTACCACCAATCACTTTCTTTTCAACATAATTTACATTTTATTTTGTATAAACACTTACTGATGGTACGAAATTCCATCTTGTAATTTTTTAGGCGTAATTAGCAGTTTTTCACGAGACACTTCATTTTATTAAATGTTTCTAATTTTTATTACTAAAATGATGCACTACACACAATCCACTAACTATTATAATAATATTTTAATTATTTTTTAATTTTTTTAATTAATATATTCAAGATTTTTTAAGAGCAGAAAATTTAACGCGTCATTTTAAACAAAAACAAAAACTCGTTTGAGGGGTTCTTTCTTTGACATATGAGACCGCCATATGCATTTTGTATATAACCATTCTGCTCTGGCTTGTGGCACATGAAATAGCAAATTTATATGGGAAAAACTTTACATTCATTCTATAGTATATAATTCTATGTGATTTTCATGCGGCAGCCATGTTGCCTGTATTCATTCCGCCATTGCGCTCTTTGATTCTTTCGTCGTGTTTCTTTCCTCGTTTCCTGCCCCTTCCCCCGAAAACTTGTCCGTTTTTGTGTGTGATGAGGAAGGAAACGAGGAAAGAATTACGACGAAAGAATCAATGTTTGGAATGGCGGATTCTATATATCTATTTCTATGTTTTAAGCTGTCAGTTTTCAGTCATAACGAGCAGAAAAATTCTAGTTAAAAAGGCAAGTGATAACGCCATAAATTTATGCCAATGAAATTAGTGTTTGCGATCATGTTTTGCGGTTTTACAATTGAAGTCTAAAATCAAATTTTAATATAAGTAACAAAAATTGATAATTCTTTATTTGTACAAGAATCAAAACAATTATCTGTCAATAAAAAAAACTTGTACGTACGGACCTACATCTATAAAAATTGGATTATTCTTTATAGCCTTTTCAAAGAACACATTAGTTGCTTAAAGATTTTTAATAAAATTGTATTAATAACATATTTTTCAAATTAAAAAATACGTACAAATAGTTAAAACGATACATATATATTCCAAAGGTGTCATAAATTATGTCGTGTTCAAATGATTCGCCAGACCCCAAAAAACCATGCAAAGGCATTTTAAAATCTTCCAGTAGTTTTGATAAACAAAATTATACTTCTTCTGGGTTAGTTATAATCAATAATAAATTTATGTTCAATCACTACATTAAGGCTATATTTTCAGACACAGAAAGAGTGCCAAATTTGATGAATTCAATGTTCTTCAGACGTACCATCCTTCCGATAAAGATTATGGTTATATGAAAATTGATGAACCTAAAACTCCTTATAATTATGATGAAGCACATATTGATCCACACCTCGATCAGGTGGATGCAGCATTGCTAACTGAGAAGTATGACAACAATAATCATAATCCATCTGAACGTTTATCTTAATCAATACCATTACTTAATTAATTTTAGATTAAATGAAGCTGCAGCACGACTCACTGATGAAGAAGACGAGGAAAACGATGATGAAGGGCGAAAAAATGAGAGCCCTGAAGAACGAGGTAAGTTGTTGAAGGTAAACATTTACTCGGTTATCCAGTATTGTATTCTTGACTATGATTTTAGTAATCTAAATAGGGGTTTACGTGTAAATTTTATTTTTATTTATTTTGATAGACAATTTATAATAAATGTAGGAATGTACTATGAACCGTTTGGGTAAAAATTTCCGAAAAAAATTATTTTCCGAAATTATGTAGATATAAAATCAACAATCAGATTATAGTCATTTCATTTTAAATATAATCTCGTCGATTAATGAATTCACAACTCTGGCAAGAATTCACAACTCTGGCAGGAATTCTAAATGTTTATTTACATAAATAATAGCTACATAGCATATAACTTTTATATAAGTAGGGGTATGTATGTGCATAATGTATTTACAAAAAATTCCGTGCAATTATTTACTATTTTATTATTACAGTTTTAAAAAATAATTTTTGAACCACATGGTTTTGTAGTGGACTTCAAATCTACATTTTTAAATTAAGCCCTGTTCCGACTCGACATGTGTCACTACTCACTAGATTAACCTAATCTATTCTATTTGTTCTATATGTACTATTGACACATCCAGATTGTAATTAAAAATTGCAGCATTCCTAGCGAGAATATTAATTATTCATATGTATTATTCATGTCAGTATTGCCATTTCGTGATTAGCCGTAATGAATTTAATTATGGAAATGTTACTGGAAATATGTATGAGGAAAATTTTAACTGGAGCCCTTCTATTGAATTCGATCGGCTTTTCTAACACTTTAGTTAAAAAACAAAACATTTCACATTAATGTCTTTAAAACTTTCTAGAGTGCTATCAATGCAGGCGATGATTCTCATGTTGCTCAAGTATATAGATTCTGATCCCAGCTATCATAAAAACTTAAATCCAGGATAATTCAAAGCGGGATTTAACACTTTTGTTAATAAACTGAAAGCATTCCAAATTAAAATGTCTTTAAAAATTTCTGTAAGTCGACGCTGGCAGTCCTATAGGAAAAGGAAATAGGAAAACATATATGTATATAGCATTTTTGCCAAAAATATCATATTTGGAATACTTAGAAATCATGTTTGATCTTTTATAATTTAGGAAATATTTTTTCTGTATCGAAATTGCATAGGAATAATACGAGGGCGGATTGAAAATGAAGCTACCTAAGTAGGAAAACAAAATTTTTTTTGCCAAAAACCATTTATTTCTCAACATAAGCTGCGTTGCTTTCAAAATTTTACAACAACAATTGCATTGTATTAAGCCGATTGTTTTAGAATGTTAAGAAAAAAATTTTTAGGATTAGGGGAAATAAATCTTTTTATGGTTATGGTGTTTACCGCAAGGCGGCTATTTTTTAATTTTTTTTTTCGAAGGGTTGTCATCTTGTAAAAAAAAGACAATTGGCATTTGTTATTTGACAGAAAAATCCATTTAATTTGTATAGTTCACTTTATTTTAATTAAACGAAAAGATATTTAAACTGTTTGCCGCATTAAATGTCGTATCTTTTATGTTAATGTTCTGTAGATAATTTGACAGAAATTTTGTTATTGCCAACACAGAAGAATTAAAAATACATCAAAAAAAATAAATCCAAAAGTTGTTGCTTTCACATTTCTTAGCTAATCCGATTAGATTAGTGAAAGCAACACTACTATAGTCTCCATTTAGTTCGACGCACTTAGTAAGACGATATTCCAACTTTTTTATACCATCTGAATAATACGATTTCGGGAACCCCTCAAAATAGGCGTTACTTTCGATAATCACTTCTTCGTCTGAGATGAATCTGTCCTGCGAGCCATTTTTTCAAGTTTGGAAACAGGAAAAAGTCACTAGGAGCTAAATCTGGACTATAAGGTGGATGATCAACCAATTCGAAGTGTATTTCACGTAATTTTAGCATCGTATCTAATGCTGTGTGAAGTGGTCTGTCGAACTCGTTTTTGTTCGACACTGAGCAAAAGCGGCACCCATCTTGCCGATAGCTTTTTCATAAGCAAATGTTCATGCCAAATGTAACACACCAATGATATCGAGGATTTTCTTGATATTTTCTTCAGTAACCACCTCTTTTGGCCTTCCTGTTGATGGTATTGTGCAGTGCTTCTTCGGTCGCGTTTAAATTCAGCAATCCAATATTTTACCATGTAATCTGACGGAGCAGACTCACCGTAATGTTTATCGAGCTTTTCTTTTGTTTCTTTCGCCGTTTTCCCTTTCAAATAATAGTGTTTAATCACCGCACGAAATTCGTTTTTTTCCATTTTTCAAGAAACACAAAAGTTGCTTACTTCAAACGACTACAACAAATAAACTAATCGATGAATTTGGGTGAAATTTTAACAGCTGACGTTTGACAGATCGCAATTTCTAAAAAACAAAAACATTTTATGTTTGTGCTGCCATCTAGCGCTAGGTAGTTTCAGTTTCAATCCGCCCTCGTATTCCCAATTTAATTTTGTTTATGAAAAAATTTACACCAACTGCTTACCATATGCGAGAAAAAAAATGTATACTACAAAAATACTACGAAAAATCTTTCCTAATTCCTTTTTCTTACAGGAAAGCCAGACTCGACCTACTGTAGGCCGATTCTGGTTTTCCTATAGGAACAGGAAATAGGAAAGAATTTTACACCATATTCGTTCGAACTGTCAGATCAAAAAAATTTGACCGGATTGAGCTGTCAGATCAACATTTTTGGCATTACAAATTCTTTTTTAAATCGCGATATTTTGTCAGATTTTATAAAAAATGTACGCATACATAAATACAAAAGTAAACGTCATAACATAAATATCAAAACAAAGACAACGCGCCATTTGTACAATTCAATTTTAAATTTATTTTTGCTTTTAATAAATTTATTAAAATGGTAAGGATAATTTGTAATTTTGTTTGTGCGACGTATTTTCGAAATATCTTGTGTACTAAAATGTTGTGTTTATGTGCGAAATTATATAATTTCTTATGTTTTTAATTGAAAATTATTGATATTGAGTGGTAAATCAATTAATAAAATTGAGAAATGCGAACATTTTAATTCTTTGCTTTATAATTTTTTATTATACCGATGCTAACAAGCTGAAATGATAAACCCGGCATTTATAATAAACAATTTTTTTTCTTTCTTTTCACAAATACTACAAAAGTCGGTCAAATTTATTTCATATTCGTTTACATAAAATCCGGGTAAATTGTTGTTGTAAAAGTAAACGAATATGTAATTAAATTTGTATAGCAGTTTTGTGTTTTTTTTCCTATAAGCATTTTCTTGTGTGTCTTTTTTACTTTCCAATTTATCGCAGTTTTGACGTTTATTTTTCCGCACTAAAGGCTGAACTATAGATAGAATAAAAAGAATAAAAAAAATAACGTAAAAAACGAAGACAAAAATTTTTCTATTCCAATTTGACGTTACGGCCATAGATGACTTAAAATATTAAGTTCATTCATATATTTTTGTGATGTGTAGGAAATATCTACAATTATGAATGAAACTACGATATTTTTGAGTATAAACGTATTTATATCAACAAATATATGTTTTTAAAATTATAAAAATTATTTATATGCGGTTTAAATTACTACAATTCGATAAATTATTTTTTTAGGTTAGGTTTAGAAAAATACAATTCTACAGTGTATTGAAAATTATTTTTGATATTATATTCATATTAGTATATATACGAGTATATACATGAATATTTTATAAATAGAAAAGATAAAACACACGAATAATATAAAATCCCCTTACAAAAAAAAATAAACATGCATATTATATTCAACGCACTAAAATTTATTTGGGTTTTGTTGTTGTAGTTATTAAGTTTTTTATTCTTGGACGAACATTTTCGCTCGGTTATTCTTTTTAAGTGACAGCAAAAATGAAAAAAAATTAAACGCAATTTCTGTTATTCTTTTTATATTCATTATTCTCAGTATAGTCGAATGCATTTAAATCCTCTCTTTCGCTCTCTTACGTTATTTTTTTTATTCTTTTTATTCCATCTATAGTTCCCACTTAACTTTGGATACGGAAAGTTATCAAAACTTTTTTCCTAAATAGGAAAAAAATTCCTATTTCCTAAAGACACCAGAATCGACCCACTGGAGTGTATTATGATTCCAGTTATAAAAAAAAAAAAAAAATCCAGCACTTTTGTTAAAAATTGAAAACATTTGCTACCGATGCTTACTATGATTATCGTTTTTAGTTTATTTAGAGGACTTTTATATACGCAAATCATTATGCAAAAAAAAATTTATATTTTTTAAAATATGTATAAATTTTATTTTCCCCTTTACTTTATAATTTTACATAAATTTACCTAATGATTTGTTTGAAAATTTCATAAATTTGTCACTGTATTCCAGCTGTGATATTGTCGATTCTGAAGTATTTTTTTCGATATGGCTATGAAAAATATTTTGATACTTTCGAATATTTTTTAGTACTGTTGATGTCATTTCAATAGCAATTCGTTTACAGAAAATATTTTAGCAGAAAAAATAGCTATAATGAAATCCATTGGTTTACCATTAGAAACTGGATCTCCAATATTTATGATTTAAGGCAAATAAAATTAATCCGTTTTAATGAGGTTAGAATAACATAAGGTTTTTCAGTTTTTAATAGTGGATCTGAAATCTAGACTGCTTATCAAACTACGTGAGGGTACTCAAAGGGGTTTAATGTGGTCTCTCGAATAGTTAAACCCGTTTTGCTTCGGGACTAGGTTTATTGAGGAGTTGCAAACAAATTTGTTCAGCTCCTTAAATTAAGAAATTATTAAAACAGGAATAATCGTAAACCTTCAATATTTACCATCCGTTTTGAGGAAATATTTACTTTCAAATAAGGCCGTACGAATTTGCTGGTGAAGGCCAGTCCCATGGTTTAAACCGTCACTAAATTTAACGACCCTCTGTTAAAATGGTTCTTGACAGGACGGACACTCAGGCTTACATCCTAAAAAACTTCTCTGGCCAAAATATAATGTTTCAGAAACAATAATGTTCGTCGAAAAGATTACAACAGGCCTACTATTTTCAGTATTCCCTAAACAAATAATAAATTTCTAATATGCTTAGTTCTTGATTTAATGAGTTCTTTGATTTAGCGTTAAGTTCGAAATTTCTCGTAATTCCAAAATTTAAAAACTAAAAAAATTCTCAGGCAAGATTTCTTGATCCCAACCCCTAGTTATGATAGCACTGTTGAGTTACGCTTGAGTGAATTATTTTATTAATTGAATGTATATTGTAAAGTGAAAGCAGTCGTTTGATTGATTGATTGAAATGTACGACCACGCAATTTAGCGAGACTCCCGGGCAACGTCGAGCCCACCGTACAACCTTATTACATTTAACAAGATAAAGGAATGATAGGATAGACATGTTATATATAACCGAATTGACCCGGTTCCAGACACCTAAGTAGTTAATAGTTAGTAAATTATTAGTTAAAAATATAATGTAAGGCGGTTAGCACAAGGCAATTATTTTTGATTTTTATGTTATAAATTTTCAGCAGTCATCATCCTAAAAAAATGTATAATTAATTAAGTTGCTATTATAATCGTAAATTTCCTGAAATAAAACTTCATTACTATGAGTTTAAATTTCATTATTTAGAACAATGTACAATATAATTAAATAAAATATGTGTAATGTAATGATTAGTATTAACTAAATTAATCTGATTCTCCTAAAACCAATTAAATCAAACTAAAGCAAGAAAAGAACGCACCACCTTTCTATCTTCAACGGGCTATGTGAATATGTTGATTTAATGAATTTATTTAAAAAAAAAAATAATTAACTAACTTTTTAAACAATGTGAAAGTCACTTGCAGTCACGTGCTTTTACCATTCCTAATCTAATACAAATATGCTTATTTATAAAAAAAGAACCAAACGACATCTGGTTTCAAAAACAGCTAATCTGCAATATGTAAGGTAATACAATCAATAATGAATATGTGACAGTTTTAGAATCCCCAACACCTAAATAAATTAATACATAACAATTCATTCTCTATCAGAATTAAATAATTCTATTAAGCTAGTCAGAAATCTGTAAGATGACAAAATTAAAAATAAGCAGCTAGTACAACTGTAGAATCCTTGATAACCAACTAACACAATCGATTGGTCAACGCTTTAATTATAAATAAATGATTTAGGAAATGTTAAAATAAGACATCAAAATTAATCTACGATAGTCAACTATTGTGGATATCAATTTACAACAGTATTAAATAAACTATTAATCATATTATGAACAACCAGCGATAATTATTTATCCAACCTAGATCAAGCTAACCAGAATCTTTACCAATTTATAGTCTCCCGAACAACGTAGAAAATAATTTAATTAAAGAAGTGCCATGAACCCCGAAATACAAAAACTATTTAAGTACAGTAATATTTGTCAGCATTTAAATTTTATTCTAATTCCAATAATTCAAATATTCGCTGAAATATCAAATTTATTAGCAAACCTTTTGTCTCCATAGACTGTTTGCTGGTGTATCCACTAGTGAAATATAGCGTACTTTGTTTGGAATAATCAGTATAGAACTAACAGCTTCAAACCACAGCCACTGATGTAATACAGCGCCATCTGGTTGGAAGATGGCTGTACTGTGTATACTACTCATAATTCCTACCTCGTTTGCCATAAAGTCATAAAAATTTGCAAACTTCTTAAAAAAAAATATTAATTAGAATTAAAATTAAATTTAAACAAGTGAAAAATATCGCACATAAATTCGTTTTAGCATCCTAAACAAATTTTTACGTTAGAAAATAAAAATTTAGCTAAAAATTCTATCTTCAATATGTACAACTCGATCGCGGATATACCGACGAGTGATGACAATCTTTTCTCTACAATCATTATTATTACGTTTCGATAAGCATTTCTTGACTGTCTCATATAAGATACACAGCTGCTGGCTATTTGCACAGTTCATAAAGTATGCAATTAAAATAACTTAAATAATTACAATTTATTTAAACTAAATGCTAGTTCAATCACGTAGACTATTCCATCATTCGGGATCAATATAAGTATAAATTCAATTTACAATTCGGGATCAATATATACCTATCTATATGTTTACCCACGGTAAGGATGGGGAGTCTATCAAAGTTGTTTCGCCGTCCCTGGTTTACATTTTAAAATCAATTAATTCAACAGGAAGAATATAAAAGAACAAAAATCACAAATTACTTAAATAATTGAGATATAAATCTGTGTAATTCATGTGATAAATAACAAACACGAGCCGATCATCAAAATTTATTTAAATATAAGTCCTGCTAACACCATACATATACCATAAACAAAAATTAACTAAAGATGTATTGGTGTATAGCAAATATTGGTTAGATAACTAAGCGTAAATGTGTTGGTGCAGAAACAAACCAAAAAATTAAAGCAAAGAAAAAAGAAACATATTTGCGTTGCATTGTTAGTGTAACCAACACACCCTTTGGTAGTTTTTCTATGTAGATATTTATGAGAGTTCGCGCAGGACTTATATTTAAGTAGATTTTGCGATATTTATCCTTTTTTATATCTTAAGTAGATTTTGCGATATATACATATTTTTCTTCCTACATTTATTTCATTTTCTGCATAAAGTTAGTACATTTTCAAACAACGAAAAGTAAACCAAAAAAGGATTAGAAAAAATGAACAATTTTGTCACACGTGATCATCAAGTTTGCAGATTTCGCGTTTCCTTGACCAAAAAATTATATTTACCAAGTATAATAATAAAAACAAATTATGTTAAAAAAGCTTCATGCCCCACATAAAAAAATGTTTTCGTTCTACACATGAACGACTATTGGAGAATAAAATATTAAATATAAAATTTTTTTTTAACAAATCGTAACATTACATCTCCTATTTGATTTTCTTCATTAATATTGACAGAATAAAACCAAATAATGTGCAATGCCAAACTCAATGAACACGAAAAGTTTGTTTATCACCAAAAAAATGATGAAATAGTTTATGAATCTTTTTAGTTTTGTTTTTGGTTGCTAGTAGTTTTGGTAATTTTTGCATAGTTTGTCTTTAATTTTTTTACAACTAGTTTTGTGGTTAACCGTGTTATATGTGCGTTTTATTTCGTAATTTAAAATTGTTGGATTATCCAAGTCAAAGTCAGCTGTGCATGTTTTGGAATAACGTGCTAATGCTGATCTAAACTGTTGATCAATCCTTATGCTTAGTTCTGATATATTTGCCATCACCTCTGTGTTGTTTCATTCGATCATTGGGAGTTTTCATGTTTTACCTACATACACCTTACTGCAAATATATTTACAAAGTAGGCCATTTTTATTTTTTTGGGGAATTTTGTATTTAAGTCCAAATGTTTTCTTAGTGCGTGTTTCAATTGGTTTAAATACCGCGTAACAAGTTAAACGGTTAAAAATTGAGGTGAATAAAAATGTCAAACTTTTTATCTTCAAGAGCTGATAAAAATTGTATATGGAAAACATTTGGCTGGCAAAAATATTTGTTTATAAACAGAAATTTACAACCATAGTTATTGTCACAATTTTACCCAATTGAAACAGATAAAAAATTAAAAAGTTAAAAAATATTTACCACGAATAAATTTTTAATTTTTTAACTTTTTATGCGGTATTTAAACCAGTTAAAACACACACTTAGTTTATTGGGTATTCTTTGAGCTATAAATGTTGTTTGTTTAGACGATTTGTTTCTCAGAAAGTCGCGATATACGAGGCAATGAACTAAAAATTGACTTAGGCGGTTCTGTTGATATTGTGGATACTATTTGTTTTTTATTATATGTGTATACAACTTTATTCATTAATTCATTATTCAATATTAAAGGATAATCGTTCCGAATTAATGTCTTTGTGATTCGTGTTTTGTTGTTATTTCTGAGAATGCTGTCAATTAGGTAAACAATTCTCTTAGTGAAAGTTAAAACTACTTTATATTTTATTATATAGGGATGAGTTGAAATAAAATTAAGCATTCTATTTGACGCTATGTCTTTGCTGTACCAGTTAGCTGTAGTTTTATTATTAATTCGAACAATTTCATGTCCAAGAAAGGTATGGAGCAATCCCTTTCTATTTCAGTTGTGAATTGAATTTTTGCATGAAGATATTCGAATATAATTTTTGTACTATTAATAAGATGTTCTGCAATAGCTAATTATAGATCATCAACATATTTATATATAAGTGTGGGTTATCTATCAAGTTCAACCATATTTTCTTTCAGTAACTTTTCCAATACTATATCCACAAGAATGGGTGATAAATAATTACTTATAGCTAAGCCCAACTTTTGTTTGAAGAATTTATTGTTAAATTGGAAATAGATATTATTAGAAATTCATAAATCAATCATTTTAAAGAACTCGTTGAAGGTTATTTCGATGGTTTACGAAAGTACTATATTTCGTTAGTGCTATTGTAGTTCTTCACAAAAATTTGATAAAAAATAAGCCATTTTGATAATCGAAACAATTGGGCGAAAGGGGATGGTAGTTTTGTATATCTTTGGTGGTCATATATGCGGGGAGATATGGATGATATTACTTTTAGTGATAATTTTTTGAGAAGAATAATTTTGTTAATGTCAAATAAATAATCAATAATGTCATTCACTTTAGAAGTGACTTCACTAGTTGGATCTAATCGTAAAGGTAGATAAGTATCACTATCAGTAATTCATTCATCTTATCTAAAAAAAATGTCTATATTGAATGGTATAATTTGGTGTCAGTAGTGGGATTTCGCAGATACATACCAGCAATGGTTAAAAACTATATAAATTGGAACAGCAAGGTTCAAAATTCGATCAACTCCGGACAGAGCAAGGCGACAAATTAAACCAGCAAAGTGCAAATATCTGTCAGCAAGGTGATCAAGAATGTGTACAGTTGGCAGAACTTCGAACATAGCAAGGTGAAGAATTTGCTGAGCTTCGTAAGGAACAAAGTACACAATTGGCAGACCTACGAGCGGAGCAAGGTGGTCAGCTTGTAGATCTACGTAAACAGCAGAGCGTACAGAATGAAAAACTCGACGAAATACAGTGTATCCAAGATCTTCAAATTAAATAACTCAAGCAATTTGAAGGCAAATCAGGCAGGAGTTTGAAAATAAAATGAAGGAAGTCGAAGACCGTCTCGGAACACATACCTCGTAAACTACTGGAGAAGGCCAGCTAGATAGAACATTCGCAATAACCAATTGCTGGAAGTTCAAGGGGAATTTTGGAATCTTCGACATTCGATGGCGAGATTCCATTTGAGAATTTTAAAGTGCAGTTTCAAGCGGCAGTGCAGCACAATTATCGGGGAGCATGGGAGCAACTCAGTGCTTTTATTTGGGCTCTTCGTGTTAAAGCGGTAGCTGTCTTGCAAACTGTAGCCGCAACTGAAAGAAGCTATGGAGCGAGTCATGACTGAGTTGGAACTAAGATCCAGTCACTTGTCAGAGAATTATGCAAGATTCAGCTCCAAAGCAAGCGGCAACTTCGTGGAGAAAGCCTGCAAGATCTAGAGAGGGAAGTAACGAAATTGGCACTAACAGTGGACGCGTTTATCAGTGCTGTCAAGGACGATCACTAATTTGAGAACGAATACGAGAGATAAAACCAATAAACGCGAAGATATAACGATAAGTTTTAATGGACGTAAGCTGGTGGAAGGGAGAAAATGTCTCCCTTCCTCCTCCGTTAAAATCACACAACTAGGGGATTACAAAAATGTCGTTGTTATTGGTGTATTGGCACAGCGCGAATGCATCTTTGCACTGGATACCGGAGCTTCGAAATCGATAGAAGTAGATCCAGAACAGATAGATGCTAATGTCGGTTATAATTTGCTAACAGCAACAGGTGAATCTACGATAGTCAAAGGAGAGTGCATGCGGTTTAAACATCGGTTTATCGTAGCTGGAATAAGAAGACAGGGTCAAAGGCCCACCGATGTGCGAAACGCCATCTACGCGAGAATTGATGGTGAACTTGGGGATACCAAAATGGGAATCGTGGAGCCTGCGAATTTTAAAAATGACTGATTGCTGTGAGCGAGAACCTTAGTGAAATTCCAACAGAAAATACCAATACGTATTTTGAACGTGAGTTCTTCAACAAATGGAATCAAGAAAGGGGTGGTCATAGGTATAGCTAAGGGAATCAACTATACTTACAGTCGAAGCAATGTCGTCGATCACCAAACTATAGGTAGAAGAAGATCCTTGTGCAGCCATCTCCCAGCGGAACATTTAGATGTCGCAGTGGAAGCACTGGATGAATTAGCCGATGTGTTTGCTCTTAATGATGATAAGCTAGGAAAAACTAATATTATGTAACATAGAATCGACACGGGAAACGCTACTCCAATCCGGCAAGCACCAAGAGGAGTATCGTTCGCGAAGCAGCAGGAGACTGCCGAGTTAACTAAAAAAATGAAACGTGATGGAACAATAGAGGAGTCCAGCAGCCCATGTAGTTCGCCAGTGGTACTTGTTCGGAAAAAAACCAGGACAACACGATTTTGCGTTGATTACCGTAAGCTAGACGAAGTAACGAAGAAAGCCAGTTACCCGTTACCGTGTATTGACGACACCTTGGACACGCTGTCAGGGGCCAACATTTTCAGTACATTGGATCTGAAAAGCGGATATTGACAAGAAGCAATCCATTCTGGTGGTAGAGAGTAAACGGCGTTTTCAGCAGGAGACGGTCTTTACCAATTTGTGGTAATGCCGTTTGGATTATGCAATACGCCTGCTACATTTGAGAGATTAATGGAGCAAGTTCTAAGAGGCCTAAATTGGAAAACATGTCTGGTTTGTTTGGATAACATCATTGTACTAGACCGCACATTTGATGAACGCGTCAACGATCGAGTACTACAAGCGATCCGGTCGGCAGGACTTAACTTCAAAAGTGCAACGAAATGCATACTGTTCAGGGAAGAAGTTAACTATCCAGCTCATATTGTTTCAAGTAATGGTGTGTGAGCGGATTCAAGGAAATTAGTATTAGTAATGGATTGGACTACACCAAACGATATTAACCAACTAAGAAGTTTCCTAGGATTATGCTCATACTACCGTCGATTTGTGCCAAACTTTGCAAATATTGCACGAAGTCTCCATCACGTGGTCTCCATCACCAGTGCAAGCATTGTGTAAGCCAGGAAGAAAAGAACTATTCCCAAGTTATTGCACGAATCCAATTTGAATCGTAACGTGGTTGGGATAAACAACATTTGAAAGAAGACCAGGAGGCTGATGAGTCAATTGGGCTAGTAAGGAAATGGCTGGTAGAAGGTAGACGAATGTGTTGGAACGAAATTGCATCTCAAAGCACCATTGCTTACTGAGAATAGATGACGGAATACTAGTAAGAATTTGGGAATCGGTTAACAGCGACAATAATAAACATCAAATTGTGTTACCTGTTAATCGGATACGAGCAGTGCTACAAACACACGGTGGAAGATCTGGAGCACATTTAGGAACCAATAAAACATTGGATACGATAAGACACTGATTTTATTGGGTCAATTGTCGCAAGCACTTTAAAGACTGATGCAAATAGTGTGAATTGTGTACTGCGAGTAAATGACCGCAAACTCGGGCGAAAGGTAGAATGCAGCAATGTAATGTTGGAGCGCCATTCGAACGAATAGCAATGGATATCGCCGAGCCGTTTTCAGAGACAAAAATAGTAATCGTTACATACTGGTGTGTATTGGCTACTTTAGCAAGTGGGTGGAAGCCTATCCGATTGTAAGATCAGGAAGCCCGGACAGTAGCAGACACGTTTGTGATCAATTGCATTTCAGATTCGGAGTACCGCAAGAACTACACTCGGATCAAAGTAGAAATTTCGAGTCGTACGTGTTTTAAGAACTGTGTAAAATTCTTAACATAAACAAAACTCGTACCACGGCATTACATCCACAATCAGACTGAATGGGAGAGAGGTTTAACTGGACACTGGAAGAACATCTGTAGAAAGAAGTCAATGCTAATCAGGAAAACTGGGATCGATGTATATCCATTCATGTTGAAGCATCGCAGCGCAGTACATGATACAACAGGAAATCCACTTGCAATGGTACTGTTTGGTAGAGAGCCCCACCTACCATGTGATATTAAGTTTGGGTTACCAGGAACTGAACCAGTCTAAGGCGGAGAATGAACTGAACTCATAATGAAGTAAGAAGAAAAATCGCAAAGGCCAGCGATAGAATGAAAATTAGATATGACTGATCTAAGAGCAGATAGCGAAAGATTTACAGAGAGTGATTTGGTTTGGATTTATAATCCCAAGAGAAGGCAAGGGATATCACCGAAACTACAATACAATTGGGAAGGGCCTTATAAAGTTATCAAACAGACTAACGATGTTGTATACCGGATTCAACTAGGCCCCAGAAATAAGATGAAAGTGGCCCACTTTATTAGGTTACGATGATACAACATGAGGAAAATGGACGAGTCTATTCCGAACAGATTTAGGGTGGAGTAGTGTTACGAGTTCTACTCTACTGAAGTATATCACTTGGTGATTGGGTGGTTAAGGTCCTAATCTTGTCAGAGTTCATAATTTTATTGAGGCGATTTTTATTCAATAACATCATCGATGTTGTCAGATCAAGTAACGGGTGATTTTTTAAGAGCTTGAGAACTTTTTTTTAAAAAAAAACGCATAAAATTTGCAAAATCTCATCGGTTCTTTATTTGAAACGTTAGATTGGTCCATGACATTTACTTTTTGAAGATAATTTCATTTAAATGTTGACCGCGGCTGCGTCTTAGGTGGTCCATTCGGAAAGTCCAATTTTGGGCAACTTTTTCGAGCATTTCGGCCGGAATAGCCCGAATTTCTTCGGAAATGTTGTCTTCCAAAACTGGAATAGTTGCTGGCTTATTTCTGTAGACTTTAGACTTGACGTAGCCCCACAAAAAATAGTCTAAAGGCGTCAAATCGCATGATCTTGGTGCCCAACTTACCGGGCCATTTCTTGAGATGAATTGTTCTCCGAAGTTTTCCCTCAAAATGGCCATAGAATCGCGAGCTGTGTGGCATGTAGCGCCATCTTGTTGAAACCACATGTCAACTAAGTTCAGTTCTTCCATTTTTGGCAACAAAAAGTTTGTTAGCATCGAACGATAGCGATCGCCATTCACCGTAACGTTGCGTCCAACAGCATCTTTGAAAAAATACGGTCCAATGATTCCACCAGCGTACAAACCACACCAAACAGTGCATTTTTCGGGATGCATGGGCAGTTCTTGAACGGCTTCTGGTTGCTCTTCACTCCAAATGCGGCAATTTTGCTTATTTACGTAGCCATTCAACCAGAAATGAGCCTCATCGCTGAACAAAATTTGTCGATAAAAAAGCGGATTTTCTGCCAACTTTTCTAGGGCCCATTCACTGAAAATTCGACGTTGTGGCAGATCGTTCGGCTTCAGTTCTTGCAGGAGCTGTATTTTATACGGTTTTACACCAAGATCTTTGCGTAAAATCTTCCATGTCGTCGAATAACACAAACCCAATTGCTGCGAACGGCGACGAATCGACATTTCACGGTCTTCAGCAACACTCTCAGAAACAGACGCAATATTCTCTTCTGTACGCACTGTACGCATTCGTGTGGTTGGTTTAATGTCCAATAAAGTAAACTGAGTGCGAAACTTGGTCACAATCGCATTAATTGTTTGCTCACTTGGTCGATTATGTAGACCATAAATCGGACGTAAATCGCGAAACACTTTTCGAACCGAACACTGATTTTTGTAATATAATTCAATTATTTGCAAGCGTTGCTCGTTAGTAAGTCTATTCATTATGAAATGTCAAAGCATCTTTCTCTTTGACACCTTGTCTGAAATCCCGCGTGATCTGTCAAATACTAATGCATGAAAATCCTAACCACAAAAAAATCACCCTTTACTTCTCCAATACTGATTGAGATTTGGATTTTAGAATGACATTCGATGTGAAGGGGAATGTGAAGATAACGAAAGCATTTGTAAACGGCGGCGATAATCATCATGTAAAAAACTGGAATTAACAACGGTCATTAATCATCAAGACAGGGGAATTGATGACGTGGAATGTCCGCGAAAACAACTACATGTAAGTGATTTACAATTGCAATACACATACATCGCCAGAACAGCGATAGACAAGTATGTAAGGGCGAGTAATTTGGGACGGAAAAGCAGTTGTAATTTAACCAGTAAACAGTACAAGCTAAAAAGTGAAAATTTACAGTGCGAAAAGTAGTGAACATAAACTTTTTTTTTGTTTATTTTTTATTTTAAGAAATCTTTATTTCTGTATAATATTACAACTAATATCATTGATTATCTAGTAATTGTTTTATTAGTTAAGTGGTCTTTCTGCTCAATTAAGAAATCACATAATTCCGCCCCAATTGTGTGTACTCAAGAAAATATTCCATACATAATTTTTGAATTAAATTTCCATCCTGCACACCCAATTTTAGCTTTCGTACATTTTTTTCGTAACTTAACTGAGAACATCGATATTTCTAAAGAACGACCAAGAAATATTAGTACTTTGGCTTTTGATTGGTCGCATTAATTTTGAATCGTTCTAGCTTAAAGCCTTGAAATTTATATGGAATATTAATAGAGATTCATCTGTGATTCAAGAGTACAACTAAACAACAGAACTTAACATTTTTACCTTGATACATTATCAGAACTAACTTTGTTTGATTTTTATATGGGTGCTCTAATCAATGTGACGAAAACAATCCAGTTTTCATTTGATCGGTTAAGAAAAATGGATTACTTCTGGCCAAATTCCAGAACTTCCTCCAAAAATAATGTTAGAATCCCTTTTCCATCCTGCATACTAATTTCATTATGATCATATCGGAAATGGTCATTTTAAAGTTCCAGTTCCATCCTGTATACCAAATTTCATAATGGTTGGCTAAGAAATCATCACCCTATCTCTGTTGGCCATATTTCGGAACTCCACACAAAAAATAGAATTCTATTCCCAACCTTCATACTCGATGGCATCAAGATCAATTGTGATCTTAATCTCGAGAAATGATTAAAATAGCCCTAGGACGAGAAAACGAATTTATCACATATACAGGGTGTCCGCCGGGAAGGTATACTACTTCGTTTTGCCGCCATTTAGGCGAATATTAGTATTGACAGTTCATACTTGACAGTCGTGAAGTAGACACGTGGCAAATTCTTCCACAAGACCATTTACGCCGCCGTACATATGCCAATAGGATGTTACAGCTCGCCTATGACAACCCCGATTTTCATGAAAAAATCAATGAGTGACGAGGCACATTTTCATTTAAATGGATATGTGAATAAACAGAATAGTCGGTTCTGGGCAATGAAAAACCCTCACATTATTCATCAGTCACCTTTATATCCATTAAAAGTGACAGTCTGGTGTGCAATTTGGTCAGGAGGAATCATTGGACCTTACTTCTTTGAAAATGAAAACGGCGTAACGGTAACTGTGAATGGGGAGCGATATCGTGATATGATTGAAAACTGTTTAATGCCACAACTGCATACTTTGGGCTTGATTAACATGTGGTATCAACAAGACGGTGCCACATTGCATACAGCCAGGATTACAATGGAATTACTGCGAGAACTCTTTCCACAACAAGTTATTTCAAAAAATGGTGATGTTGATTGGCCTCCACGGTCGCCTGATTTGACTGCTCCGGATTTCTTTTTGTGGGGATATCTAAAAAGCAAGGCTTATGCAAACAAACCAGAAACGCTTGAGCAACTCAAAGAAAATATTCGTGATGAAATTAATGAAATACCGCGTGAAATGTGTGAGAATGTAATGAAAAATGTGCTCAAAAGGGCTCGCATTTGTGAGGCTAACAGAGGCGGAAATTTATCTGATATTGTATTCCATACATAATTCCCGACATTAAATAAAACATTTATCAATATAAGATCCATTCTCTTTCATTTTATCAAAAATCATAAATAAACAAAGTAGTATACGTTCCCGGCGGACACCCTATATATATATATATATATATATATATATATATTTTATTTTAAATAAATGAGTTTGTTCTTTTCGTTTTTTGATAATTTAAATTTTATTAATTTTACATTAACTACTAGTTTCGATCATTTGCTTTTTGTCAACTTTTCTCATGTGAATTGGCGTGTGTATTGTCGTGGTACCAAATTAAAGATATTGTTTGTATTTTTAAAGCTGAAGCAAAATTTAAACTTTTCGGTGTTATCGATGCTGTTTGGAAGGGCTATTAGAACCTGCATCAAATATTTTAGGGAAATGTTGCTAGTTATGAGAGCCGGATTAAGATCTTTAATATATTAACCATTCAACGACGAAATTAAAATTAATATTCCACAATGTTTTCAAGATGTTGCCGATGTTCGTGCAGCCTACATTGAACCGAAATTGAAATAAGCCAAACTAATTGCCTAAATGTAAGTTGATTTAGTTTTCACATTAAAAGGGAAAGAACACAATATTGGTTTATTTAATTATAATTTACAGAAATTTTGTAACCCACCCACCCCGTTTTGAGCTTAAAAGCACATTCATAAAGAGATATGAGGTTTTTCTGTTTCCCAAAAGAAATCATCTTCATTTTGTTTTTTTGCCCTTTTCTTTATATTTTGTGAGTATTTCATGTTTAATTTCCTCCAAAGTTTGAAGTGTTTTTGTTGGCTCACCCAGGGTTTTAAATAATAACCAGCGCCTATCAAATTTCAACAATATATATAACGGGTTATCCAATTCGAGGTTGATAAAGTAGAAATCTGTATACCGACATCTGTCAAAGATAAACGTCAAGTACGCTGTCATTTATTTAGTTGACATTCTGCCATTTAAGAATATGGAGCATTTAACAATCGACCAACGCGTTAAAATTATTAAATCTTATTATAAAAATAGTGATTCTGCCGTATCCACATTTCGCGCGTTACGAGCAGATTATGGTCGTCATAATCGTCCTACAAAGCAAACCATATTGAATACAGTGAATAAATTTGAACAAACTGGATCTGTTACTGATATTGTAAGGTCTGTGCATCATCGAAACATTCGCAATGCTGAAAATATCGCTTCTGTAGCTGAAAGTGTGGAAGAAGATCCAAATTTGTCAATTCCTCGTCGAGCTCAACATTTAGGCCTATCTTATGGCTCATTATGGCGCATTTTGCATCTGGATTTGCATCTTCATCCGTATAAAGTCCATTTAACACAAGAGCTAAAGCCTGCTGACCATGGACAACGAAGAACAAACGCAAATTGGGTGTTGGAAAAACAGGCCGTCGATGCTGATTTTTCGAACAAAATTTTCTTCAGTGATGAAGCTCATTTTTCGCTTGGTGGATACGTTAATAAGCAAAACTGTAGAATTTGGGGCTCAGAAAATCCACAATTGATTGTAGAGAAGCCATTACACCCGGAAAAAGTCACTGTTTGGTGCGCATTGTGGTCTGGTGGTGTGATTGGGCCGTATTTTTTTGAGAACAACCATGGACGAACCGTTATCGTCAATTCTGAGCGCTATGGCCGCATGTTAACCGATTATTTTTTTACGAAAATCGAAGATTATGATCTTGACGATATGTGGTTCCAGCAGGATGGAGCAACCAGTCACGTAACACGAGCAAATCGAGATCTTTTGCAAGAGAAATTTCCTGGACGTTTGATTTCGCGATTGGCTGATGTCAATTGGCCTCCAAGATCCTGTGATTTAACGCCTTTGGATTTCTTTTTGTGGGGCTACGCGAAAGATCGTGTTTACGCAAACAATCCTCAAACTCTTGACGAATTGAAAACTAATATTCGTAAGGTAATGGCCGAGATACCGCCCGAAATGTGCCGAAAAGTCATTGAAAATTACCGCAAAAGAATCAAGGCCTGTAAGAAATCCCGTGGAGGACATTTGAATGATATCTTGTTTAACTAAAAATGGCAAGGATCAATCTGTAAAATGAAATAAAAATTACAATACATTCCGAATATTTTGTGTGTTTTTTTTAAGTTTACTTTATCAAGCTTGAATTGGATAACCTTGTATATATATGCAATATAACGAAATCTTGCTCTTTTTTTATTCTTAAGAAAATCTATGCAAAATATATCACAATCTGTTTAATATTTATACATAATTCGGTGTTTTAAGATAACGTTAAATGATTTAAATAAGATGCCGAATTAAAAATATTCTTTTCAGAGCCAGATTTTCAGTTTTTCTTCCATGTACAAAATTGTTGTTGTCATTTTTAGATTTTACTTGTGGGTTTCTTTTTCTATTCCATGGATTTTTGTGGAGGTAAATAAACCATAACAAGAGGTTCTTGTTATTCGTTTAGATCGTTCGCATTGCCAAATGTGACTTGATTGTCTTAAAGATGACTGTTTAAATATAATTGATTGTTCCAAACTCAATGCAATAAGGTTGTTAAAATATGAGGTCGACTCTGTTGTTTATGAAAATGAGTTGCTAAATTTGTTAGAAAAGTGTTGTTAAGTAACAAACTCTTCAACAGTTTTAATTCGAAAGCATGATCTGAATTAACAATATTTTTATTAGAAACTTTTCGCTGTTGTTTTTTTTTCCCAAAAGTATGACAAACAGACAATGAACGTCTTAATAAAGAAAATTATAACTTAGTCACACGAAACAATTTAATACTTATTTCAATCATATCATTAGTGAACGTAGCGAAATTTTCTTTATCTTCTGATGAACTCAACTGAATTGGTTCTCCTATTATTCTGTTTCATAGAACGACAACAATTGTTTTCACTTAAAACGAGAGGAAAATAAATTTGTTAAGCCGTGTGTTTTGCAACTTTCTCCCAATTCTGCTTTAAGTGTGTTGCGGTTAAATCGTTTCAAATTCCATGCATGAAGAATGCTTTAAAATTTTCTGCCAACTATTAAAAATTCAAGATATAATTTAAAAATAAATGAATTGATTATTATGAAACATAATTGTAAATCGATCTCAGAAGAAGTATTTAAAGTAAAAGGAACTGAAGAAAAATTTCGACTGAAAATTAAATTAAATTCATTTCGCGAGTTGGTTCCTTTATTTGCGAGATTAAACCTTTTTTATTTTGTTTATAACATATCCACTATTCACATTAAAAGGGAAAGAACCATGATATCGATTTATTTAATTAGAGTACATTTTACAAACCACCCACCCACCCCGTTTCGAGCTTAAATCTCATTCATAATGAGTTATGAGGCTTTTCTTTCTCCCAAAATTTTAATTTTGTTTGTTTGCTCTTTTCTTTATATTTTGTACTTTAGTAACGCATTAAGTGGGAACTATAGATGGAATAAAAAGAATAAAAAAAATAACGTAAGAGAGCGAAAGAGAGGATTTACATGCAATCGACTATACTGAGAATAATGAATATAAAAAGAATAACAGAAATTGCGTTTAATTTTTTTTCATTTTTGCTGTCACTTAAAAAGAATAACCGAGCGATAATTTTCGCCCAAGAATAAAAAACTTAATAACTACAACAACAAAACCCAAATAAATTTTAGTGCGTTGAATATAATATGCATGTTTATTTTTTTATATAAGGGGATTTTATATTATTCGTGTGTTTTATCTTTTCTATTTATGAAATATTCATGTATATATATACTAATATGAATATAATATCAAAAATAATTTTCAATACACTGTAGAATTGTATTTTTCTAAACCTAACCTAAAAAAATAATTTATCGAATTGTGGTGATTTAAATCGCATATAAATAATTTTTATAATTTTAAAAACATATATTTGTTTATATAAATACGTTTATACTGAAAAATATTGTAGTTTCATTCATAATTGTAGGAAATATATCACAAACATATATGAATGAACTTAATATTTCAAGTCATCTATGGCCGTAACGTCAAATTGGAATAATAATTTTTTGTCTTCGTTTCTTACGTTATTCTTTTTATTCTTTTTATTCTATCTATAGTCCAGCCTTTAACCTTCAAAGGCAGCATTTCGCTTGAATTTATTGGAAATGCATTTACGTATTTTTCAGCTTGGATTTGTTTATGTACGTAGCTACACATTTTTAATCAAAATAGCACATGAAACCAAACATTTTCTTTGTTTTGGAATACATATTATATATATATATATATATATATATATATATATATATATATATATATATATATATATATATATATATATATATATATATATATATATATATATATATATATTATTATATATATATATATATATATATATATATATATATATATATATATATATATATATATATATATATATATATATATATATATATATATATAAACAATTGCGTTGTTTATGAACGTAATTTTAATTGATACCATTTTAATTTAAAAATTTGTTAAAAAAGCAACCTGATTAAATTTGTATAAAAAAATGGACAAACAAATTTTTTTTGTCTGTATCACACTGTAGGAGCAAAGGAGAGATATAAGTTTTAATATATGTATATGTATAGACATTTATATATTATACAAATATACATATATAAACATATATATACAGGGTGAGTCATCTAACATTTTTTTTTGATCTAGCGGTTATTTGACAAAGTTAGTTTTATCCTTCCGCTGAACGAAAATGGTTGTGTATTCGCTTGAACAACGCTGGGAAATATTGAAACATTACTTCGAAAATCACGGTAATGTTGCAGAATGTGTGCGAAAATTGCGTGCGGTTTTCGGAAGAAACGAAGCCCCGGGAGCTCTATATGTGCGTTATTTTGTGAATAAAGTTAAAGAAACAGGCTTGCTAAATAATAATCCAATACGAACCAAGCAGCCAACCAAGCGTACACCCGAAAATGTTGATGCTGTAGCTGAGAATGTGCGTGAGTCGCCGGGAACGTCAACTCGTCATCATGCTCAAAAATTGAACATTTCACGCACAACATTGCGACGAATTCTGCATAAAGACCTTGGTATGACCCCAGATAAAGTACAATTGGTTCAGAAATTGAAGCAAAGAGACCACCCATTGCGTTTTTGGTTCGCTGAGTGGGTTTGCGATCGACTTGAAGATGCCGATTTTGGCAAAAAAAAAAATCATCTTTTCGGATGTGGCATCATTGGGCCATTTTTCTTTGAAAATGAGCAAGGAGCCGCAGTTACTGTCAATGGTGAACGCTACCGCGCCATTATAAACGATTTTTTGTTCCCGGCACTTGAAGAGGAGGACATAGGCAACATTTAGTTTCAACAAGACGGCGCTCCGTGCCACACAGCACACGTTTCAATTGATCTTTTGCGCACTGTCTTCGAAGATCGAATTATCAGCCAAAATGCTGATGTGATTTGGCCGCCTCGGAGCTGTGATTTAACGCCGTTGGACTATTATCTTTGGGGTGCGGTCAACGATAAGTGTTACGCCGATAAACCAGCAACGATTGACGCTCTCAAGAACAATATTCGCATTGCCATTGAAGACATAATGCCGCATACCATCGAAAATGTATTCCAAAATTGGGCCCACCGTATGGGGTACGTCAAGGCCAGCCGAGGCAGCCATATGAATGAAATAGTATTCCATAATTAATCGGAAGGATTGTTCTTTACAATGAAAAAATAAATTTGAAAAAATATTGAGAATTTTTTGTTTTATTGCATTAAAAAAAATTATTTGGCCCATCCTATATGTATATATGTATAATAAAAACTATTAAAACTTACTATTTAAACTTATATCTCTCTCTTGCTCCTACAGTGTGATACAGACAAAAAAAATTTTGTTTGTCCATTTTTTATACAAATTTAATCAGGTTGCTTTTTTAACAAATTATTAAAATAAAATGGTATCAATTAAAATTACGTTCATAAACAACGCAATGTCCATACCACTTTCATCCATATTTGGCTTTTTATTGGCCTGATTCTATTTATAATAAATTTGTGTTGTTTTGATGTTGTTGTTGTAGGTGGAAAAGCAAAGACAAAAATAAATGACACACGCAATTTCAGTTTAAATAAAGAACGCAAATAAAACAAAAACACTTACATCTCTCTCAACTTTCGTTCGCCTCGCCCGATCACACGTTTTGTAACGTTCTCATCACGCATTCACCAGCTTACTCCCCAGGTCAAGCGTGCGTAAAGAAGTTTTACTTCAAAATAACTTATATCTCTCTCAACTTTCGTTCGCCTCGCCTGGTCACACTTTTCGTAACGCCCTCGTCGCGCATTCCCCTGCTTACTCCCCCAGTCAAGCGTACGTAAAGAACTTTTACTTCAATAAATGACACACGCAATTTCACTTTAAATAAACAACACACAAAAAAAACTTATATCTCTCTCTCAACTTTCGTTCGCCTCGCCAGTTCACATTTTTCGTAACGCTCTCGTCACGCATTCACCAGCTTACTCCCCAAGTCAAGCGTGCGTAAAGAAGTTTTACTTCAAAAAAATCTTAACTAATCCTTCTATACGGCACGTCATCAACTCCGTTAAACAGTTAGATTCAAAATATTTAGCTTATACATAAATAAAAATGATCCAGTTATTTGCGTTTGTTGGCTTGAGTTAGGCATAAAACGTGAAGTCGTAGATATTCCGCTTTCACGAAATTGCACATTTTCTTTACATTACAAATTTTTGAATGCAGAAGAAACATATGTAGTCCAAATGAACAATAAAACGATCGTAAATAAAAATAACCATTTATATGTATATGTTCATTTTTGTAGAACAAATACTTATCCGTGTCGTAAATTTTTATTTGAGTTGATATTTTGTTTTCAATTTAATAATATTTTCATTCGTAACTTTCTTCGTGAGTAGCTATGTAATACATCCATAGAAAGCAACAAACATTTTCAAATAAATTATTTCCGTATGTATATATATATATATATATAATATGTATTCCAAAACAAAGAAAATGTTTGGTTTCATGTGCTATTTTGATTAAAAATGTGTAGCTACGTACATAAACAAATCCAAGCTGAAAAATAATACGTAAATGCATTTCCAATAAATTCATGCGAAATACAGGATAAAGGCATTGCAGGATAAGGCGTTACTAAAGTACAAAATATAAAGAAAAGAGCAAACAAACAAAATTAAAATTTTGGGAGAAAGAAAAATCTCGTAACTCATTGTGAATAAGATTTAAGCTCAAAACGGGGTGGGTGGTTTGTAAAATTTCTGTAAATTATACTGTAATTAAATAAATCGATATCATGTTCTTTCCCTTTTAATGTGAAAAGTGGATATGTTATAAACAAAATAAAAAAAGGTTTAATCTCGTATACAAGGTGTCCCAGTATGAATGGATAAGCCTAAAGCACCTTACAGGAGAGCTATGTGCGCTCAAAATAAAATACAAAAAAAATATATCTCAAGTGAAAAATATATCTTAGGTACTACCTAAGATATATCTTTTTTTTTTAAAAGTCCATTTTTTTCACATTACTTTACGTTTCCGATCACCACGGCTACAAATAAATTAAAATGGATTTAATAATAGAGAAATAATCCAATTTTTAAAATTTTGTGATTTAATCGAATTTATTCCTTCTGCATATTAATAGCAATAACCTCGTATCTACATTAAATAAAAGGATGTATTATACCATTTCAGAATCTTCATTAAACACGCATGTTTTTAAAATAGTTGGTCACTTAGATTCTCATACATTTTCTTTCACCAAAGACGCTCAAACTTTTATAAAAAAAAATATATACCACATTTCATGCTGAAAATTGAAGTTTAGATTTTTTTTCATAAAAAGTGCAACAGCTACTCATATTATTTACTGCATATCTATTAGTATACTCCATTAAGAATATTATAACACCAAAAAACCGATGGATTTAATTTATTTGTAGCCGAGGTGATTGGAAACGTAAAGTAATGTGAAAAATGGACTTTTTTAAACAAAAAATGATATATCTTAGGTACTACTTGGGATATATTTTTTTTTTGTATTTTATTTTGAGCGCCCAATAGCTCTACTATAAGGTGCTTCAGGCTTATCCATTCATTCTGGGACACCCTGTATAAATCAACCAACTCGCGAAATGAATTTAATTTAATTTCCAGTAAATTTCCAAATAAATTTTAATTTTGAACCTAACCTAAAATTTAAAATACACACATGACAATCATACTACATTATTTACCTAGTGGTTAATATACTTTTGATCTCTTGTTCAGTTTCCCTTTATGAATGAAAACAAAATCAATAATAGTGTAGTGTTGTTGGTTTATGAAATAAAAACGAAACACATAGCGGTATGCATGATTGAAAGTAATAGCGCTATTCCATTCAAAATCGCAAGATTTTGTATAAAATTAAAAAGAGACGAAAATAAACCATTTCTATTTGTGAGAATAGTATTTCCGATTTTTTTTTGTTTTTGTTGAGTTGCTATAATTTTTTCTTGAAAAATATCAAGCTGAGTATTTTTTATAGCAGCAAATATAAAAATCAAAAATAAAAATCCCCCACTCTCTCTTTAATTTATTTTTCGTAAATTTTTATGGTGTACAGACATACGACGACGTGACTTTAAAATATCAATTTTTTATGATGCCGTGATTTTAGAGAAGAACTGAATAAATAGATTCGTGTGGTGGTAATTTGTACTGTATAGTAAACATATATGCAGTATGCACACATATATGCACACAGTATGCACACATATATGTTTACATATATGCAGTATGCACAGCAACACAACAACAAATAAAAAAAATTTAATTTCGATTAAAAGATTTATTAAATAATAATAATAAATGATGGCTTCCACCGGTGAAGCGGAAGCGATTTAAATAAATATAGGATGCTAATAGGATGCTAACACGCCATAAAATGTATCTAACAATGTATCCAATTCAGGATATTTATCCGAAATATTATAAAGGAGATCACGAACTATTTTATAGCATATATCTTTGGTGGGCTGATTAATGAATCCAATCTAAGAACAAAATAAAAGAAAATTTAATTAGTAGGGATAGAAAGGAACTAGGAAGTAATTTAATTTTCTACCTCAAATATCTTTAATGTTACAGTCCTTATGAATTCCCAGTCCGACTGTTCTCTCGATAAAATCATATTACAAAATGTTTGCAACAAATAATATGTCATCGGCTGAAATTTCGGTTGTAACATCATTGAGTTCATAGTTTAAATAGCGAAAATTGTCAGGAAACCCAACCGTCAAGCAATAGCAGAAAATACATAATGTACGCTTATCTAAAGTTGAAAATGGTAAATCGATATCTGAATATTGCCATGTGCCATAAGACGTCGCGAGTTGTACATATAGTGGTAAGTTCGTAATACAAACGAGTTATATTCAACAGTTACATACGAGTTCCACATCATTCGTCTTATTCGGTTGGTGTCTGAAAATAAACAAAATTAATAGTTTATTTGAATGCCAAACCAAAATAAATTATAGACACTTACGTGAATAATTCGCGGGTTTCGTGGGTATCCGTGGGGATCTTTTACTTTCCACAATGAGTTTCCATTCAGCTTAATATTATTGCGCAAAGTTTCCAAATCAGCTAATAAATTCCTAATCATTACTCGAACTTTTTGAAAATTTGGTACATTTGTCACAAAATTAATGCAAATCTGACTTTCAACCTCCCCACTTTTAGTAACCGGTGCAACTACTTCATCAGCATCTATTGGATCGTGAGATGCGACAGCACATTCCACGCTTTCTATTGAAACTACAAACGACGAAGTCGACTGAAAATTGACGCTGCTAAAGACTCGTCTATCGAATCGATTTCATTCTGGGGCCTAATTTTTTCTTTTTCTGTAAATAAATCGTTGTTGATTATACTTCATTGAATAAACATAAAGAACATACTTATCCTAAAATTGGGTTAGTATTTTTTAAAGTTTAGAAGTTCTGGTTTAAAAAAACTAATATAACGTCAAAAACGTACCCGAATTAATAAAATTCGATATTAAAAATAATAAACAATAAAATTTGTGATTCTCAGTATAATGCGGAACAGCTGATTTTGATGTTAGAAGTGAAAATTGTTAAGATCAATAGATTTAAACTTAATTTTAATTTAATATTAACTGTTAAAACGGTAACAAATCAACTATATTATAAGTTACACAAATATTTAGTTTATAATTATTAAAAAATACGTTTTATTTTAATAAAATTACCTTCAGTTTAGGTTTCTCCATTGTATCCATTTTGATTTATTATTTATGTAACATAAATTTTTTGATTGTTTTAGGTTATAGAGGAACTTGTCAAAATTTTCCCCTCATATGTTTTATAGTAGAGTACTTTTTACGTATTTGTCCAAATTAAAGAAACTAACTAAAACAAAACTATTCCCACCATTTTAAAAATAATATTTATTTTTTTAAATAATTTATATAAAGTAAAATACATCATCGATTATTAAACATTACGACTTTTCACTTAATTTAAATAATTTTTAGGTTATGTTTGTATCGCAGTAAAAAAATTCCCCTACATGTTCTACTATAAAAAAAAAATTGTGTCTCAGTCACTCTCATGTAGATATTTTATTCTTGACTCTTTTTAGTTTTGTACAAAATCTTGTGATTTTGAATGGAATAGCGCTATAAATAATTTAAAGCCAATTGGTGTATTCAAGTACTAATTTTCATAGAAATGTTTTTAATAATAAATAAATCTCGCGTAAACACAAAATGCACTAATAATGCCTGTATCAACAACGAATATAGAAACGTGAACAAAATGTGTAATGGGTCTATTCCACTACACAGCGTTTTATTTTGCAGAAAACTAGAACGAGATAAAAATATAGATTCTCTCTGTGTATGACCCATACATCAGATGTTTTTTATGGTAGAAACATAAATTTTTTGTGCTTGGTGTGTCGACACAATAAAATTTTATTTTTTTTTGGAAAAAATTGAAAAAATATTGGAGGAATTCACACTACTTTTAAATAATATTTTTTCGCCTTCTTGAAATTTCACTTTGCATTTAATTTTTTAGGTTATATTTCTATTAAAAAATTGTTAATTCAAAATTTAAAAATAATACCGACTGCGGAACTAGGTAACTAGGCCAAAATAGTTCCTTCGACTATAAAAAACCACCTTACCTAGGTATCATATTGCGTACACAAAATATTAAAAACAGGATTTTCAGATGAGAAATATTTTATTAAAATGTATCATTAAAATTAAAATTTATTTGAATTTGTTTATTTAATATAAAGTCGACCATTAATTGGATATATTCAATGCGATTGGATGAGTTAACCATTATATTAGAACCGTTTTGTCGCAGCTCTTCAACTCGCGTTATTCCTAATTCACCACAGACACACAGTCAGACAACAGTAAAATATAAACCTAATTCTGATACATCGTCCTCATATGATTTGAGATAGTAAATGTCTATGCAATACGGGATCCAGTGATGCCAGTTGATGTCTATCGAAATCCGAATGCTTAGCGGCCAATTTCGATAAGATGAACCCGGCAAATATTCGTCCAAATATCGTAATCGATCGAATTTGTTTGATCGATAATGGTGGCCCAACCTCAATATCTTCGCGGGTAAAATCTTGAATAGGTTGAAATCGTCGTGGGCCTCGTTGCATACCACCACATCTGCCTTGTGAACTGCTACCACCACAGTTAAATGAATGAGTCTCTGGAAATGCTAGTTAGGCAAAACCCAAACAAATCTATTTCGGTGTTGTACTCAACGAAATTAGCAGCATCGAGATTGGAGACGAAAATTAATTTTGGCCAAAACGAGTGAGATTAAACCACAATGTTTTGATGAAAGATGGCTTGAACGCCAACATGTAGTAATCTAAAGTAAAACGAAATTGTTGTTAGTTAAAAACTTTGCCATTTCTTTATTGAAAGAATTACTTGTATTCATAAACCGCCATTCGAAACATATCTTTAAAAACTATCCGACCATTTAACAATGGTTTCATAATAAATTTCACCATGTTTGGCGATAGGTTGGGCATGCATTTTTAAAATTTCCGAACATGCCTGTTCATTAGGAAGCAGAATTTCGATTTTACGATCTAAACGTCCGGGACGTAATAATGCCGGGTCTAGCGTATCCGGACGGTTTGTAGCCATAATCATTTTAATCTAATCCAACGAATCGAAACCATCTATTTGATTAAGCAATTCCATTAGAATATGTTGAATTTTACGATCGGCTGATGTACCTTCCGAAAAACGACGACCTCCAATTGCATAAATTTTATTTCATCCATTAATATAATGCACGGCTGATGATCACGAGCGTAGTTAAACATTTTACTTATTAACCGAGCACTTCATATCTAGAGATACTCTAGTTCCAGCCTTCAATTTTGTCTTGTCTAACTGACGTCGATATCCAACAACATATCGTGGCCCGTTTGTTGTCTTCACAATAACTATAAAAATATAGATAACATAAAATATCGTTTCACTGAATCACTGACATATTGGAGGTATGTACTTACATTTATCTTACGATCTAAACGCCCGGGACGTAATAATGCCGGATTTTGTGTATCCGAACGGTTTGTAGCTATAATCATTTTAACCTAATCCAACGAATCGAAACCATCCATTTGATTAAGCAATTCCATTAGAGTACGTGAAATTTCACGATCGGCTGATGTACCTTCCGAAAAACGATGACCTCCAATTGTATCAATTTCATTTCATTCATTAATGTAATGTACGGTTGATGATCGCGAGCGTAGTTAAACATTTCACTTATTAAACGAGTACTTCATATCAAGAGCTACTCTAGTTCCAGCTTCAATTTTGTCTTGTGTAACTTACGTCAACATCCAACAACATCACGTTTGTTGCCTTCACAATAACTATAAAGAATCCAAATCATCCACTTCCACATCACTGCTGTTATTATCCGGTTTCAATGATCGATACACAGTTTTGTACAAGTATTTTGATACAAATATAAGACTGAACTGACTTTTACTATACTTTTTTGGGTTAAAAAATCTGACACTTCGATTTTTGTTTGATTTTTTTTCGGCTGCTGAATGATTTTTTTAGGTTAATATGAACTTGTCAAAAATTTCCCCTCACATGATTTATAGTAAACCAATTTTTCGATAGTTTCGTAAATTATTCAAAATAATTAAAATGCATATGTTTTTTCATCGAAAAAATAATAATAATTTTTTTTAGTAATTTTTGGGATATAAAATTATTGTCAAACATCAAAAATAAAGATTTTTTATATCTTTTAAATACTTTATAGGTTAGTTTTCGATGATGTCAAAATTTCCCCAACTTTTTATACCATAAAATAAAAATGTTTTATCTCAGTCGCGCTAATGCAAATTTTAGTTCTTGTCTTTGTCATGTTTTCTGCAAAATTTTTGTAAAATTTGTCTGTTTCCTAGTGGAATAGTACCATAAGGAAAATAAATAAAATTTAGTAAAAATTAATTTTATTTTTGTATGCCCTAACATTCTTACTTTTACAATTCGATCTCTAATCGTTTTTTAAACCGAAATTGATTCGATTTTTTTTTTAAATCGAATCGAAACAACACTAATGTATTCTATATGTAGAAATACATTAGTATTCTATGGAGAATAAATTAGTGTTGGTTTCGATTGAATCATAAATAGAAACACTACCAGAAATTTATTCATTTACGTATCTTTTTGCTTCTCCATTCATTGTGTACAATTATTTACAATTACACATCCACAAACATTTGATTCTCTTTATGTACACGTGCATACCAAACGAGATAGCCACCAATCGGAAATTTGCTGAACTTATTTTCATGAACAATTTTGATAAACTATTTTTATTTTTATAATTTATATATTAAAATTGAAAAATATTTAGAAAAGAAGAAAACTAGGCACGAGATTAAGAATTCTAGTTGATTCTTGTGAAATAATTTGTTGTCTACTGTAGTTGTACATTCCAATCGAACCTGCACAACTTGTTCAAGTTTGGGAGCTAATGATATGATATGATATGATAATAACGGCGATCCTAGGTATGTTACCATAATCCTGAAATATCAACAATCAAATGACTGATTATATCTGAATGCGAATAATATTTCAGCATCATGCGGGCCCAGGCCCTGTCTGCTTCCTTAACAGATAAGGTTGATTAGGAAAGGATGTTAGTCACAGAAACAACTGGGGTGAAACCGCAGCTAAGTCATTTTCTAATTACTTAAATATATTAAAATGTTAGTCTCAATTATATTCACACTCTAGATTATATTTTGTTAGTTTATTAATTTGGGTTAGTTGTGGTGGAGGTAAAGGATACTAATATTCTTCATATGTATTCGGCATCAGTCATAATAGACTGGCTAGGTTATTTAATTCATATCTACGGGTCATCTCATCATATACTGCTTGTAACCTTATTCTTCCCTATCTTCCCATCCAACACCATCTAACCGAGGGACTTCACGTTCGTAATGACTCGGCAGTATTATCATATATATGATGACCTAAATATTCCGTTGATATTGTAAAAAAAAAAATTAAATTCGGTATTGTCGTTCAGCTACCTATATTTGAATTCATCCAACTAAAAGCAGGGTTAATTTATATCTAACGTTCACACAACTTCACTAAAACATAACCTGAATTCAACCATAAGAGATCGTTGAAAAACAACATTCCATAGCAAAAAGTCTTTGGATCGTTAACATATTGATTGCATTAAGTTTATGCTCAAAGCGTAAGTAATTGAATAGACCTCCTGATCAAGAATGTTGCAATCACAATCTTCCCTGACTTTCTGATATGTTAAATTTTTTTTTGTAATAATAATAAAAATGAATTGAATTGTATTTGTCGACAACTTTATTGTTTTAAGTCAGGACTTTCGACAAAATTTCAATTTATAGAATTGTTTAAAGTAAGGAACGAAAAATATTAAAATATTAAAATAACTATAAATAAAAACAATCAATTATTTGTTTGATTGGTTGATCAGAATGTACGGCCAAGACCAAGCAGAGATCCCGGATACGCCGGGCCCACCGTACACCCCCTTCACATTACAAGATGGAGGGACAGGAAAGGTCACCAGACATAACAGACCCGACCCGGTTACAAACACCCAAGCAGTCAACAGTTAGTAAAGCACAAGACGGCACAATAACTCCGCCCTCTGGATACAAACAATCAACAATCAAGATCGTAAAGAAATTGTTAATTGGTAAATTTCCTAAAACCTAATTAGTATGAGTGATTAACCATTTCCTCCACCCAACTCGAGAAAACAATATTACTATAATTATGATCCAATTATTCATATCATGCAAAATTAAATCTAGCTCTTATTAGCCCAATTTATAGAATTAATTTAATTTAGCAATAAGAATTTATTACTCAGAACCTGAATAACCGGATAGAAGAATAATATTAAAATTAGTTAATCTCTGAAATAAAAGTACGGCAAGTAGAATAAAAATAAATCATACGGTTTGTATGCATGCAGGCCCAAACAACGTAGACACGAAAAAACACCCCTACATAAATGCCATAGCCCCACGACCCTACCCATCCACATCCTGCACATGCGGAGGAGAAGCAAACTCCCAGTCATCCGAGTATAAACTCTGCTCATCCACCCTTAATCCCGACGAAATGCTTTCACCTTATTGATTCAATCCTCATTCAGATCTTCACCATACCCCATTATGAAGTCCCTAATCCGATGATCACCGTACAATATACAGAACAAAATTTATGTATATGCACGTAGAGTGGATGACCTCGAGAAGAAAAACGAACGAAACACCACTCTTCATGCATACGACAACCACGCTATATACACTTTATACGAGATCACCAAATCAAAAGCATCACCCCTGAAAATGGTAAATCTAAACGAAAACTACCCCAAAATAAAAAAACAACTATCCAAAACCAAATATAACTAAAGTTCACGCTCAGGAGAATGCAAATCTATCTCTTCACTGCACCTACAAAAAGCAAACTAATCAAATCATAAGAAAAATCTTCAAAAAAACCCATATCACCCGTATGACTGTACGTTTATACCTGCGGAAACCAGCAACAGGTATATATTCATTCAGCGCCGCACCAATTTCCGCAAGTATAAACGCATAGTGAAAGCTCTTTCCCGTGTCTACGCTTTATATACATATGTATATACAAAGTCCATACATTGCGAGACGTCCGAAAACACGTATTTAGGCACCGGTTCATCGATTATTATATACATATTCATTATTGTGCGCTCACAAAAACTACTAAAATATTTAAGTACATTTTGGCGTTCATCATACACACACTTTCAAAAACCATTTTACAATAGAAATTATGTTCGAGTAAATATTTATGTACATATATAAAACAAAAGATAGGTTGCAAAATTACGATATCAGAAAAAAAACGAAAAATAATCGCCGCTCACCAAACATGCATACTCTCCATAGCAAAACAACAACAAAAATTGTTAGCGAGTGTAATGTTGCTATTCCACTAGAAAACCGAAAAATTTTACAAAAATTTTGCCGAAAACATGACAAAGCCATACAAGAACTAAAATTTGCATTAGCGCGACTGACATACTACATTTTTATTTTATGGTATAAAAAGTTGGGGAAATTTTGACATCAACTAACAAACTAACCTATAAATTATTTAAAAAATATGAAAAATCTTTATTTTTATTGTTTGTCAATAATTTTATATCCCAAAAATTACTAAAAAAAATTATTATTATTTTTTGGGTGAAGAAAAATATCCCTTTTAATTATTTTGAATAGTTTACGAAACTATCGAAAAATTGTTTTGCTATAAATCATGTGAGGGGAAATTTTTGACAAGTTCATATTAACCTAAAAAAGTCATTCAACAGGCGAAAAAAAATCGAAGTGTTAGATTCAATAACCCCAAAAAAAAAATCCGAATAAAAACCAGTCAAGTCAAATATTTGTATCAAAATATTTGTATAAAACTGTGTATCGATCATTGAAACCGGTGTGATGTGGAAGTGGATGATTCGTTTCATTTGAATGCTATCGAAGGGACAACTCTAATTGAAATGTTGATAATGTTGAATGATGCCGATCGTATACAATTTGTGCTCAACTATACCGATCAATTTCTATTTAAATGTTTGTTTCTATTTGAATGTTTATGAATACAAGTAGAATGGAAAATAGCAGAATCATTCCACATGTAAGCAAATGTACCAAATTGGTATTTTATATGTTTACTTTCAGTGTGAGAACAATTAAAAGATTTAACGAAACAGTTCGATAAATCATAAAATGATTTAAAAGCGTTGCAAAGTGTTGGGCAAATTGTCGCGGAGGTACTCAAACAATTGACTGAGGATAAATGTAAGTACCTCCAATATGTCAGTGAGAGATTCAGTGAAACGATAATTTATGTTATCTATATTTTTAGTTATTGTGAAGTCAACAAACGGGCCACGATACGTTGTTGGATGTCGACGTCAGTTAGGCAAGACAAAATTGAAGGCTGGAACTAGGGTAGCTATTGATATGAAGTGCTCGTTTAATACGTGAAATGTTTAACTACGCTCGTGATAATCAACCGTGCATTATATTAATGGATGAAATTGATGCAATTGGAGGTTGTCGTTTTTCCGAAGGTATATCAGCCGATCGTGAAATTCAGCATACTTTAATGGAATTGCTTAATCAAATGGATGGTTTCGATTCGTTGGGTTAGGTTAAAATGATTATGGCTACAAACCGTCCGGATACGGTAGATCCGGCATTAATACGTCTCGGACGTTTAGACCGTAAAATCGAAATTCTGCTTCCTAATGAACAGGTACGTTCGGAAATTTTAAAAATTCATGCCCAACTTACCGCTAAACATGGTGAAATTGATTATGAAGCCATTGTTAAATTGTCGGATAGTTTTAACGGTACCGATTTAAGAAATGTTTCGAATACAAGTATTTAAGGATACGGTTAAGAATACAAGTAAGTCTTTCAATAAAAAATGGTAAAGATTTTAACTAACAACAATTTCGTTTTACTTTAGGTTACTATATGTTGGCGTCAAAGCCAACTTTCATCAAAACATTGTGGTTTAATCTCACTCATTTTGGCCAGGATGAATTTTCGTCTCCAATCTCGATTCTGTTAATCCCGTTGAGTGCAACTCTGAAATAGATTTGTTTGGGTTTGGCCTAACTAGCATTCCCAGAGACTCATTTATTTAACTGTGGTGGTCAAACAAATTCGATCGATTACGATATTTGGACGAATATTTGCCGGGTTCATCTTATCGAAATTGGCTGGTAAGAATTCGGATTTCGATAGACATCAACTGGCATCACCGGATCCCATATTGCATAGACATTTAATATCTCAAATCATATGAGGTCGATGTATCAGAATTAGGTTTATATTTTACTGTTGTCTGTCTGTGTGTCTGATGATTAAGGAATAACGCGATTGAAGAGCTGTGACAAAATGGTTCTCATATAATGGTCAACTCATCCAATCGCATTGAATATATCCAATTAATGGTCGACTTTATATTAAATAAACAAATTCAAATAAGTTTTAATAAATAAATTTTAGAAATCCTGTGTTTTTAATATTTCGTGTACGCAATGTGATACCTAGGTAGGGTGTTTTTTATAGTCGAAGGAACTATTTTGGCTTAGTTACCTAGTTCACTAGTCGATATTATTTTTAAATTTTGAATTGACAGTTTTTTAACGGAAAAATATCCGACAAAAATTAAATGCAAAGTGAAATTTCAAGAAGGCGAAAAAAATTTATTTAAAATGAAGTGTGAATTCCGCCAATATGTTTTTAAATTTTTTCCAAAAAAAAGTAATTTTTTATTGTGTCGACACACCAAGCACAAAAAATTTATGTTTCTACCATAAAAAAACAAAAAAATAATCGTTTGCTGAGAGTGGGAGAATTTTTTTCATTTTGGTTGCCATAAAAAATATTTTGTTTGATATTTTTTATTTATAATTATGGCAACCAACTCTACAACGACAAAACGTTGTACGAGTCACACACAAAGAGAATCTATATTTTTATCTCATTCTAGTTTTCTGCAAAATAAAACGCTGTTGTAGTGGAATAGGCCCATAACTAACCAGATCAACAGACATAAAAAAACTTTTCTCGCGTATAGACAATTCTCGAATAACCCACTATATGATCCTATATGATGATATGTGTTAATATGTATTAAAATATGTATTAAAACAATGAAAAAATGGAAAATACACTTATTTTATGCATCCTTTGGAATCAAAAAAGTTCTACACAATGAAGGTTTGCATGCAATGCATATGATGCATTCAAGCAACGGTATCAAAATACATACATATAAACAAAAATTGTTATGTAGATACTCTACATCTACACCATTGCAAGTGCACCATACACAAATTATACAACCATACAATATGTATAACTTTTCACTTCATTAACTAAACACAAATTATTATTCACATTATTATTTATTTATCAACACATTTATGTATATTATTAATTTATTAGTTAATTTAAACTGATTTGAATTAAAATATTAATTTATTTAAAGGAGAGACAAAAACACGTCTTTCCTCTACGACGATCAGTCGATTCCATCCTTGTCAAAGTTTGGGAGCTAATAACAAAATAAATATTAAAAGAAAATTTGGAAAAACTAGAAAAACTAGGTACGAGTTTTACATGTTATCTAACGAATATAAAAAAATTCTAGAAGAAAATGCTTACACAAGTGCTTATCGAACCTGCACAAGATACCATTACTTTGGTAAAAGACCCTCTTAAAGCAGAATTGGGAGAAAGTTGCAAAACACACGGCTTAACAAATTTATTTTCCTCTCGTTTTAAGTGAAAACAATTGTTGTCGTTCTATGAAACAGAATAATAGGAGAACCAATTCAGTTGAGTTCATCAGAAGATAAAGAAAATTTCGCTACGTTCATTAATGATATGATTGAAATAAATAAAAAATTGTTACGTGTGACTAAGTTATAATTTTCTTTATTAAGACGTTCATTGTCTGTTTGTCATACTTTTGGGAAAAAACAACAACAGCGAAAATTTTGTAATAAAAATATTGTAAATGCAGATCATGTTTTAGAATTAAAACTGTTGAAGAGTTTGTTATTTAACACTTTTCTGACAAATTTAGCAACTCATTTTCATAAACAACAGCGTCGGCCTCATATTTTAATAACCTTAATTCATTGAGTTTGGAACAATCAATTATATTTAAACAGTCATCTTTAAGACAATCAAGTCACATTTGGCAATGCGAACGATCTAAACGAATAACAGGAACCTCTTGTTATGGTTTATTTACCTCCAAAAAAATCCATGGAATAGGAAAAGAAACCCACAAGTAAAATCTAAAAATGACAACAACAATTTTATACATGGAAGAAAAACTGAAAATCTGGCTCTGAAAAGAATATTTTTAATTCGGCATCTTATTTAAATCATTTAACGTTATCTAAAACACCGAATTATGTATAAATATTAAACAGATTGTGATATATTTTGCATAGATTTTCTTAAGAATTACTACAAATAAAAACAGAGCAAGATTTCGTTATATTGCATTTATGGTTGAAATTTGATAGGCTCTGGTTATTATTTAAAAACCTGGGTGAGCCAACAAAAACACTTCAAACTTTGGAGGAAATTAAACATGAAATACTCACAAAATATAAAGAAAAGGGCAAAAAAACAAAATGAAGATTTTGGGAAACAGAAAAACCCCATACCTCTTTATGAATGTGCTTTGAAGCTCAAAACGGGGTGGGTGGGTTACAAAATTTCTGTAAATTATAATTAAATAAACCAATATTGTGTTCTTTCCCATTTAATGTGAAAACTAAATCACCTTACATTTATGCAATTAGTTTGGCTTATTTCAATTTCGGTTCAATGTATTCAACATCTTCTTGAATTGATCAACATCTTGAAAACATTGTGGAATATCAATTTTAATTTCGTCGTTGAATGGTTAATATATTAAAGATCTTAATACGGCTGTCATAACTAGCAACATTTCCCTAAAATATTTTATGCAGGTTCTAATAGCCCTTCCAAACAGCATCGATAACACCGAAAAGTTTAAATTTTGCTTCAGCTTTAAAAATACAAACAATATCTTTAATTTGGTAGCACGACAATCCACACGCCAATTCATATGAGAAAAGTTGACAAAAAGCAAATGATCGAAACTAGTAGTTAATGTAAAATTAATAAAATTTAAATTATCAAAAAGCGAAAAGAACAAACTCTCATTTATTTAAAATAAAATATATATATGTGATAAATTCGTTTTCTCGTCCTAGGGCTATTTTAATCCTTTCTCGAGATTAAGATCACAATTGATCTTGATGACATTGAGTATGTAGGTTGGGAATGGAGTTTTATTTTGTTGTGTGGAGTTCTGAAATATATTCTATATATTTATATATATATATATATATATATATATATATATATATATATATATATATATATATATATATATATATATATATATATATATATATATATATATAAATATATAGAATATATAGAAGTTCTATCTTTAATATTAATATTTTGTTGGACCGCTTTTTGTTTTAATTACACCGGTACAACCCCACAACTGATGTGCAAAAATATTGGTCAAGCAATTATTTTATTTTACGCCTACCGTCCTTGGCCGCCATTAGGGTGCAGATGTTTTATTGCCTGAAAATTTTTTTTTGAGTATTAATAGTGCATATTTTTTAAGATTAAGTTATTCTGTAACTGATCCTAGTCAAATAAAGTGCAATTATAGTTTAAAAAAATAGGAAAAGTTAGTAAGCAGTGTAAAAGCAATATTATGATTTTGCCGCGAGAAAATTTAACCACGCGTGAAATAGCCGAAACATTAAACATTCCTAAAAGTACTTTTGCGTGGAATATTAAAAAAATGCGAGAGATGCGCAGTACACGAACAAAGTAAGGCTCTGGAAGGCCCAGACAGGCAACGCCAGTGGAAGATCGTTTCATAATTTACAATGTCGTCGGAACCGTTTTAAAACTTCATCGGTCATTAGACGGGATGTTGAGTGAGTAACGGGAAAACAAATTTCAGCTAGCTTAGCGAGAAAAAAACTTGTTAAAGCTGGTTTGAGAGCACTTAAACCAGTCCAGAAGCCTGAGTTCACATTACTAATGAAAAAAAAACGTTTGCTATGGACCCAGGAGCATATTTCTTGGACTCCAGAGATGTGGAATGATGTGATTTTCTCCGATGAATCAAAATTCAAGCTACATGTTGAATATGGAAGAATTCTCTTAAGAAGAAAACCGGGTGAGAGGCTTAGCAACGAATGTCTTTTAAGACTTCTACCGAAAAATGAAGGAGTTGTGGTCTTTGGATGCTTTTCTAGAAATGAAACCTTTCGATTGTGCTTCCTTAGTTCCAGCATTACAGCAGCTGTTTATCTACAGGTCTTACACAACGATTTTCAGCCTTCTGTCATAAAGTTTTTTGGCGAGACTTGCATACCGCGTCCAGACTGAAATCCCATTGAAAATATTTGGTCTATAATGAAGCTAGAAGTAGCAAGAAACGGCCCTGAATCGATTCAGCTTTAAAAAGTTTGTTGATCACGATTTGGGAATCCATACCTCCTACGACTTTGAAAAATTTATCAAATTCAACGAATCGGAGGTGCATCGCTGTAATAAAAGCAAATGGCGGTCCAACAAAATATTAACATTAAAGATAGAACTACTATAAATTAATAAAAAACAAAACAAAGATTAAAAAATAGGTGTTTAATTTATTCCATTACTTTAACTCAAATATATATAACGCCATTTCTGCTGATCAATTGTGGACGTTTTAACTGAATTGCTTGTCTTAAACGCATTAGTTGCTGATAGTAAAGATTAGAATCAATCGTTTGGCCCGATGGCAGCATTTCAAAATGTATGATTCCTTTCCAATCCCACCAAACACACAGCATTACCTTTCTTGACGTGAACCCAGGGTTTGATACCGTTTGGGAAGCTTCACCTCCTTTCGTCCAAGATCTTTTTCACACAACGTTGTCGTATCTTATCCACTTTTATATATATATATATATGTATATATGTATATGTATATGTATAGGTATAGGTATGGGTATAGGTACATGTATGTGTATATGTATATGTATCTATATGTATGTGTATATATATATATATATATATATATATATATATATATATATATATATATATATATATATATATATCAAGAGTGTCTCTAGTGGCTAGTTTTAAAGAATCCTCGTATCAAAAAACAAAAACAAAAAAATTTAAAATTATAACTAACGCGTGGGGATCGCGTATTAGCATTGGTGTTGTGATGACGTGGTCATAGAAAAAAAAGAAACTAAAGTTAACGGCCATAGTGCGTAATTGGATCGTGTGGCATTTATTCTCCCGTAATATTCAAGTGAAGACTTAAGCCAACTCATATATAATTTTCTTATAAACCATTTATGTTTGAATACTATCAAAAGAAATGATACGAAATGTGAAGAAACGAATCCAACGAAATCCTCGTCAAAGTGCCAATCAATTAGCCGCACGTCTACATGTTTCACGATACAGCATTCAAACCATATTGAAAAATGAACTACACTTGAAGCCCTACAAGATACAAAAACTTCAAGATCTTACGGAGGCACGAAAAAAAGTTAGGCTTGAAAGAACACGAGCATTGAAGGCCTTGGCCGAACGTGATAAGATTCCAAAAATTGTCTTTTCTGATGAGAAAATTTTCACCATTCAACAGTATGTGAATAAACAAAATGATCGTGTTTGGTTAGAGCACAAGTCCAACGATAATTTGGACACAAGAGTTGCCATGCGCAAGCAATCACCAGCTTATGTTATGGTTTGGGCTGCAGTGACTGCAGATGGACGCACTTCTCTGGTTTTCATCGAACATGGAGTCAAGGTAAACCAAGAGGTGTACCGCCAAAAGATCCTAAACGACGCTTTGCTACCTTGGGCACGTAAACACTTTGGTACGAACCGTTGGACATTCCAACAGGACTCGGCACCGACACACAAAGCTCGAGCGACACAGCAATTTTTACAAAATTGCGTTCCGCGGCTGATTTCGTCGAAAGAATGGCCACCATATTCACCAGACTTGAATCCCATGGATTTCTCCATATGGTCCATTTTGGAGAGTAAGGTGTCCACTAAAAAATACAAAAGTGTTGATGTATTGAAGTCAGCTCTTGTTCGAGAATGGAATAAAATTCCGCAAGCTCACGTTCGGTCAGCATGCAATGCTTTCTATGGAAGTCTGAATCAAATAATCAGAGCCGCCAAAGGAGGTCATATCGAGCAGTAACATGTTTTTCATAAAATGTAATATGTTTTCAACATATTCCACGAAATTTCAATAAAAAATAATCAAAATTAAAAAAATTACAGCTTTTTCATTTGGTAACACTTGGTCTCAGCCACCCTGTATTTTCATTTTTTATCGTATAATTTAAAGTCAACAAATAATTTAAACAAAGAATTTCAAAGCGAAAACCCGAAAATCTACAAATTACTTCCATCTGTAAGAAGCTTCCTCTTAATGGTGTTGCATAATTTCATCCAAAACAAACAAATCGATGAAAATAATTTAAACTAAATTAATTTTAAAACCAACGATTTAATTGATCTAAATTTAAACATGATTTATATGGGGCCAAAGGCCGAATTGGAATTTAAAAAGGGCAATTTATCTACAGAGACGATTTTAATAATTAAAGAAAATTGTAAACAGTACCAGAAATTGTAAAACTGTGCCAGAAAATAATTAGTAGATTTGATTTTAAAGGTAGGCTTATTCAAATACAAGCGATATATCCCAAACACTTAGGAGTGAGTCTTACACCTCTTATTGACTTATTTCCTCAATTGACTAATGATAACATAGACGTTGTTTTTCAAAAATGTGTTTCTGTTTCATCGAATGTAGAAAATTGTTGGGGAACAACTTTTGCTTTGAAAAATTGTTTAGAAGAAATCCGGTTTCCGAATTTGAAACAATTTTTAAGTGGCCTATTAAGCCTACCGCATAGTAGCGCTGTTTTTCCGACTTAAACAATATAAAAACTAAATTTGCTAACAAGATCTTCACTGTATTTAGCAATAACACTTTTGTGTTCAGTAGTTCATTAATACAATTTGTGTTACTATATAATTTAACATTGCGTATATTTACGGCCAAATCGAAGTATAAAAGTTCCATATAAAGGCTATAGAAACTATTTTTTACTTTATTTATTTATATCTCCTAAATGCTGCAGATATTCATTCATCTTTAATTTTGATAAATAGTTTTTCATTTTTAAGATAGTTTTCATTGCAAATTTTTAATTTTCCTTTATGATGTCTCTAATTTGTTAATCATCGTAGCAAAGCTTGTGTGTATAATAGAGAGTAGACGACATAGAGAGTAAATAATAAATACTAGGTGCGCAACTAAATCTTCGGGTTTTTTAAAAAAATGGAAAATTTCAATAGAAATATAAAAAAATGGTTTATTCAAAGTATTGTTCTTCGCTATCTACACATTTTTGCCATCTCTCTGGCAATACATGAATACCACGACGATAAAACGACGCGCCTTTGTATTGAAACCATTCATCTAACCAATTTTGCACTTCTTTGAAACTGGCCAGGTCTGGCGAATAACACGGCTGCAGTAGCAGATCCCATCTCAGCGTTTTGATGGTGTCCTGGACGATGGGAGTGCGATGGCATGGAACGTTGTCGTGCTGCAATATCATTCGTTCGTGTTTCGTGTTCCATTCTGGTCGTTTTTCGACCAATGCATGGTTCAGATTGATGAGTTGTTGTCGGTAGCATTGCCCATTGACAGTTTTGCTCTGTTTCAGCAGCTCATAGTACACGATTCGTTTCTGGTTCCACCAAACGCGGAGCAATGTTATCTTTCCGAAGCGATTTGGCCGTGTCGTTGATGTTGATGCTTCGCCGGGTGAAAGCCACGACTTTTTGCGTTTGGGGTTCTTAAAAAAGATGCAAGTGGCTCTTCGACATTCCATTTGTCTTTCCGTCAACTCATGCTGCACCCATTTTCCCTCCTTTTGAATTTTTCCCACATGTAAACATTTGTAGATACCTTGGCGAGTCGTGTTTAATGCTTCCGCAAGTTGATCTTGAGTTTGCGTATCATGTTCATCTAATAACGCTTGCAGCTCGATGTCTTCAAATGTTTTTGGTCTTTCGGAGCGCTTCTTGCCCTTAATGTCAAAATCGCCATTTCTGAAGCGTTTAAACCAATCTTCACGGGTAGTTTTCGATGGTGCATGTTTGCCGTAGGCCTCCTCAAGCAAATAACGAGCTTCAGCTGCATTTTTTTCAAGTTGAAGCAGAAAAGCAAAGCTTCCCTCGAATGCTGTTTATTTGGCACAAAACCGACATTTTCAGTTTTCTAATATTTTTCTTTGCGATATGTGCTGGTATTACAACTGATTATCGTTAACAACTGTCCACCCTATGAACAAAACACAACTTCTGTCATAAATAACAACTAGATGTGTCGCTAGCACCATCTATGTGTGAAACCCGGTAATTTAGTTGCGCACCTGATAACTACTCTTCTTGTATACAAACATATTTTGCTATTTGTAATATATAATTACATGACGATTAACACTTTAAAGACATCATAGCGGGAAATGGGAAATACTGCATGAACATTACTTTAAAAATGCTAAATAATTTATTCAAATTAAAGACAAATAAACAAAGGCGGCCAGGAGAATGAAAATGTATTAATTCGCCACATTTACGAAATATTAGGTGTGTAAGTAGAAACTCGACTCTGAAGTTGGTTGCATTAAAATATACTTGAACGCATCCAAAACTCCCGCCATTTTGGATATATGTAACTTAGTCATTGCTGTTTTTAAGGTTCAATCATTTACCAACTGTGTGCCGTGTGCATCAATTTTAAGAGATGGGTGTCGATAAGCAACATTTACGTCATTGTATTGTATTCTGTTTTCAAATGAATGAAAAATTCTGCTCAAGCTATGAAACTGATCAATTCGACTATGCGTGAACATTCTGTGAGACATTCAACAGTAAAAAAGTGGTTTGCAAGATTTCGTGAGGGCAATGTTAGTCTTGAGGACGATCCACGTCCACGTGCAGTAAAATAATTTGAAGACGAAGAACTTAAAGTTTTACTGGACGAAAATCCGTGTCATACTCAGCTAGGAGAACAGGTAGGAGTTACTCCCCAAGAATATCACTTCGATTTCATGCAATGAAATCCTCATAAACATCAATCAGCCATCAACATCAATTGCAAAAATGAATCTTCATGCCAAGAAAGTGTTACTGTGTGTCTGGTGGGACTGGAATGGAGTCATTTATTACGAGCTTTTGGAACCTGGTCAAACTGCTACAGCAGAAGGTTACCAGGCCCAATTGATTAAATTAAGTGATGCTCTGGAGGAAAATAGACCATTTACGGGCCAAGAAAGACGGAAGGTGATATTGCAGCATGACAACGGTCATCCACATACAGCAAAATCAACCCAGGAACTCATCCTCTCCTTAGGCTGGGAAGTTTTACAGCATGCTGCGTATTCTCCAGACTTGGCTCCCTCTAATTACCACTTATTCAGATCGATGTCATCATATTTGAAATTCCAGTGATTCACGAAAGTTGAAGTAAAAATGGCTCGATGACTATTTTGCTTCGAAACCACCAAGCTTCTAACGTGAATGTATTCATCATCTACCTGATAAATGGTAAAAGACCATGGTAATGGCGAGAGTAGATAGTAATGGCGAATATTTCGATAATTAATCTTTGTAACAATTACATTTGCAATAAAGTTGAATTTGACCAAAAACAGAAGAATTTCTACTTGTCCACTTAATATAAGTAAATATAGTCAAAAAAATTAACAAAAAAGTTACATTTGTATGAGACTGTTATTAGTGTTTAGTTTTATAGGCCTGCTTACTAATCTGCAGCTCAAGTTCTGATTAACTCGGCTTATGATCACCTACCTTAGAATTCAAAGGCACCAATAAGCGAATATTTTTAGATAGATATTGGTCGGTTTTGCTATGTGAACAGTTTCAAGGAAATTTCTTGGGGGTCTGGGGGTATGATTTGATCAAAACCTCATGAATTGAATTGTATATCAATTGAATCGTTCTGCACTCCTAAACTACCTTAGAATTCGAAGACATCAATATGCGAATATTTTTAAACAGATATTGATCAGTCTATGGTTTACGCTATGTGAACGGTTTCAAGAAAATTTCTTGGGGATTTGGAGATACGGTTTGATCAAAACCCCAAAAATTAAATTGTAGATCAACTGAATTGTTCTACATTTATAATTTTGCTTACTTAAACTACCTTAGATTTCGAAAGCATCAATATACGAATATTTTTAGATAAATATTGGTCAGTTTATGCTATGTGAACAGTTTCAAGGAAATCTCTTGGGAGTTTGGGGGTGCAATTTGATCAAAACCCCAAGAATTGAATTGTAGATCTACCTCCTAATTTGGAGGTACGATTTGACCAAAATTCCAAGATTGTAGATCAATTGAATCGTTCTGCATTCATAATTTTTCTTTCTTACCCTCAGAATTCGAGGAAAATTCAAGAAAATTTCTTGGGGAATTGGGAGTACGATTTGATCAAAGCCCCAAGAATTGAATTGTATATCAATTGAACCGTTCTGCATTCATAATTTTACTTTCCGAAACTACGTTAGAATTCGAAGGCATCAATAAGCGAACATTTTGAGATAGCTATCGGTCAGTTTATGCTTGCTTTTAGGTGGTAAGATTGGACTTAAGTTTAGTTTTTACATATTTTGGAACAATGCGCTGATCTGGAAAATTATAAGCCTTTCGAAATAGTTTTTATATTCAAAATTTTTATTTCAATCTTTCTCGGGCTTAAACGCAACAACAATTTTTGTTATTTTGTTGCTGTGTCATTTCATAAGCTAATCACCCCAATCGTTATTATATCATATTTACGTTATACCCAATAGTACCCTATATTAAATAGTATATATACGACACAATTAAATGTTTCTGTGAATTTCGCCTCCTTCATTTGGCTTCGGTCTGAAAATTTGGGTCGAATGTATTGGCTTAATAAGATAAGATAATATGTTCACAAGGCAGTGCAGCTGTTAGGCTGATTACCTATAACAAACTTCATGCTAAATATGCCTAGATCTAGAAGTTCACAGATATTTACGACACATTCCCGCCTCAAAAGTAATAGATATGCGAATCCATCTGCATGTACGGTATCTCTCCCCTAGACTGTTAAATTTACTATAATTATGCTTCTAATAGAATGGAGAGCGCCCGAGTGCATATATTAATTTATCATACACATAATTCACTTTTTTCTACAGCTACACAAAATTATTTCCTAGAAAATGTGGAAATACACTCTCTTCTTATGGTATGATAAGATTTGATAAAAGACGTACAGCCCAATCATAATGGCGATCCCAGCAATGTATATCACATTCCTGGAGTAAGTCTAATTTAATATCAAAAGCATATTTGAAAAAACAAATCGTACTCCAGAATTATGCGAGTCCAGCCTGTCAGGGTGTCACGCAGCAAAGGCACTATCTAACTACTCTATTAATAAATTATTTATACGATTTGTTAATTATTTATACATACCCAGGTTGTCCGTGGACAAGACATGTTCATTTATTAATTTGTGTTAACTGTGATTAGGAACAGGACATCTAAATTTCATCATATGTATCTATGGTCCCCAGTCGTAAATTACTGGAATAATTATAAAACTACATCCAGGTTCTATCCCATCATATGTTACACAACCCGGCTGCACCAACACTAAACCCTACCCAAATTAAATCGAGAGACGCATGTTCGTAAGAATTCGACAGCAAGTGTATATTCTGTCAAAAAAGTAACGGGAAATGGTAATTTATAAAGTCCGTTTAAAAAAAAAATTTTGTCGTTACCCGCTAAACAAGGTGAACCGTTTACGAACCATAAACGAAGACTACACTTCATACAATATTTCGCAAAAGAATCGATTTTGCAGCGCAAAACGAACCGTTTATAGTGTTTCTATCCTAAGATAATTAGGCTTTTTAGCGAAATATTCGTTCGCATAATGGTCACTTTTAATGTTGCGCAATCGTAACACTTTAGCGATTCACTAACGCAATACTTTTGCATATGATTTCCAATAATTTTATCGAAGTTTAAAAGAATATTAGAAATAGAAACGCAAAATTAAATTTATAATTTATATTTATATTATTTTATTGGGTGTACAAGTGTATTTCCGTCCTATTTTAGTGACATAAAAGACATTAGTATGTGTAGAAAATGAAAGAATGTTTTATTCAAAGTATGCTCCTTCGGAAACTAACCTTCGCCCATCGTTTAAGCAATAAACGGATTCCTCAAAGGAAGAAGTCTGGTTGTTTCGAGGCGATCCAGTCATCGACCCATTTTTTGACGTTTTCATATGAAGTGAAGTGCTGCTGTGCCAGGGCTGATTGCATCGACCGGAACAAGTGGTAATTAGAGGGAGCAATGTCTGGTGAATACGGCGGATGGGGTAGAATTTCTCATAGCATCATGTGGTCTAGCGTTGTCATATTGCAAAATAATCGTATCGTGCCTTTTGTCCCATTCCGGTCGTTTTGCAGCTTGAGCTTGCTTTAAAGCCATCAGTTGTTGTCGATAAACTTGTCCCGTAATGGTTTTACGCTCGTTCAGCAGCTCATAATAAACGACACCCTTCATATCCCACCAAATTCAAAGCAACACCTTCGAACCATGGATATTTGCTTTTGGCGTCGACGGCCCTGGTTTACCTGGCTTGACCCACGCTGGTTTGCGCTTTGGATTGTCATATTGGATCCACTTTTCATCCTCAAAGATGATCCGATGCAAAAAACCCTTCCTTGGTTTGTCGTTGTAGCAACAATTCGCACATGTTTTTCCGACGTTCCATGTCCCGTTCTTTCAATTTGTGTGGCACCCAATTTCCCAGCTTCTGAACCAATCCCATTGCATGTATACGTTGCGAAACACATTGTTGGGTAATATTTAACTCTTCTGCCAATTGTTTTTCGGTTCGACAAGGGTCCACATCAAGCAATTCTTCCAATTTAGTATCTTCAAATTTTCTTGGTCTGCCATCACGTTCTTTGTCTCTTACGTCAAAATCATCAACTTTGAATCGTTGACACCACTCTTTGCATGTTATATTCGATGGAGCATGTTCACCGTAAACTTCCACAAGCAAACGATTTGTTTCCGCTGCACTTATCTTCAACAAAAAATAATGAAGTAAAACTTCAGCTAATGCTGTTTTTTGGAACAAAATTCGACATTTTAAATTACACGAAAATAATTGTTGCTTACGCTTTGAACAAATGTCACTAGTAATTATTCAAATTTGACATCTAACCTCCAAAAAACATGTATTGCCCGATTCAATAATATGCGAGCAGTGATACTAACGACACCTCTATAAAAACGTCGGAAATATATACATTTGTACAGCCAATATTTTCATAATGACTATTTTTCATACTTATTTTATAATAAAAATTAAATTCCATGAATAATTGTGATATGTCGTTTCATAACAAATCTGTGTCGGCAAGTTGTGATTATCACATTTTTCGTTACGATACGTTTTCGATAGAATAACGGTATTTTAGAAGTAATATTTTTACAAAAAATATTTTTAGTTCTAAAATATCGTTATTCCATCGAAAACGCATCGAAACGAAAAATGTGATAGTTACAACATGTCGGCACAGGTGAAGTATCGATATTCCCTTGTTGCCTATTCGGCTTCGTTTATAGTTTATTTTCGGCACATATTTTATTAAATATTGTATTTGTTTTATAATTTGGTCACTTATTATCTTAAACGATATAAATATAAATTAAATTTCATAAAATATAAGATACTTACCTAAATTAACTAAAAAGTTATTATCATAAATACACAATATAGCGTCTTAGCTCGGATCACGAACATTAAATGATTTATTTTATGGATTCTTTGTTTAATCTCTTTAAAATGGGAGAAAGCAAAAAAAATGAATCGTTCTAGTTCGTATATGCACCGTATTTTGCGAATTCGATTTTTTGTTTAGAGGGTAAGTTGGCACAACTGTCCTCTATCTTGATGTGAAATTTGAGCGCGATCAGTCATTTAGTTTGTTTACAGTGCTCTATTTTGTCAGTTCATCTTAAGTGTGTTTTGCGATTTTTATAATGAATCAAAATATCGGAAAATTTGTCTCAAATGTTGTATTACAAATGGAATTTCGTGTACCGAATCGCTGAAAATATTACAAATCGACTTTATCAAAAACACGTACATATGCGTCGCAAAATGCATTCAAAAGCGGTCGAGCTGTGGAAGATTTGCGTTGCTCTGGTCGGTCTTCAACATCTTTAACTGACGTTAACATCAATAAAGTGAAGGAAATGATGACGGAAAATCGTCATTTAGGTTTGAGAGAGATAGTCGCTGAACTTTATGTGTCTGGCGAATCAATTCGTACCATTGTACACGATTGTTTGGACATGAAACGCGTTGCCGTTCGACTAGTTCCGAAAAACCTGAATTTTCTTCAAAAACTCAATCGCGTAAAAGTCGCATATCTTCATGCTAGAAACGAGTCAATTTCGACCCCACATTCATAACATGCATTATAACCGGTGATGAAACATTGATTTACGAGTTTGATTCAATCCATGCATAAACATCATATAAAACAGGCTTTTAATTTTGACTTGTACAAATAAATTCTGCAACTCAATTCGATTTACGGATTTGTTGACTTAGCGATCGATTGTTCAACCAGCGGTTAATATTACAAAAAGTATTTGTAATTTGTTGTTTAGGCCTTTCCGAGTGAGTATTATCAATTATCATTAAACCCAATTAAATATTTTATATTTTGTATCATACGAGTAATCATTGATAATTTCATCTGAAAATATTTATAATATGTGAATCATCAAAGTACAATAATATGTTCCAAATCAGTTGAAGGTAAAACCGAAATTTGAAAATTATCACAATATAAAAAACATTAATGGAATCTACGAAATATCAGATTAAGTGGGATGAGGGTAAATGTTGTACATAAACGGCTCCCGAATAAATATGTTTGTTTTTCTCGCTCTAACTTGTGCAAGTATTTCATTCTGCCATCAACTTTACTCTACCAATTTCCAACCATAATAACAAGTCGTAAGACGTATTTAAATATGAATCGAATCGTACTATTTCCGTTATCCCAACAAATTAAACACAACTTTGACAGTTAGAGTAACACTGTAACGGACAATTTTATTTTTTAAATAAAATAATAAATCTTCACATATTTGAGTGACAGGAAGAGATAGATACCAGATTCAGTTGTCGACCATTTTAGTATTTCGTTTTTGAAAGGACGGGCGCTCTAACGATTTTTATGAAATACTATTCCTAATGAGCTAATTGGTAAATAATAAATTTCTAAAAAAAATATATTTAATTAAGTTACCAATTTTTCTGTATTTTTTATTTATATCTTTTTATATTTTTAATAACTCCAATTTAACAATAATGTTTAATCATGCTCCCCTGTATCAGTCAAACACCGCAACATTATGATCTTGAGAGCAAATATTTGTGAACATTTTTAGTTTGTTAACTTAAGGCTTCTACTTTATCTGGCAAAAAAAATAAAAATTTATTTCGGTAATTAAACATTCTAGAATGTATCTTAAATTGAATCTGATTAACACCATATTTCGACTGTCGAGATATGTCACATGTTTTCTAATATGTGTCTTTGTATGAATAAGAACTACATAATTGAATAAAGCAAATTTATTACATTTTTCTAACCTAAATTTTCTAGGTTATTACAAGTTTGTTCTAAACCATGTATAAATCGCTAGTAAACAACTTCCTGAAAATTTCTGCATATTTTACAGTTTGACCGTGAATTTAAAAAAAAATGAATTAATTGCTTGCAAATTTATTCGTTTTTTTTTGCAAAATAAACAAAAAGTAATATAAACTAACATAAACTGATTTGAAAAACCTTTTTTTCGAAAATTTTGGTAAAGTAGATCCTTAAAGTTGAACACCAAACATTTTAGGTTCACGAGAACACAATCAAATTTGCTATTATTTTTTTTCCTTAAAGTTAAATACGTTATTGATAATCAAATATATCTCTTACAGCTAAGCGATTAGAGTTTGAGAAACGTCGTAAAGCTCATTATAGAGAATTTGAAGCAGTTAAATTAGCACGTAAGCTGATCGAGGAGGAAGATGATGAGGATGAAGAAGATCAACATGCTCAATATCAGCAACCTTCGTCTAGCAAAGGTACGCTATCCAATGTAATGGAGATTGATAGGAAAAGTAATTCATAGAAATGTATTCTATATACGATTATTTAAATTATATATTATTTTTTTATTACCTCTTCTAATTAATTTAAAAATATGTGTTGTTTTAGTTATTAAACATAATTATTTATGTTTATAAATATAAATAGCGTTATTAAATTTTATTTAGAAACATTTACAATCTTTAAAAATATCTGACCAAAACGAATTGTATGCTGAATTAATTAATAATATAATTTTTGTTGTGGCGAGGTTACCAACACGTTTGGTAGTTTGGTTTTGTACTAGTGAAACATTGCTCTAAAAAGTTATTTTTTAATTAAATAACCCAATATTTAATAAGTTCGAAACCAAACTGCTGAACGTCTTGGTAACCTCACCATTATGTAAACCAATGTCTGGCTATCACCCAGAATAACCCAAAATTTCATAACTAACAACTATTATTAGTTCATAATTGTTTGTAACACATCCTTTTATTTTAAATTTTTTTGTAGTAAAAAGAAGATGAATGGTAAAAAATATTGTTGAAATAATATATTTTTTATTTCTAAATTAAAAATCTGAGGATTGTAACAGCGTATGAAAATAATTAGTGTTCTGATCTATTATTGTGATGAAAAACATAATTTCCAAAATTAATGAAATAATGAGAAATGTCCAGAACACATTCATTTATACAAATAAATTAACATTGTTTGGTTAAAAATTACATAAATATATAAATTATAAAGCAATAAAACTAAATAATACGGATTATTATATAATTATATTTAGTTGAAATGTTTATTTTAATTTGATTAATACATTTTAAAGTTCTTAAATTTATTTAAAAATTAAAAAGCCTCACATTTATTTTGTAGGATGCGAGACCGATGTTACGCTAGCACGTATTTTAAAAAATGTACGTATGGAATAATTTTATCAAAAACCTAAACCAAAATTGTTCTCCATTGAATAGTATTAAAAAATCGTATACAAAACAATATAAGCAATTATTATAATTCTATATATATGTATAAAAACATGTACCGGACTGACACGAAGTGTTACCAACTTCAGACTATCATTGCTGTCAAACCAGTGATGACAGAGCGTTCAAATTTACACTAAAGACAGTTCATTCCATGTTTACAAGCGTACAAAAGCATTTTAGTGGGAAATATTCAGACAAAAAGTTATCCGCAATGGAATTCAAGCGTAATAGTGTGATTGCTCTATATTTGGCTGGAAAACCACAGCCGCAGATTGTTAACCAGTTAAAACATCTGTATGTGAACAAAATGTTTGTGTATCGCACCATAAATCGTTATAACGATACTGGCAGCATTGCAAAACGCCAAACGCACATCATTCGGAAGGTGAAGCCCAAATTGGCTCGGAATCCGCGCCATAGCGGCAGAAAAATGGCTCGTGAGGCGAACATTTCACTCGAACGGATGCAGTACATATTGAAAGATCATCTTGGACTAAAGGCCTTGAAATTCCATAAAACGCATGGTCTCACCGATGCTCAAAAAAGTGAGTGGAAAGATTAAAGGAGTTGTTATTCTTGCACGAAAGTGGCGATTTCCCGAATTTGGTTTTCTCCGATGGGTCGCCGTTCGTTATTGAGCAATATGTGAATAAGAAAAACGACCGCATTTACTTGCCCAGCCATTCTACTGAAAATTTGGACCAACGGATTGCCACTCGAAACCAAGCGCCGCCGATGGTGATGGTTTGGGCCGCCGTAACGGTCGAAAGCCGTTCACCGCTCGTTTTTTTGGACCGTGGCATCAAGATAAATGCTCAAATTTATCGGGATCATGTGTTGGAGGGAGCGTTGAAGGGTTTTGTTGGCTGAGAAACAACGTTCCGCAGTTCATTTCCACTGTCCAATGGCCACCAAATTCACCGGATGCAAATCCGCTAGATTTCTCGGTTTGGGGTATTTTGAGATGGGACAAAAAAATACCAAAGTGTCGATCATCTCAAGCAAGCGCTTCGCCGGGAATGGGCCAAAATACCGCGGAGCCACTTTCGTGTTGTATGCAATAGCTTTGTCGGCCGTTTGAAGGCCATAATCGCAGCTAAGAGTGGCCAAATCGAAAACTGCTAATGCAATTCGAAAATTTGAAAATATTTGTGAACATTTTTTACTTTGATTCAATAAAATTCATCAAAAAATAAAAATTATGTACCGTTTTGTTTTGGTGACACTTCGTGTCAGTAAAACTGAACGTTTTCATTTAATCATACTTTCGTTAATCGATCTATAGCCCAATTAATCAATTTTTTATTAAAAAATAAATAAGAATACTTCCCCATATGTGTTGGTGTGAATCCGGACTATAAAGAGAAAAAAACTAATGGGAAAGTAGGTGGATTTTTAATAGAAATTTTCATGCTGACTTCATACACTTTTACACACGAAACAAGAGGAACATGTTTCTATATATTTTTCAATTGGAATAAATAATAATTTTTATTCGCAATAAAACAAAATTATGCATTTGATTGATTGATTGGACTGTAGAACCAAGTAGTGGACAAGTGTCCTATTCCTACAGCCTGTTTACAAGTAACAATAGGAAAGATAGGAAAGATATTTTTTTGGGCGGAACATTCGGTTTCAGACACCTAGCGATCGTACGGCACAACACAATTCTAATCTACTTCAAATCTACTACACGAAGGATAATGGGTTAATAGGTATAATGGATAACGATGGTATTGGTCTTCAACAATTGCTTCTCTAAATCAGCAGCCTGGGGAAAAAATATTATTATTTCATGCGCATCTGGAAATTTCCTGAAATATAATTCTGCATTAATACTTTTCGGCTTCCTGAAGAAAATTGATTGATTGAATCGGTCCGGTTACAATTCTAGTAAACACAATCAGCAATTAATATTTCAACGAAATATTATTATTTCACAAGCATCTGTAGATTTCCTGAAATTTAATGCTAAATTAATATTTTTCGGCTTCCTAAATAATATAAACATTTATTAATTTAATCCTCTGCAACTCCACAACTTACAACAGAATTTCCTGAAACCATATAGTTATTTGAATTATATTAAAAATTACTATAAAATTCATTAGTATTTAGCCCTTGAATTGGGCAACCCACGAAATAGCAAAAAAAAATTGAATTTTTTTTTCGAAAAGTTGCATAATATAAGTGAGGCAATGATTCCTGGAAAACTATTAATGTTATTTATTGCCAGGTTAACTACCGGATTGAATATTTCAAATAAATTTAGCTTTTTTCACAAAAAAATGTCTTACTAATTTGGTCACCAAAGAATATGTGATTAATTTCCAAGTATAATTATAGTGCATAGGACATATTTATGCCATGCTCAATGGAACTTACCATTCCTCAACCAATCACCGTCAAATTGGATTTTTTTTATAATATCCCTGCAATCTGTTCTGGGGCCAAGGCTCTCCCAACTCTTTCCCGGTTTGCTTTTTCGGTCCTTACTTTTACGCCAGTGTCGGCCAATTCGAGGACGTTCGTTTAGTTTATTCGTAACAATTCTACTAAGTGATTCTACAGCTAATTCTAAGTTATTTAAGTTAATCGGATGTACAACTTTTATACTTCCTATTTGAATTTTACATGGTTTTAATTAAATTATTAAAATAGGATTTTCATGTAGATTCTTTATTTCTAATTTTTGTGCATCAACAAGGTGAGTTAAACTAGTTACTATTACTATTATCAAAATTCTCTTAAACATTTTAATTAATAATTTAAAATTGAAATTTATTAAAAAAATTATTTATTACAATACTGATTTATGTATTTTCTACTTTTAATATTATGTATTTAATAAGATATAATTTTTGTAAAATTTTGATCTTCTGAAAAAAAAAAATATAAAAAGAAATTTATAATTATAGCCGTTTAATTCTCTTAATTTTGTTCTTATTTCTTTTTATTTTTCTTTGTGTCTCGAATGTCTTAAAAGCTACGTTTGTAGTTATGTTTAACTCCTCTAGGTTGCATTTTAGATCGAATATGAGCCCGTGAAGTTTTCCACGGATTTTTCCACGGCTATACGTATACAATTCTAATTGGAATTTCGTTCAATCCAAATAAATTCTTATTGCATGTATAAGTATTGGTGTATTGTACACTGTTATGATTTTTAATTTACAAGATTTTTAATAAAAATGTAAATTAATCGAATGGATTTTAATTCAAACATGTTAATATTGGAGTAAAGAACATGTTTTAATATAAACTAGATCATTAATCGAGCATTTTTATTCACAAATATGTAAACATGTAAAATTGAAACAGCAATAAGAGACGTATTGAATAAGAAATATACGCACATTAAAATATTTTTTCTAATTTTCTGCATTTTTATTTAATTAATGTGTAAGATTTAAGTCAAATTAAAATATAATTAATAGCTGAATATTAATGTAACTATAGTTTAAGCAAAATAATTAAATTTTTGTTATACAAATGCGAAAAACTAAATTGGTTTTTATTTTTTGTCTCATTCCTGTAAATAAAATAGTACTAAAAAAGTAAAGACGGCAATCAGTTGACCAAAGTTACAAACCAATTAGTACGCATTAAAAAAAATTCCAATATGAATATTAAAATCTACTTCAAAAACGACTCAAAAATATTTATAATTATATCATTCAACATTGAATGATGAAGAATTTGTATTTTCACAAATTGTTTTATTTTAGAAAACGCCAGTGCCTGAACTTCCTTCTTAAAAGAGATTTCGTGATCATGCACTAACTGAATCACTAATTTTGGAAATGCCCGATAACAGCAACAATGTAAATCTAATATTTTTTAGACTTATGTCTTTTGAGTAATCCTATTTTAAAAAGTGCCATAACGAACTTTATAATTTTTAAACTTTACACCATTTTGAAAAATTTAAATATGCAATTCGACTGAGATCCGTCCGTTGTTTAGCTCCAAAATTTAAAGTGAAAATTATTAATTTGTAAATTTTTTGTCCCTGCTTTAAACGTGTTCATTTGTGATTTATAAAATAAATTTAAATTTATAAAGATTACATTTATCCCTTTATTCTAAACCTAGTAAATTGCGTGGCACTGACACACTTTGAAATGCAAAATCTCAAGTTTGGATCCAACAACTAGCGAAATTATGATTTTCCTTGTATATTTCATATATTTTTCATTATATTTTTAGTTTTAAAATCGGTAAAATGTCATTTTGCAATATTATTTCAATATATCTGTATGTTAATGAGCAAGTAGGATTTGTATTATGCTTTGGTAACCGATTTAAGTGGTTGGTATAAACTGATTGTCGTAAGGTGTTAATTCACACGCATCGAAAATAATTTTAATATGGGACACGGCAGTTTAAACAATTTGTTACAAAATTCTTTATTATTGTTAAAAATGCAAGAGCAATTCAAAGAAAACGCAGTGAAGTTCGATTCTCGTGATAGAGCGATTAATAATAGTTTTTTAATAATAAAACATTATTCTCTAACTTCCCCTTGGGACCCGACTTTTCGACATTGAGCAAAATTTACCTATTTAAATATAAGCAAAATGGCTTGTAGCTAAAAAAACTGTCCGAGATACCTATCAATCTATATAATTTATGTAAAAGGTAATAAAATGATCTATGCCCAGCATCAACAAAACCTGAATCACCATCTCTGGGGATGGCCGATAACGGCCATTCAACATTGAGTAAAATTTACCTCTTCAAATATACGGAAAATGATTTGTAGCTAAAAAACTGTCCGAGATACTTATCAATTTGTTTAGTTTTCCTAAAAGGTAATGTAATGATCTATGCCCAGCATCAACAAAACCTGAATCACCATCTCTGGGGATGGCCGATAATGGCCATTCAACATTGAGTAAAATTTAACTCTTCAAATATAAGGAAAATGGCTTGTAGCTAAAAAACTGTCCGAGATACCTATCAATTTGTTTAGTTTTCCTAAAAGGTAATGTTGATGATCTATGCCCAGCATCAACAAAACCTGAATCACCATCTCTGGGGATGGCCGATAATGGCCATTCAACATTGAGTAAAATTTACCTCTTCAAATATAGGTAAAACGGCTTGTAGCTAAAAAACTGTTCGAAATACCTATCAATTTGTTTAGTTTTCCTAAAAGGTAATGTAATGATCTATGCCCAGCATCAACAAAACCTGAATCACCATCTCTGGGGATGGCCGATAATGGCCGTTCAACATTGAGTAAAATTTACCTCTTCAAATATAGGGAAAATGGCTTGTAGCTAAAAAACCGTCCGAGATACCTATCAATTTGTTTAGTTTTCCTAAAAGGTAATGTAATGATCTATGCCCAGCATCAACAAATCAACAAAACCTGAATCACCATCTCTGGGGATGGCCGATAATGGCCGATCAACATAGATTAAAATTTAACTCTTCAAATATAAGTAAAACGGCTTGTAGCTAAAAAACTGTCCGAGATACCTATCAATTTGTTTAGTTTTCCTAAAAGGTAATGTAATGATCTATGCCCAGCGTCAACAAAACCTGAATCACCATCTCTGGGGATGGCCGATAATGGCCGTTCAACATTGAGTAAAATTTACCTCTTCAAATATAAGGAAAACGGCTTGTAGCTAAAAAACTGTCCGAGATACCTATCAATTTGTTTAGTTTTCCTAAAAGATAATGTAATGATCTATGTCCAGCATCAACAAAACCTGAATCACCATCTCTGGGAATGGCCGATAATGGCCATTCAACATTAAGTAAAATTTACCTCTTCAAATATAAGTAAAACGGCTTTTAGCTAAAAAACTGTCCGAGATACCTATCAATTTGTTTAGTTTTCCTAAAAAGTAATGTAATGATCTATGTCCAGCATCAACAAAACCTGAATCACCATCTCGGGGGATGGCCGATAATGAAATGTGCATTTTAAAAATAAAATCTGAGTATCCACTATTTTTACCGTCAGAAGACGAGGAATGTTACGGCCACATACATAAGTTAATTATGGCTTACTTGTTGATTCTTCTTCGGAAAGACGGCAGGTGGTTTGTGCTGAACAAAACCCAAAATAAAAAATTACAAAATAATCGAATTTCTAAAAAATTAAAAATTTTATTATAAAATAAACCTGATATTTTGTACATTTCGTTTCTATTTCCCCTTCTTAGCGGTCCAATCCAAAGGTCAAGTTGCGCTCATGGGAAGATCTGAAGGTTACTGGTATTTTTGCCTGATAAACATTTATATTTTTCTGGGATGAAATACTGGGATAACTTCACACACTTATAATGCGTCCAGTTTCAGATGCGTGTGTTATGATTTTGAAACATACATTTGCATACTACCGCAATAATCCGTATAAAATGTAATAACTCATTTTTAAATTGGATGGAATTCATAAATCATTTTGAAAATCTACATTTCTGATTAAATCGATTAACAAGTATATTTATTTATCATACTTATCATCGATTTCATTTTTAAGGTAGTTTTCATTGACAATTTTTAGTTTTCCACTAATCCATATTTTCTTGTTGATCGTAATCGTTCATAAAGTTCAGTTTGTGTGTGTCTATAGTTATTTCGATTTTTTTCTGTGGATAAAAACGTTTTGTCACGTGCAATGCACAAATAGGCATGTATGTACATATTATATATCACAAATTTAAGAACAGCTTAGACCAAGAAACATTTCCAACGGGAACTATATTAAATATGAAAATATACAAGGTTATCCAATTCAAGCTTGATAAAGTAAACTTAAAAAAAACACAAAATATTCGGAATGTATTGTAATTTTTATTTCATTTTACAGATTGATTCTTGCCATTTTTAGTTAAACAAGATATCATTCAAATGTCCTCCACGGGACTTCTTACAGGCCTTGATTCTTTTGCGGTAATTTTCAATGACTTCGGCACATTTCGGGCGGTATCTCGGCCATTACCTTACGAATATTAGTTTTCAATTCGTCAAGAGTTTGAGGATTGTTTGCGTAAACACGATCTTTCGCGTAGCCCCACAAAAAGAAATCCAAAGGCGTTAAATCACAGGATCTTGGAGGCCAATTGACATCAGCCAATCGCGAAATCAAACGTCCAGGAAATTTCTCTTGCAAAAGATCTAGATTTGCTCGTGTTACGTGACTGGTTGCTCCATCCTGCTGGAACCACATATCGTCAAGATCATAATCTTCGATTTTCGTAAAAAAATAATCGGTTAACATGCGGCCATAGCGCTCAGAATTGACGGTAACGGTGCGTCCATGGTTGTTCTCAAAAAAATACAGCCCAATCACACCACCAGACCACAATGCGCACCAAACAGTGACTTTTTCCGGGTGTAATGGCTTCTCTACAATCAATTGTGGATTTTCTGAGCCCCAAATTCTACAGTTTTGCTTATTAACGTATCCACCAAGCGAAAAATGAGCTTCATCACTGAAGAAAGTTTTGTTCGAAAAATCAGCATCGACGGCCTGTTTTTCCAACACCCAATTTGCGTATGTTCTTCGTTGTCCATGGTCAGCAGGCTTTAGCTCTTGTGTCAAATGGACTTTATACGGATGAAGATGCAAATCCAGATGCAAAATGCGCCATAATGAGCCATAAGATAGGCCTAAATGTTGAGCTCGACGAGGAATTGACAAATTTGGATCTTTTGGATCTTCTTCCACACTTTCAGCTACAGAAGCGATATTTTCAGCATTGCGAATGTTTCGATGATGCACAGACCTTACAATATCAGTAACAGATCCAGTTTGTTCAAATTTATTCACTGTATTCAATATGGTTTGCTTTGTAGGACGATTATGACGACCATAATCTGCTCGTAAAGCGCGAAATGTGGATACGGCAGAATCACTATTTTTATAATAAGATTTAATAATTTTAACGCGTTGGTCGATTGTTAAATGCTCCATATTCTTAAATGGCAGAATGTCAACTAAATAAATGACAGCGCACTTGACGTTTATCTTTGACAGATGTCGGTATACAGATTTCTGAGCCAAGCTCAGTCCTCACGGTACTAACCAGTAGCACCCAAATACAGTACCAACCAGCCCAACAAGTTAATACAATTGCAATTTTGCAATAAATTAACCCATAGAGAAACGCTATTCAAAGTCGACCGTTAGTAATTCCAGAATAACGACAACCGTATACCTTTGTATATTCCACAATTGTATGCAAACACATAATTTAGCTTTCAAAAATCATGTTATTCAAATGATGGAATTAATTACTATGGAGTAACGTATGGCCTGCGACTTGCGCGTTACAGCACAGATTGGATTGGAAGGCGTCCTTGGCTTTCTATCGAATCTGGAAAAACAGCGCTATATTCGTAAACATATAAAATATCGAGACATTTCTAACTATCACAACACTAGGTCCTTGGCGTGATAAGTGCCCAACAATTTTCCTTGTTCATCCGAGACCACATAATTAACATTCCCCACTCTTTTTACTATTTTTGCTTTGATTCTTACCGGTGCGAGCACAAAATTGCCTTGTTGCATCGCTTTGCGGGTAGGTTTTAACATACACCGTTTGGTCTACACAAAATTGTATGGGACGGGCTCGTAAGTTGTATCGTTTCGCGTAGTTGTCATAGGCCACTCTAAGATGTTTTTTAATGTGTGTACGATTGGCATTTTATAGTAATTGACTATTGCCTAAGTTCGTCCCTGATTCTAGCAAGCACTTGGCATCTTTTAACAGTTGGTATTGTTCGGCGTGGTCAATTCGATGGTAACCGAACATGAGATAATGTGGAGAATGCGCAGTGGATTGATGTATCGAGTTCCTCAATGCACAGGCAATTTCCGAGATATACAGATCCCAATTCTTATGTTTTGTTTTGATATACGCCCTGATCGCAGCTATTATCGATCTATTGACGCGTTCGGATGCATTGCTTTGCGGGGCATAGTATGCTGTATTAAGCGGTTGGATACCTAATTTTTTTAAGAACTCCAGATACTCTGTACTTTTGAATTGAACCCCATTGTCGGAATATACAGTTTCGGGTACGCCAAAAATATCGAATTGTTCTTTCAGAAACAACACTATAATTTTCGTATTTGCCTTGTCCAATGTTTTCAGCAAAACAAACTTTGTCAGCTGATCCAGTATTATAAAAATGTAAGTTTAACCCGCGTTGGACCGAGGATAAGGTCCTAACAAGTCTACATATATTCGCTGCCACGGTCTCTCCGAAATTCTAGTATAACCCATTAACGGTCTGGTCAGTTTATTGGTTGCCTTAGTAGTTTTACAGACTTCGCACGTATTGACGAACTCGTACACCTCGTTGTATATTTTGGGCCAATAATAATAACGGCGTAAACGATCTAACGTCTTTTTTATTCCACTGTGTGCGGCGTGTGGTACGTCATGTTCCTTCTTAATAAGTGATGTTGTCATGGTTGAAGGTACATACAACTTCCAAACTGGTAAATCCATTAGAATTTGATCATTTTTTGGCTCTATTCGGATATAAATCTTTTGGTTTAGTATTTTTAAGTTTGGAAATCTTTCTGGTGATTCCTCTATCTGTCTCCTAAACTTAGCATACTGTTCGATTTCAAATTCCCCGGGATACAAATCCATTATATCTTCTCGGTTTGCATCGTCTCTTAATTCAGCGATCGTATCACAATGCACGCGTACTACGTTGTATTTACCTTTCTGATGTTCAATTTCAAAATCATATTGCTGTAGCTTTAAGCTCCATCGGGCGAGTCTGCCCGTTAAATCTTTTTGCGTCATCAACCACCGTAAGGCTGCATGATCAGTTATGACTTTAAACTTGAAGCCTTCTATATAAGGTCTAAACTTGCTTATTGATTTTAGGACCGCTAATCACTCTAATTCCGAAATTGTGTAGTTTTTTTCCGCTTTCTTTAGTTTGTAGGACAGAAAATCAATGGAATTAATTACTATGGAGTAACGTATGGCCTGCGACTTGCGCGTTACAACCATTTTCAAACAACATAACAAAAGAGGATTTTCATAAATTTGTATATGTATATGAGAAAATTGTTTTGATTTAGATTTCTTAGTCCTTGAACGGAACGAACTGTAATTGTATTTTTCATATTGAGTTGGAGTATGTGTGTGTGTAACAAAATTATAAACAACCAAAACCAACTACAATAGAAGCCCCGCTACAGCAATACGCACAAAGGAATCCAAACTACAGAAAGTTGATTAGAGTATATGTATACCAAGCCTTTTTGAACGTAAATCGCTTTTAGTAAATAAAAAAAATGAGATGGCTTTACAATTTTAATTAGTTTTTAATTTTATTGAGATTTGCAATTTGTAATGCGCTATTGCGAAGACGTTTCTGCACTGACTCTATTTTATTTAGACGATTTTTTTTTTATACAAAATCAAACGGAAACGTATGTACAAAAAATAAAAAATCTATAGGTAAGACATATACAGTTATTTTTGTTGTGCGGCAACATACTCCGCCTCCTTGAAAGGCGTTGACCTTTCAACATTCTCTGGCTCTAGTGGCAAAGGGCAGATGCGAGTAATCGCTCGTGTTATCTCGCCATTGCTAGTTTTGACTGTCACGATTCTTGTAATTCCATCTCTCCCGGGATGAAGTTGGGTGATGCGACCTAGCTTCCATTTTAAAGGAGGTAAGTTGTCGTCCCTAATCAACACTAAGTCACCACATGATACAATGGTTGAGGAGTTCGCCCACGATTTGCGCTGTTGAAGATGTAGCAAGTACTCTGAGGACCACCGAGTCCAAAAATGCTGATGCAACTGTTGTACTAGATTCCATCGCTTAGTGAAGGATAAGTTTTGTTCCTGAACTCCGGTTCCGGAATCGTTGTAAGTGGTCTACCAATTAAAAAGTGGCCCGGTGTCAGTGGCAGCATATCACTAGGATCGTTTGACATCGGGTAGAGCGGTCGTGAATTCAGCACGGCCTCAGCTTGTTTGATTAAAGTGTTTAATTCCTCAAACGTCAAAGAAGCATGACCCATTACTCGCCGTAGATGATGTTTAGCGGATTTCACGGCCGCTTCGTATAGTCCTCCAAAATGTGGAGAATAGGGCGGAGCAAAGTGCCACGTAATTTTATCTTCCACGCACAGCTTTAAAACCTCTTCTTTATGGCCTTGGCTACAAAATAGCTGGTATAGATTATGCAATTCATTATTGGCACCTACGAAGTTAGTTGCGTTGTCGGACCATATGTGCTTACAAATGCCTCTTGTTGCCGAAAACCATTTCAAGGCCCCGATAAAGGCGGATGTGGTAAGTTCGGTCACCAATTCAAAGTGTACAGCTTTGGTTGCAAAGCATAGAAATATACATAAATATGCTTTGGTCGGCCTTTTTCCTCGTAGTTTGTAATGGATATGAAAAGGGCCGCAGTAGTCAATTCCGATATTGGTGAATGCCGGTGATATGGATATTCGACTAGCTGGTAGTTGGCCCATAAGTTGAACTGTACTCTTGGGATGAATTCGTCGACAGGTGAAGCATTGATTAACCACCTTCTGTGTAAGGCGTCGTCCACTCAAGGGCCAGAACTGTTGACGAGTGGCTGCTAACAGAGCTTGTGGGCCTGCGTGTAGAAATTTAATATGTAAATGTTTGATTAATAATAACGTAAATGGATGGGAGAAGGATGGGATGCTTGATTGTGTAGGAGAGAATCGCATGGGATAAACGACCTCCGACCCGAATAATACCGTTTTGGTCGAGAAATGGGAACATGGATTTCAGTCGAGAATTTTTGTTGAATTGTTTGTCTCGGTTGAGTTGCTGATATTCTTCTATGATTCTCGTTGAATCATCTTCACGATGGCAAATAGACCACGATCTCTTTCTTCACTGAATAATTTAGGTTCAAGCTGTCTCTTCTCCTTTGATACCCTCGCATTGTCAGCAAATCGTAGCATAAAGCTGATGACGCTACATAATGATCGATAATTATGTTTGTATTTAATTGTATTGTACATGTCGTTAAAGTCCGAAGTAACGACGTCATGTGTAGCCAGACAAGACTTTGTGATTTTGAGTTCGAGAAGCTCGCTTTTTCCGTGGAAATGTGGCGTTAGTTTTGGCCTCAAGCTTTCATTACTAAAAAAAACCTAAAATTGTTATGTCAATCTATCAATAAATAAATATAAATAAATATAGTCATTACGAACTAAAAACTCGGGGCCATTGAACCAGAAAGAAGAAGTTGATAACGCTGATGGTTGCAACCCTCCCGATAATAAGTCAGCTGGGTTTTCGTTTGATGAAATGTAGTACCAATCAGCTGTTTTACTGGATAGTTGTATATTGGAAACACGGTTTGCCACAAATGTTTTTAAATGAGATGACTCAGCAGCTATCCAATGAAGCACGATCGTGGAGTCTGTCCAATAAAATACTACTGGGTTGTGAATTTTCATAGCCGGTATGACGCGTTTCATTAAATTGACCAGTAAATCAGCGGCACACAGCTCAAGCCTGGGAAGAGATATCTTCTTGGTGGGAGCGATTCGAGATTTTGAACACAATAAGTGGCTTGATAATTTTCCATCACTGCCGTTGCAGCGGACATATATCGATGCTCCATATGCTGATTCGCTCGCATCTGAGAATCCGTGAATTTGAACTTCAGAATGTTGCTTATATTGAAGAAATCGCGGTATCCGTACGTTGTTATGTTGTTCAATTTTCATCTTCCACAGTTCTTGTATAAGTAGCTTTCCCATTGTTATTACGGGTTCTGTATATCCCAGAGGATCGAAAATCCGTGCAACTTCCGAAATAATTGTTCTCTTTGTGATAGGCAAGGCTGGGTCAAATTTTGTTACCCTAAATCGAAATTGATCCATTTGAGGAAGCCAATATAAACCAAGTGTTTTCACGTAGTCTGAATCGTCGATACAAAGATATGGTTCTCGATCGGTATTCTCAACATATGCAATCAAGGCCTCATCATTACTACACCATTTTCGCAGCGTCATTCCAGCCCCTTGCAAAATATGAACGATATTGCCCTTAATTTTTTTTACTTCGTTAATTGAACTACCACCAGTAAGTATATCATCTACGTATATATCTTGATTAATTGCTTCAGATGGTTCGGTATATTTGTAACGATTAATTTCAGCCAATACATTGAGACACTTTGTGGCCAAATATGAAGACGCTGCCATGCCATATGTTACCGTTGTGAGTCGAAATATACTTAACGGTTCCTCGATAGTGTTACGCCACACAATGTATTGCAAATGAGTGTCAGATTCCTTCAGGCGAATTTGGCGAAACATTTTAGTAACGTCGGCGCTAATAACAAATCGATGTGTGCGAAAACGAATCAAGATAGAAAACAGATCGCTCTGAATAACTGGACCGACCATCATGATGTCGTTTAAAGATTGACCAGAGTCCGACTTGGCGGAAGCATCGAACACAACACGAATCTTTGTTGTGGAGCTGTCGTTTTTAAAAACGCAATGGTGCGGAATGAAGTAGTTCACTTTTGCAATCTCAGCTTCGGGTACAGCAACCATATGTCCCAGGCGTTCGTATTCGTTGAGAAATTTGCTGTATGATTTCTTGAGCTTGCAGTCCTTACTTAACCGTTTCTCCAAGTTCAGAAATCTACGAGTAGACATAACCTGAGAATTCCCCAATATGGTAGGTGGGCAGGTTAAAGGTAGAGCGACGATGAAGCGACCAGAATCATCACGTATAGTGTTCTTCGTAAAGTGACTTTCGCAGGCTATTTCCATTTGTGTGTAATTACGTTATGAAGTGACTGCAGCTTCCAAGTTCCAAAACTTCTCTAATAAGCCGTCTAATGCTGGCCCTTCCGTTACTGTTGCGGCAAGTGAATACGGTTGAGATTCTAGATTAGTTATTTTTCCAGCTATTATCCAACTAAGCTGTGTGTTTTGTAAATGTGGCAAATTTGAAGCCAGCTTGATTTGTCCGATCGATAATAGTGTTAAATACATCTTGGCTCCGATTAGTAAATCAATTTTTTGTGGTTTGGCAAAGTTCGAATCCGCTAGACGGATATTTTTAGGAATTTGCCAGTTTAATGTATTGATTTCGATTGAAGGTTGCGAGCCTGTGATAATTGGTACAACTTGAGCTTCCAAAAGAGTGCTAAACTCAGAGGTGCAGGAGCGAATCCTAAGATTGACGGAAGACATGCTTGCGGTGGTTTTATTGTTGATTCCTCTAATGGATGATGCGAATTGTTTACGATGCAGACCAAGCTTAGCAGCAAAAGAATCCGTGATAATATGAGCCTGAAACGCTGAATCAAGTAAAGCTCTGCCAATAACAGGTACACCATTTTTGTCGTAAACTTTAACCAATGCTGTTGGCAGATAAACGTACGAGTTATTTGACGCGACATTGGGTAAGAAAGCCTGATGTGTTGGTGTTACACTCTTGACAGGAATAGATGTGATCAATTGAGGTTCAATGCTCGCAATTAAACACACAGTAGAGCTATCCTTTGCAACATCTTTCGTTGGTGTGGGTGATAATTGCTGTTTCTGCGATTGATTTGACTGTTGATGCCGTAACACGTGAGAGAATCTATCGTGACTGTTTTTGTTGGACTTTATTTCAACTTGATCATGAAGCAACGTATGATGTTTTCTTTGCACTGAAAACAGATGAATTTAGAAGTGCAAGATGCTAGTAAATGATCAGCTCGAAGGCAGTTGATGCAAAGAGCGTGTTGATTGACTGCAGCTTTGCGTTCAGCAATTGGCAGCTTAATAAATTTTCTGCACTTGTAAATTAAATGACCGTATCCTTTACAATAATTACAGGTTGCATTCGATTGAAGGGCCATTGAGACTCGAGAAATATTTGTTGAGCGACCTTGAATAGGTACGATATATGGGTATGCATATTAGCGGAATTGAGTTTATTTGAATGAGGAGCTTGACCTTCCAACACATGGCAACGTTTGTTAAGAAAGCTTATTAGTTCATCAAGAGCTGGCATTCGCTCAGTGGGAGCTACGTCGTCCCATTTTGATCGAGTTTCAGGATCTAATTTTGAGCATAGTAAATATACAATTAAATCATCCTAATGTGGTGTAGGGCGTTGGAGCGAATATAACGCACGTAAATTGGAATTAACGGTATCGAGCAGATGTCGAATATTTTCAGATGATGGTTTAACGATCGATTTAAGCGAGAATATTTCCCGAATGTGGTCTTCGCAAATTAATTTCTTATTTTGATAACGGTTCTGCAATAGCGTTAAAGCCTCTGCGTAATTTTCCGATGTTAATTCCAATGACTCGATAGTTTTGCTGGCAGGATTTAAAAGCAACGATTTAAGATATCCAAAACGAGCAATATCAGAAAGACTAGGGTTGCTGTGTATTAGTTTATGAAATGACTCATAGAAAGTGAACCATTTTTTACCCCTGCGAAAGGAGTGATCTCACACTTAGGAAGTTTCACCAAAAATTTATTATTATCCGATTGAGTAGGTGTCCCTGTTGAATTTGTTTGTAAATTTTTTATAAATACCTGAAGGGTTGGTTTCACTGTTAAATAGGATTCCTCAAACTTCGACCTCACATTGTTCTCCAGGTCGTCGTCATCAATTACCTCAAGGTCGAGTTGGGCATCTTCAAAAATGCGGTACGCTATCTCAACTACAGCTAATCGCGCTTCCAATTCTGGCAAAGAAGCGTTTTGTCCCTTTTCCGCTATGAATTGTTCAGCACGGTTTAATTGATCTATTGTGGCGGCACGGAGATCCATGACCTTTGTTTTAACCGCTTGCAATTTTTCTTCTCGACTTTCTTTACCGGTTTTAGCCATGCTTGCCTTTGAAGCACTTTCACTGATTTTATCAATTATTCACTCGTTTCACTCAATACGAAAATTAAGATGATAACACCTCGAACCAAATACAAAAAATTCGCTCACCAATTCCGCTATATGCATACTCCGGGGTATGTAAAGATGATTGTAAGTGCCGCTATATAGGCCCTTGACCTCGTTCCGTCGTAACACTAATTCCTTCGCCTTTACCACGTGTATCCGGAACAAATGACGTCTTGAAACTACAATAAAAATCCGTAATAACTTGTAATTCGTTTAGCGACTACCTCGATGTAAGCGTATTGTATGTAGCTATTTATGCGTTATGCAGCCGAAGAAACAAATCACGTTACACTATCACTGTTTAATTTGGGATGTGGATCCCACTTCTGACACCAATGTTGAGACGTTCAAGCCTTTTTGAACGTAAATCGCTTTTAGTAAATAAAAAAAATGAGATGGCTTTACAATTTTAATTAGTTTTTAATTTTATTGAGATTTGCAATTTGTAATGCACTATTGCGGAGACGTTTCTGCACTGACTCTATTTTATTTAGACGATTTTTTTTTATACAAAATCAAACGTTTCATGTACAAAAAATAAAAAATCTATAGGTAAGACATATACAGTTATTTTTGTTGTGCGGCAACACAAATAAAATTCAATATGTTCACACACTAATATCATTGGTTTGTACCAAAAAGCAAAATATACATAAGAGGACTCATGTAGACATTCCGAGGTTAATCATCTATTTTACTATTAGCAATCTGTATAAGCCTAACAAGAACAATGAACTATAAAATAACTATGCCGATATGTATATATGGTTTAAATATAGCAAAAAATTAAATTTGTGTATATAAATATATCAAAACTATAAAATAAGATTAACCTCGTAGAAATAGGCTTATAAAATTTGCACTACTTGATTCTCTTATATATATATTTATACCTCTATGTTTGTAATGATGAAAACGATGAACGAAAAAACATAAAACAATTTGTTTTATCTAACAAATTAAGAAGCAAAATATGTAATTACTATTAAATATTTAGCTTCTTAAAAGAACTAAAAATTATTTGATTACTATTATTAAAATAAACAAATATTAAAAAAAAAAAATATCTTTGAAAACCAAAAAATTAACAGCCACTACATAAAGAAGTATATATGCTAACTCGCTAACTAGTAAAATAAGTAGTGGTGCGAAATGACAAAATGAGCAGAACAAAAAAAAATTATATTTTACTCGATGCTTCCAAAGAGGCACCAACTACTACTTAAAATTTTCTTGATATATTTACGCCAGTAACCAAATTGGCCAATGTATCGATTAAAGCCCCTATTATGGTTCTCGCCTCACCATCGCTTCACCACTCTTTCGCCGTGATACTTATACCAAATTCGTTTGCTTTTACAACAACAATTTGACCGGATTTTATGTAAACGAATATGAAAGAAATTTGATCGACTTTTGTAGTAATATTTGTGAAAAGAAAGACAAAAAATTGTTTATTATAAATGGCGGGTTTATCATTTCACCTTGTTAGCATCGGTATAATAAAAAATTATATAGCAAAGAATTAAAATGTTCAATATGGTGTCTCCCATTTCTCAATTTAATTAATTTATTTATCAATAATTTTCAATTAAAAGCATAAGAAATTATATAATTTCGCACATAAACACATTTTAGTACACAAGATATTTTGAAAATACGTCGCACAAAATTACAAATTATCCATACAATTTTAATAAATTTATTAAAATTAATTTAAAATTTATTAATTTAAAACTGAATTGTACAAATGGCGCGGGGTCTTTGTTTTGATGTTATGTTTTGACGTTTACTTTTGTATATATGTATGCGTAAAAATCTAACAAAAAACCAAGATTTTTTAAAATTGATCTAGCCGATTTGTTAGATCAAGATTTTTGTGTGAAAAAAATTTGTAATGTCAAAAATGTTGATCTGACAGCTGAATCCGATCAAATCTTTTTGATCTGACAGTTCGAACGAATTTAGTATTAGATTCGTGTGAGCAATATTTTAGTATTATGGTTCTCACCTTTATTTTGGCGAGAGCGAGTATGTGTCGCCGCATTATTTTTGGTTATTTGTTCTTGTTATTATGATTCTCGCCGTGAGAGCGATGTGAGAGAGTGATGTGTAAAAAACGATCGCCTAAAATTTTTAGGTGATGAATGTAATGTAGTACGAATAAAGTTTTTGAAGGTTACAGGACAAATAAAAAATAATGGCTACCAGCGATAATGTAAGTTTTTTTCAATAATTTTTACGCTTATAAATAATTTGTTTACCAATTTTATATATATATTATATATATAAATATAAATATATATATATATATATATATATATATATATATATATATATATATATATATATATATATATTGATTGATTGATTGATTGATTTTGAATGTACGACCAAGTTCTTAGGCTTGAGTTCCCGGATGACGCCGGGTCCACCGTACACCCTTTTTTACACATAACAAAACCGAAGGATTGGATAGGTTAGTTAAGTGGGACAGAATCGGCCCGGTTACAGACACCTAGGTATAGCCGATAGTTAGTAACACAAAGACAACACAATTCTAATCTACTAGATGAAGGATAAAGGCTTAATAGGTTAATGGATAACGATGGTATTGGTCTTCAACAATTGCTTCTTTAAAACGGCAACCTAAGAAAAAATATTATTATTTCACATGCATCTGGAATTTTCCTGAAATTTAATTCTATTAATACTTTTCGGCTTCCTACGACACCTATGTAAAGTCGTTAGTAATAAAATGACAACACAATTCTAAACTACACAATCAGCAATTACAATGAAGCATTAATTCACAAGCATCTGTAAATTTCCTAAAATTTAATTCTACATTCATATTTTCCGGCTTCCTAAATAATTGAAACATTTATTAATTTAATCATTCTGCAACTCCGCAACTTACAGTCGAATTTCCTGAAACCAAAGTTATTTGAACTATATTCAAAATAATTCTAAAATTC
>OY829914.1:147842781-147847781 GCA_963691935.1 Nephrotoma guestfalica | reverse complement strand
TGGTCACCGATCTACTTCGTCGTTTCATCTTCATCGTCATTCGGCAAAAGAAACGCGAAACACATTAGGACATTTAATGAAATTCATGATTAATGGCTGGACTATAGATGGAATAAAAAGAATAAAAAAAATAACGTAAGAGAGCGAAAGAGAGGATTTACATGCAATCGACTATACTGAGAATAATAAATATAAAAAGAATAACAGAAATTGCGTTCAATTTTTTTTCATTTTTGCTGTCACTTAAAAAGAATAACCGAGCGATAATTTTCGCCCAAGAATAAAAAACTTAATAACTACAACAACAAAACTCAAATAAATTTTAGTGCGTTGAATATAATATGCATATTTACTTTTTTATATAAGGGAATTTTAAATTATTCGTGTGTTTTATCTTTTCTATTTATAAAATATTCATGTATGCATATGCTAATATGAATATAATATCAGAAATAATTTGCAATACACTGTAGAATTGTATTTTTCTAAACCTAACCTAAAAAAATACTTTATCGAATTGTGGTGATTTAAATCGCATATAAACAATTTTTATAATTTTAAAAACATATATTTGTTGATATAAATACGTTTATACTCAAAAATATTGTAGTTTCATTCATAATTGTAGGAAATATATCACAAAAATATATGAATGAACTTAATATTTCAAGTCATCTATAGCCGCAATGTCAAATTGGAATAATAATTTTTTGTCTTCGTTTCTTACGTTATTCTTTTTATTCTTTTTATTCTATCTATAGTTCCCACATAAGTCTAGCTCGTTTACTGTGGATAACGTTGTTTGAATATGAATGACGTTCGAGAGGACACTTCCGTTGGAGTAACCATTATAAGTATCACATTCACAGCACTCAAATTTTAAACTTTAAAATTATTCACTAGATTTATTATTGTGTACAACCATAGAAGAATATATGTATATATTTATTTCTCGATGGTACAACAAAATATTTATAAAATATTTTTGTTAAATTTATCTAATTTATTATTTATTTCGTAATTTGTGTGGGTTTTAAAATGTTTGAGAAATTTTTTTGTGCTTAATTTGAGGTTAATTTACGAATTTGTCAAAAATTTCCCCTCCATATTTTATAGCAGAACACATTTTAGATATTTTCGTAAATTAACCAAAATAATTTGACAAGATATTTTGTTTTCATCGCAAAAATGATATTAATTTGTTTACTAATTTTTGGGATATAAAATAATTGTCAATTATTAAAAATAATGATTTTTAGTTATTTATTTAAATGATTTCAAAATTTCCCCATTTTTTCTACCATAAAATAAAAATGTTGTCTCAGACGCCTTAATGTAAATTTTAGTTCTTGTCTTCGTCAGATGTTCAAAATTTTTCTGTTTTCTCCATGGAATAGTATCATAAATTGTGTTTGTAAAATGTATATAAAACGAGTTCATCTCTATTAATTTAAAAACTTAATAAATTGTAGATCTAACTAATTTAAAATATGTACTTTATTTGTTGGACACTTTGAAGCGTAATTTTATAACTTTCAAATGAATAAAATTTAAAATTCTAATCACTGGTTTAAGAAAATAATATAGTAGTTTATCAAAACAGGGTATTTCGTAGACTATTTTTTAAAACAATCATCACTTGCAGTATGGGCAATCACGTGAGAAGTGATTCAAGAGTACAGCCATTTTTATTTTCATAAAGGAAGCCAACCGTACAATTTCGTAACAATTAATTGCGGAACACTGTATAAAAAAGAGATTATTTCCTAAAATCAAATGTATTTAATCATTTCAACACGAACTGACCGAAAACAGATATCGACTTAATTTTCACCTTAATACAAAAACTCGTCATTCTTCTTTTGAAACAATTATACATAATTGATAAGCCTTTAGTCTATAATTTCTGCGTACATTGTACTTGGTCAATTTTATTTTGTTTGCGGTGCAATTAGCGGGCACAAATAAAATAATACACAAAATATAATTTTATTTATTATGTTTATTTTTATATAATTACAATAAACTAAATCAGGAAAAAATTTTCACTTTTCACGAAAAAATAATCCCACAATCTAAAATTTATATAAATTCATCTGGTTCACGTGGCGCATCCAAATCTCGATAATGTATAATAGGACGATATTCCGCACCAATACCTCTGGAAATTACAAATGTTATTTATTTAAAAATAAAAACACCTAAATCGGACTATTACATTTAATACAAGATTTTATTAAAACTAATAACAAGTAACCATCAAAATAATAATGAAGCCTCCATTAATTTAAGTTAATCGTAAAATTTAAACAATAGAATTATTAAATAAAACAAAATTATTGATTTTAGAAAAGGAAATCTGAATTATCAACTGCATCCAAATCATGATAAGGAACAATTCTGCGATGTTCTGCAGGCGAAGGAATCATAAGATCTCTGGAAAATGTTATATTTATGGATTGATTTTGTTCGTTTCTTTTAAATAAAATGAACAGGGATAGATTTTTTTCAGTTTAGGTTTAATTATAAATATGTATGAATAAAATAGTCACGCTAAAATAAAAAAAACAGCTTACCTTCTGGGTCCGTAGCCGGGTCTAACACGTTGTGGAACAATTGCCGCCGGTGGGACATATCCCCCATAAGGTGGACCACCGTATGATGGAGGTCCAGGATAACCAGGCCGAAAGGCCGTCGAGATAATTTCATTTGGCTTTTTATTTGTGCCCGGATGTTCTGGTAACTGTGGTCGTTTTGCATCTTTCAAATAGTTATTAAAATAATCAACCTCTTTTCTCACTTCATCGACTTTTTCATTGTGCTTATTGAATATATGTTTTCGAATAAATTCAGGTCCTTTAAATTTCTTCCCAGATAATGGACAAAGCCACTTATCTTTTGACAATTCTTGAGTATTGGACTGTACAAATTTTTCAACTTCAGCTTCTGAATCTTTGGCTCCCAGTTTTTTCAATTCATCTAGTTCAATCGTTGAGCTTTTGGATAGAAATGATGTCATTTTAGTTTCAAAATTTCGAATGTAATCTTGTATTTCTTGATAAGTAACCTTCTGAGGAGGCGGTCCCCTTGCATGAATTATACCACAGCGATTAGGCATTTCATCCTCATATGGATACTCACAGTGATTATAGAAATCGACAGAATGAACAATTCGTAAATATAGAATTAGTTTATCTAGAACAGTTAATAACTGAGGATCACGCTCGATAATTTCACCATCTGTGTTTTCCTTATTCTCACTCTCAGAAAGCCCAAGTAATTCATCTTCTTCGGCTGAAGCTTCTTCTATCAAATAATCCGTAATATTCTGTAAAACCGGATTTTTTGAATTTAGTCCAAATGATTCATTATTTTGATGTTTTAAAATTTTATCCAAAATTCCAGACGATAAACAATCCTCGCGCCATAATCCGCTCTTTTCATCTAAATTATGAGCAATTTTTGCACAAAGTTTTATGTCACTGCGCAAAACGGTCTTATGTGCGGTTATGCCATTTACAGGGCGAACGCGACGACTTAAATCACGATTAACTATGGCACCTAACTCGCAATCTCGCAATCGCATATTATTTAAATTCCAACAAATTTCCTTTTTATTCACATCACGACGAAACGTGACCCACCCACGTCTAAACCAACGTCTTTCACCCAAAGGATCAGCGATCGCAACGCGCAGAAACCCATCATACTTTTTGCATATCTATAATAAAACAGTTCAAATAATTAATATAAATTTTAAAACCAACGTGTTTTTGTTACTTACACTTTCAACTTCCGCTTTAGTAATTGTTGGCGCAAGATTCCTTAAAAATATAGAACTGGTTTTATGAAGCGCCCTAGGCGCATTATCGTCTTTGGGGTCTTTTTCTTTATCCAAATCAATAGTTTCTGATTTTGCAACAACATTAGTGCTGCCAGTTTCATCACCCTTTGTATTTTCAACATAATCGCTCCCAGTTTCGTCAGGCTTAGTGTCAATTTCATCTGTTTTATCTTTTTCTTCAACGTCCTTATCTTCATGTGCAATGGAACCCTCCTCTTGCTTGGACTGTTCTTCAATGAATGTTGATATAGGCTGTGAGTCTTTTAATGAATTTTCTTCATCCTCTATTTCATTATCTTGTTTATTTGATAATGTTGGAGATTTTATGTTATTCTTACTGTCGTCTTGATCTTCTTGTTCCACCTTATCATCAATTTTTCCTTCCTCAGAATTGCTTGAACTGGATGAAGAAGTACTAGAGTCAGAATTAGATCGTTTTCGTTTTTTTGGTTCATCTAATTCTTCTCTATCATTATTTTCAATAGTATCATTTGCTACATAACTTTTTTCATTTTGCATATTTATCATTTTTTTCATTTCCATTTCTTCATCTTCTTTATCCCAATCTTCTAATCCATCTATAATTTCAGTAACTAGTTGAATGTCTGGATCGTCTTTCTTTTCGTCATCGTCATCCTTTGTTATATCTATTTTTTCGCCATTTTTGGGTAAAATTACCTGTTGCAATTCAATAGGACTTTCGTCTAAAATTCTTAGATCTTCATCTGTTCCGCCTTCTAATTTAATCACTACGGTATCCAAAAGGCGTAATAATTGCTCAGTTTGTGTAGTATCTACATTGATATTTGTAATAAGCTCTTTCTCCAGTAGTTCAGCAAATACTTCGACACGATTCTGAAATTAATTTATTGCTTCTTAGTGGTATTTTTTAAATTAATACTTGCAATGTAAAAAATCCAATTTTAATACTCTGCAGTTAGTATGGCAAAGAAAAAATGGAAAATGTCTTTAATAGGCATTTTCGATAATAGACCATGACATTTGAGTAAAAAATTAATATTTTAACAAAAAATTACCAAATCTATTTCCGAACATGGAAAGTAACATTAGTGTAATTTACTTTTAGTTGTTTTTTAATTTCTCTCTTTCTGTCAATTTGTATTAAATTAGTAGTCCCCGAAAAATTAAAGCACAA